>JACEEZ010020135.1:0-27500 GCA_016584305.1 Chionoecetes opilio
CCATAAAAATCGTATGGAACACATAACCAACTAGACCTGAGACAGTCAGCACAGTGACATAGTTGGTGGTGTTTTCAGATGCTTGGTTCACGATTGCTGCTCAAATGGGCGAGGAAAGGCGGCCTCTGCTGGCCTCAAATGTGGGGCTGCGGGAATGAAACCAGAGGCCCTCAAGGACCACTTCCTCTGCAACCACAGAGTAGGACTGAGAGCCCGGTCGCCTGGAGAGCTTTTCGCCTTTTTTCAAACACAGGTTTATAAATCTGACCAGTCACGGAAGAGAAATAGCTGAAGAAAAACTTTCATGCGGCCCCTTAAAGGGAATAAAATATTACCCTCCGACGTGGGGCATAGGTGTGGTGTTGACTTTTCCTTATCCCCACCACGACATAGCTACAGAACAAGATACAACCCTTTGGGAGTTTGATGGAAGGACGAAATACCCGTTTTATACTGCCAATGAGATGGCGGCGTTTTGTTGCCCCTTTACGCCGTAAAAGCTATTCAATCATTGACTCACATGTTCGCGGCAGCCAGCAAACTTCATCAATACTCGGGAAGTCAGTCCACAAGTTGGTACGAAATGAAACACCCGGATGGGATGAGAGAGCATTGGCGCAATGCTCGGTGAAAAACACTCACTCACCTCCTCTGTAACACACCACTCGTAGGCGTCAGGCAGGTCATCATGGGCGGCATAGTAGTGACTGATGATATCATATTATGAATTACGTATAAAATGTTGTGTATTGTGTGTGTGTGTGCTCTCAAGCCCCTAAAAGAACGTCCCATCACTATTTTCACACCAGTATGAAAGTGTGGCACAGCCACAGGCTGGTCTACTCAGACAGCCCTTTTCTATCAGACCGTTTGCTTCTATGCGTAAAACCGTCGTCTCGAATTGAGCAATTTGGCAGCACGTTCGTTTTCATGCTGGAAACTATCTCTATAAATGTTACGGCAAATAAATGGCGCGCCTCGTCATACAAGTTCATAGGATTACGAGAGGGCAGCAACTAGTGGTCTTGGGGACCCATAACTCTGGGCGTCCTACTCGCCTCGCCCAAGAAACTAAGATGCTAAGATAGGTAATAAGATAGGATAAAAAGATATTTGTTTATTTGGCCCGCCCAACATGGCCCAAAACGCGGCCCCCCAACACCCGCCGCAGCCGTGCCAAGTTTTGCCCGGGCCCTGGTCGTGCTAAGCCTTCCTCCCTCGGCGCGCGTGGGACGCTCACATGGGTAAAAATATAATGCCTCAGGGCCCAAAATTTTTACAAAAACGGGGCCACCCCGGGCTCTTCCCACTTTAAAGGAATTCCCGGGTGTGTGTGTGTGTGTGTGGTGTGTGTGTGTGTTTTGTGTTTTTGTTTTTGCGTGTGTAAGTGTGTTGTGGTTGGGCTTAGCCATAGTTTATTTACTAAAATCAAGTCCTCATTTTTCCGTCACCGTCAAAAGGTAAAGTTTTGTAAAAAAGCCCATTCTCTGCGCTGCATTACTTTTTGTGCCGGTCCCAAAAAAAGTGAAGTCATTTTTTTCCTCCACGATATCCCGCTTCCATTAAAAGAATACTCATGTCCCTTAAGCAATTCACTAAAACAAATGCCGATGTTGGTCTCCCCAATGCATAAATTTCCTTACCCATCCGTGCCATGAAAAAAATTTAGGAACAACCCCAACAACAAGCCTTTCACCTCCCGCGGGCTCGAGACTCACGCAACACACAACTGTAGCACACCCCCTTCGGCAAGGGGGGAGGAGATCAAGAAAACCCTCAACGACTGACTAACCGTGATAAAGTACTTATTTAAATTTAATTAAAAACAGTAAATATAAAAAAAATATAGTGCACTGACAAGACGTTACAAATGTAAAAAATATATCGATAGTCGTAAACGTTCCAACTGAAATATAAAAACAGCAGGGGACTAACGGGGAGCAACCCCCTTTAAACCAGCTGTTTTGTTTCCTGCCCAAAAACGCTTTTTTCCAAAGCCTGATCTGCTATGGGGGATGCTCTGAAATACAAGAGGGCCAAAATAATCTTTCTCCATGCAGTGAGCCGATGAATGCAATGCCCAAAAACACCGTTCCTCAGATGTGTTAAAGATGTTAGACCTCGGTGAGGTATTTAAACGGTTTTATATAAAAGACGAATAACCGTATGGAAAAAAACCTTTAAAAAAAAATATTTTGGGGCTATAAAAAAAAAATTAAAGAGTTTTATGGTAGCCTGATTTTTGGGACAAACATCTCCAGGTCAACTTTTGAAAAGTTACGAGTCATTGGTCTTACGCACCATCCCTCTTTGAGGCACAATTTGGTCTAAAATATTTTTAAACGGAAAAGAAAAAGTAACTGACAGCTCATTGTCTCTTTTTTCAGAAAAAGTGCGTACAACCACACACACACACACACACACCACACACCCCAACACACCCCACAACCACACACCCCCACACACACCACACACACACACCCCACACACACACACACACACCCCCACACCCCCAACAACACACACACACACACACACCACCAACACAACACCCCCACACACACACACAACCACACACACACACACACACACCCACACACACCCCAAACCCCAACACCACCAACACAAAACCACACACACACACACACACACCAACAACAACACCCACAAAACCCACACACACACACACACACCCACACACACACACACACAAAAACACACACAAAACACACACACACACCCCCACACACCCCCCACACACACACACCCCCCACACACACAACACACACACACACCCCCACCACACCACACACACAACACACACACCACAACACACACACACACACACCACACACCACAAAACACACACACCACACAAAAACACACACACACACACACACACACACACACACACACACCCCCACACACACACCCACCACCACACACACACACACACCCCACACACACAACACACCACACAAACACCACACACACACACACACACAACACCCCCCACCCCATATATAAATTTTTTTATATCCTGACATTGACTCCCGCATTGGGTCCCGCCACCCGACACAAAATCAAACTCATTAATTAAATACACTCGCACAATAGGGGGAGCAAAAATGATGAAGGGACAAAAAATATTCCATCTTTTTTTTTTCAACCTCTTTTTTAAAAAATTAATTACTTCCTTTATACCACAATGGCATAAATCTGGGGTTGCAGGGACCAAAAGGGCACTTCAAGACCCAAGCACGGGCCCTTCAGCTGGGAGGAAACACTCCTGTTCAAAAACCCAAAGGTAAGAGGTCCGGAACAAATTTCCCAGGGGGTTAAAGATGTCTGTTTTTTCCCCTTTCTCAAGGAAGGGGAGTGCGTCTTGCCCCCCCACCTTAATGGTTCATCATAGTTTTAAGCGGGAATTTTGACTGGTTAATTTTTCACTGCGTCTTTTGCAGTAAGTCAATCTCCTTGACATTCCTGATTTCGCGTCAAACCCTTTTTTTGCTAATGGAAAACCTGGGAGGACTTTTTTTAGGCACTATGGTTTAAAACTTGCAACACTGCACATTCAGGCGGGCGATGATTTTTAATGTTGGTGTCATTCTAACGTTGTAACAGAAACACATTCAATAAACAGTGTTTATTTCCGCAATAGGTTACCTTAAGGCACTGAGAGTATATTTTTATCGTCATAATCGATGCGTCTGCGACGCCTGTATATGTAAAAAAAAAGAAGAAAAAAAAACTCCACTTTGACTGCGAGGTGCGCGTGTTGCCCCCTGAGCTGCTTTGAACCCCTCTTGGCGGGGTTGGGGGCCCTTTTCTAACCAACATTAACAGTACACTGGTGACGCCCGAAACAATCTAATGCACACCAAACACCAGAACTATATATTGAATCTAGTTTTTTCGGAAAATGTCTGGAAACTTAAGTCAGCCTCGGCTGATGTTTTCAAGCACACGCCTGCCGGAAATGCCTTTCAAGGCCTGTGGGTTCCGGGCTAGGGGGAGGTGCTGAGGGGCCCGGGGCGCCCGATGCACACTAAACGGTATGCGGGACGCAATTCCCCCGTGTTCCCCTTTCGGCAGCTTGCGCCCTTAGCTGGCTGTAGCTCCGAAACAACCAAGGATTTTCTTGAAAAAAAACCTTATTGTGATTCCCACAAAAGTTACCTATTAAGGGGAAAACCCAAAACCCAAAAACTTTTTTTCTAACCTTACCCAACCTAGCGGGCTGCCGAAAAGGGAGACGCCCGGAATATGCGGGGCGGGACGAGGGTTGCGAGACCACCCCACCAGGACCAAAAGGGCCCATACGCCGGGGGGGGGACCCCGTGAATGATGAGGGTGATCCTCTCTATAGGAGGGTAACCTCCCCTTTACTACACAAAACCTTGGTGGGGGGGCCGAGCGGGCCCGCCGGTCTGCACACCAACTTCCCCCCACACAACATTGTTCCCACCCACACAAAAAAACGCCCCCGCACTACGGTATTTCCCTGCCGACACCACATTCCTTCCTTCAGCCCTTTACCAAACTTGGGTCAAACTTGGGCCTCTTATCCCGCCATTAAATAGAAAACTCGCTTAGCCTTCATTAGGCTCCAATGGCCGCCTAAATCTGCTCTACCCCCCAACGAAAAATATAAAACCCCCGCTGAAAAAAAACATGAAAAATCATTTCTCCTAAAGCCCACAAGATTATCCTTCCGTGCACGAATACGGAGGAACACGGGTTTTTTGCGTGGGTGTTAGGCGAGGGTTGAGGGAGGGTGTCGGGGGGGTGTAATAATAAAGGAGGGGTGCTGGGTGAAACTTAGGTGGGGGTCGATGTAAAAGGTGGGAGGAGTTTGTAGACTGAATATGTAATTCCCAATTTCAACCTCGAAGTAAAAAAAAAAAATCCTGTACACCATATCCACATATCCATTTAAGCTGTTTCACTTGATTCACACATGCAGCAAAACACAGAAGCCTTAGTGTGTCTGTGTCTGTGTCTGTGTCTGTGTCTGTGTCTGTGTCTGTGTCTGTGTCTGTGTGTGTTTTGGGGTGTGTGTGTGTGTGTGTGTGTGTGTAAATAGAATAGAATAGAATAGAATAGAATAGAATAGAATATATTTATTTGCTCAGACTTTATAAAAAGTTGGAGCACAGCTCCTTGTAATATATATACACATTCATAACCAAAAATCATCTAAACAGCTTAATCAAAGCATTTAAAAAATTGTGCTAATTTGTTAATATTATTACTTTTTTGTTTCTGCATCAGCATTGAAATTTTAGAGTGATTTGGGTGTAACCTGAAATACTCTGGTATGTATCTGGTTCTTAACTGAATAATTTCCTCATTTTGACATTGCAACAGAACATGATATTCGTCTCCTATTTTGTCCGTCATTACTTTGAGTACATAACGTTCTTCCCTGCTTTTTTGGGACTATGTCTTCCAGTAATAATTGGCAGCTGATTATTTCCTGTGCGGAATTTAGTTAGAGAGATACTATTAGTTTTATTTAGCTTGGCTAAATACTCTTCAATCCCATAAACTTCTTTATACATCATATACTAAATGCAAATGCCTCTGCTTGTTACATTTCTATACCAAGTTTTATCCTATATCTTTTAATTTCTGTTCCACCGCTTTCCCAAACCATTTTGGGTTGTTAATGTTTGCGTCCATCCACACTACTGGCAAACCACACTCAATACATATATTCCTTATACATTCTAGCCATGGCGATATAAACACCACTTGTGTGTAGCTGCAATAAACAGTTGTACATTACATAACTTAATTTTGTTTGTTTTCCCATAATCAATTTTAGACCATTATGAATCATCCTACACTTAAAAGTAATTGCAAGTGGATACCCCCCCTAGGTCTCCATATACAATATCGGTGCTAGTATATCTGTGTACAGTCAAGACAAAAGTCGTGTCCCGGTTTTGTCCGAATATGAAATGTAACTCGTGAAACATTATGAAAACCCTGACGCAGTTACATGCTCGTGGTTGGCAAAACCTGAATCCCCTTTAAACTACTTTCAAAAAGGGTTCAAAGCTTCATATCTGCCGCCGATGAGACAAAGTCTATAACAGACCAAGGGTAAATTTTAAAGGTTCAATAGATTTTACTGCCTTAAGGTTTCATATTATTCGATGTGGAATGCGAGGTATATTCGGCCCAGCAATGATCGCTAGGACTTTCATTTTTTACACCGAGCCATTGAAGGCCCCATACATCACCACCGGCAGGAGTATGGAGAGAGTTAGTCACATGCAAGAATTAAAATGAAAAAATATACATATAAAAAATATTAAAACTCAAGAAAAATTGCTTCAAAATTCAATAATATATTTGGATCATAATAAGACCAAATTCCATTTTAATTCTAGCAAAAATTTAAAGAAAAATTGCGTCAAAATTCAAGAGTATATTTGGATAAAAATATGAAAGAAGGAAGGAAGGACTCTGAAGCGTGGCGTATATAGGGCCTTAAAAAGAAAGGGGAATACGGGGGTGAATCCAGGATTGTTATAGGGGGGGGGGGGGGGCTGTGCGAAGCGAGCCTCAACAGCTGAGGGGGTTTACAATAATAGCAAAAATTGCAATGTATTTCGGAGGCCTCAGCTGAACCCCTGAGACTGGCTCCCCCGAACCCAGGATCAACCACTGCTTTATAATTACCTCAGCACTTCTACTTTTAACACTCCTGGTAATGAATCCTAAAACAATTACTCGTGAGGATACGAACTAATAAGACTTATGAGTTGTGGTGAGGTGGAGCACTATGGCAGTGCTACCAACCGTTCGTATGACATACGGCAGAGAGCACCGAAAGTTAGCCCTTTACCAGATGTCTTAACCAGAATTCAGGACACGACTTTTGTCTTAGACGTACATACAAAATATGTTTCAGAAATTTCATTTGTAATAGTTCTATCTCCCGAATGATATTATCACCCCAGACTTCACAACCGTATGTTAATACGGGTACAACCATAGTGTTAAACAATTCAATTTGAATGTCAACTGGCAAGTCATATTTACGTGAAGTGCCAATTAGCGCGTACAAGGCCCTCGTTGCTTGTTCCTTTAATTCCAACTCCCCCTTCCTAAACCTCCCATTATAATTAAACAATATACCTAAGTATTTATACTCGCTAACTACCTCTAATTCCTCACCACCAAATTTGAAATTGTAATTACTTGTTTGTACTTGACCCCGGCTAAACACTACAATTTTAGTCTTACTACCATTAACTTTTTATTTCCATTCGGAACAATAACTATGAAGAGCTGTTAGTGCCTGTTTCATGTTGCCTCACTACTACATAGTACCACTGTATCGTCTGCATACATCAACACTAATAAACTTAATAAACATTCAGAAGATCATTATCGAAATCTAAATAGTTACAATTACATTCAATAAGCTTTTCTTGTAAGTCATTAAAATAAAAAGCAAAGAGCAGTGGCGATAGGTTTTCTCCCTGTCTCACACCCGTGTTACACGTAAATGTGTCAGACAGTTGTTGATCCAGCATTACGCAAGACTTAATATTATTGTACTACTATGAACACCTGCAACAATTTACCGTTAATACCATCCCTAACAAGTTTTAACCATAAACCCTACTCCACACCATATCAAATGCCTTTTTGTAGTCTACAAACAAACAAAACAATTTTCTCTTCTTCCACTTAAACAAGTCAATAACACATTTGAGCAAAAACATGTGGTCCAGGGTAGAATATTCCTGCCTAAAACCTGCCTGCGTTTCATTAATTATATGATTAGCCTCAGAATATTGTTAAGTCGATCGTTCAGATGGATGTAAATAATTTTCCCAAACAGCTTAACAAATAATTCCCCTGTATTGTTCGTGTCGTTAGCGTCTCCCTTGTTCTTGTATAACGGCACTATTACCTCAGTCGCCCACTCTGATGGCAAAACACCCGTATCCAATAACTTATTGAATAGTTGACGTATAAGGGACACAGTAATTTCTTGCGTACATTTAATGTATTCATTAATTATATATCAACACCAGGCGATTTATTATTTTTTAGCTTACTTATGCATATTTTTATCTCATCAGAAGTGATGGGACTATTTAATAAAGGCGAGTTTGTTCTCACCAATGATTCATAGTTAATGTCCTCGTTATTATAGTCGTCATCATCGGTAATAGCAATCTAAAATGGTTTTAAAATTCGTCAAGTATAATCTTGCTCTCTTTGTTACTTTGATCACCTTTTAATATTTTCCAATATAACTTTGGATCTTTACTTTTGACTTCTTAGTTGTTTTACTATATTGAGATTTTCTTTATTTTTCGCCCTTGTTATTTCTTTCTTGTATTTCTTACTTTTCTCTATCATAGCATTATACGTAGTGACAATTTTATGTTTATTATGTTTATTTTGAGCTTTGTGGTATACTTTTCTAGCAATAAAGCACTGTTTGTCATATCCTTTCATATTAGCATTATTTACTCTTTTTAATATTTGCTCTTACTACTTTGTGAAAAAATGTTTAAAGCTGGTTCTATTAACACAAGTTTTAACTGGTGAGTTATGTCATCCACAGTCATGTCAACCACTCCGTCAAGCAGCTCATTCACTCAGTTACCATCCACACTTTCCACGTACTCACTCTTTCTCTCATTTTTCTATCTTCCCGGTCCTACACAAGATGCTTCATTCACTTCACTACTCTCTTTACACGCTTGTCTCACCAGGCAAGAAAATTCTAACACAGTCTGTATACCACAGTGTACATCGGAATACAATGGATTGAATTCTAATACCTTAAATATTTTCACATGCTTAACAATATTGTGCGTACCGATAACGTAATCAATAGTTGTACTGTAGGTGGTTGTATATTTTGCAATCCCCATATCATAACCAATTCTACCGTTAAATATAACAACATAATTAATTTTACACACTTCAACTAATTTCTTACCGTAAGAGCTTCTGCCAGGTGTACCATCCTGATTGAATCTATTCTGTAAACAACCTGAGGAACTTAAAACACAATTAACATCAATTTCTGTTGGTAGACTACTAACTGTATCCTCACTGATTTGAGCAACGTCAGACAAAGTGCCAGTATGGGCGTTAAAGTCACCTCATACAACATGATAACAGTCAGAATTAGATAGAAATAATTCATCAAGCTCATCAAAGTGTTGTAGCTTGCCATACCGTGAGTGACTGGGAGAAATGTAAACACACGTGACAAACAAGTTTTTCTCTAAACCAACCTCTCGTCCATATACGCATACAGATAGTAAGGTTTCATCACTACTTTTGATTTCTTTCCAACTAAAACTCACAGCGTTTCTTACAGCAATTAAGAGACCTCCGGATTTATATCTACTTAAGGCGTTCCTGTTCTTATAGACAATATCAAATCTACTATTTTCCATAACATTCCTTATGTTGTTCATATCGGCATCATCACACTTGGTTTCACACATGCACACAACATCATAATTCATGATAAACACAATAAACTCTTTTAATGATAGTTTAGATTTTAACCCGCAAACATTGATCGTCAAAATGTTAAGGCTTAAACTCTGAGTGGTCGTTATGTTGGTCGTAAGACCTTGTGAGTGCGCTGGCGTGAGTGTGACGTGGTCTGCTTACGCGTTTATTACTGCGTGTGTGCTCAGACTATTGCTTTGTTTTGATCGATGTAGTGTCTTGTTGAGGTAGTGGGTTATGTATCTCTGTTGTGTCACTTGTGGTGTTGTGTTTTGTTTAGGTACTGCACTATATGTAGGGTGTTATGGATGTTATATAGACTGTTTGACTCAGTGTTGTATGCAGAGTACTGAACGAGCGTCTGGATAGTGCTGTACTCCCGCGCCATCCTACTTCATTAGGTGATCCAGTTTGAGACGCTTCCAATCAGGTGAATCAATGCCGACCTTATGTAGTTCCTCCGGTGTAGTTATCACCACGGGCCTCTCCATGTCGACGAGCCATGCCAATATTCTTCCGTCTCTGGTGGTAACATTCCTCACTACCGCTTGTTCCTTGATCATTTTCAGCATCGTTGCCCTTAGGGGTGTCAAGTCCTCGTTTGATGTAGACTTTCCTTTGTTTCTCCTTCAGCTTTTTCTTGTTGATTATCACTGCGTTTCTCTTCTTCGATGGCAAATCCACAATTACAGGCCTGCTGCTCTCTCCAGCCTTTCCCAAACGATGAGGCGATAGATATATCATCTGCTCTATATTCACCCCAACAACAGCAGCAATTTCAATAACCTTTGCTTGCAAGACGTCTTCATGCTCGTCTGAATCCTCTTCAATACCAAATATTCTCAGATTGTCCCTTCTTGTATACTGCTCCAGCCGATCATTATCATAGCGATGTTGTAGGTTGATTTTTTGTGTCACATCAGAATGAAGCAGTAACTTGTCTGTGATATCCTTAACTGCTGTCGATACTGCGGCGGAGACAACCACAGCTATTATATTAGCAATACCTGGCATGATGGCAGCAGCAACGTCCTTAGCAGCTTTGCTTCCCCTGGTAGAATCTCTCCCTTCAGAAGACAAAAGCTCCATTTCTTCTTCCACTTTTGCTTTGACTAGCTGTTCTAAACTAGTGCCAAGGGTTTGTTGCGCCATTTCTCTTGTGAAGCTTCGGTAGGACAGTGAGTGATAAATCCAGGAGCTGTCCCGGGCACGTCTTGCCTGTACCGCTGCTACTGTGTCTGTGTGTGTGTGTGTGTGTAGATCAAGCTGGCTGCTTGTTGAATTTTATGTGTTTAGTAGTTTATCGTAGTAGTAGTAGTTTTAGTAATTATTTTTTGTTGGACTACAGTTTGTTACTCAAACTTTGTGGGAAATGTTTCATTTTTTGGACATTAAGTGTTTTGTCTATTCATTAATGTTTTATGTGTAATTTATGTATAAAGCTGTGATCAATAAATCTATCTATCTATCTATCTATCTATCTAGTGGGTGTGTGTGTGTGTGTGTGTGTGTGTGTGTGTGTGTTGTGTGTGTGTGTGTGTGTGTGTGTGTGTGTGTGTTTGTGTGTGTGTGTGCGTGCGCAGTAAGCAGAGGAGGGATGGGAGGGTGGGGAGACAGGGGGTACTAGCGTATAATTGTCAATAACGAAAATGTATATAGTTACAATATTTCAATGGTGCGTGGCGAGTCTGTTCTCTGCAGCCGAGTACGTGTTGCCTTCATTAACACGATGCGCGCTGGTTGATTACTGATGAATGGTGATAACAGCAAAAACTGTACAAAACATGATTTTAATTATGACTTACATGCCTTGTTTCAGGCGTGCCACTACACGGCTTTTTTTTTATTAACTCATTCTCTGCAACATTTTCACGGTTAATTGTGCAGTTCAGAGCTTTACAAGCCATTACTATAAGAGACCTCATATATAACTTATAGTTTAAACTTTAAAACAGTTATATTCGGTAATCGGAGAGTATCTTGGAAAAAAATAACTGAGAAAAGTTAGGAATGTTAGATTAGTTTATTATTCTTCCGAAACTTTGTTTACTTTTACTTTCTTTCCTACATTCTTTGTATCTTGATATTCGCACGTAGGATCAGCAGCAGTACAGCATAATGATGTGGATCTTACATACTAATCATTCTGGATTCTGGATTGTTGTGATATTTGATATCACAACACTTGAAGTCATCGAACATTCAAAACGAGAAGTCATTTAGCTCAGCAACAGAAACAAAAACAAACAAAAAATTCTTCCCATCTTCACGGTGGCACCATTTTTAGGCACGATTATAGCCAACAATATCACCCCTCACCCCCCCCCCCCATTCATAATGTGTCTATGAGGACGAAGAAAGGAATTATGGCCCGAGACTCACTACAGTATTCGTGTAATCGTGATGGTATACTCGATTATACTGTTGTTTTTGGTCATGTGAAAAAAAAGTATATATATACATATGTCATTGTGTATTCACTAGTTGTATTCATCTAGTTGTATTTTACAGGGCCTGAGCAACGCTCGTATGGTATGGCCCATCTCCATATCAACGTGGGTGGGTGGGTGGGGTGGGTGAGTGTGTGGGGTGTGGGTGTGGGTTTGGGTGTTAACAGATCCTTCCCATTGACGTGTGCTGTGTGTGTGTGTAGGGGGGGATATATGATGTACGAAGGCAGGAGAGGAGGTAAAATGGGAGGTTACAAAATGTACAAGTTGTTTTCACGTTGTGATTCCTGAAAAGAATCAATAAATCATCAATCTGTCACTAAATTAAGAGGCAAGACATATTGGTGTTATTCCTATCACCCCACACACACACACACGCACTCACACACACACACACACACACACACACACACACACACACACACACACAACACACACACACACACACGCACTCACACACACACACACACACACACACACACACACATACACACACATACAACACACCACACACACACACACACACACACACACACACAAACACACACAAATATTTATAAACGATACAACGCTTGTTAGTTTCGTCATGGCAAGTCTTTCATCCTCACTTCCCCTTCACCACCATCACCATCACAACCAGACACACGCTGCACACACACAATAACATTTCCATCAATCTCCCTTTATTCTTCAATTCTTCGAACACAAACACACACACACACACACCACACACACAACACACACACTAAAACAATAATTGTGGCAATACACTTTACCCGCCGCTTTTTCCTTCGAAAGTTGAATTAATGTCCCTAATTGTTGTTAATTCTGAGACATAAAAGCTAATCATCGTTTTTGAAATTATTCCTCTCTGTTTTTCTTTCAAGGTCGTGAAGGAGGAAGACCCGTGGCGGTGGTGGTGGTGATGGTGACTGCAGTATACGAGGCGCGTGAATGTGTTTTATACCGTATTGTTGGCAACGGTGGGGTGTGATGGTGGTGATGGTGATGGTGGGGGTGTAGAGCTACTTCTTCCCCTCCACGAGACAGTGACACACACACACACACACACAACACCCACACACACACACACACACACACACACACACACTTCAAATAGGGACGTGACATGTACTAATGAAGAGTGAGGTAATGAGAGAGCATAGTAGAACACCTTAGGACTAATTATTCTAACTGAGAGACTGACTGTAATTGATTCCTGGAGCTTGGATGGGATACAGATAGGGGAAGGAGAAGAGATGGGGGAAAGAGCAGGATGGGATGAATATGAATAGGCAAGGGGGGGGAAGAGGTGGAAAACGATAATTGATGGAAGGGTAAGAAGTGGTGGAAAGGTAGATAGAGGAAAAGAAGACGAAAACGAGGGGAAAGTGAAGGAGGGAGAGATATTATTTATCTTGATTAAGCAAGTAGGAGTGAAGAGGAAAGGGTAGGGGGAAGAAGATATGGAGGAGGGATGAGAGTGAGAGAGAGAAGAGGGAAGGGGGGGTCAGACAGACAGACTAACATAACAATGAGAGAGGCAGAATATTCCAATCCCTGACGACAAAAAATTTGACTTTCATTCCCTTTCTTCTTTCCTTATTGACGCTGGCCTCGCAGGGGTGAAGGCAGGGAAGGACCAGACAGCCGTGAAGAGGCAAAGAGCTAAGGATGAACGGGGGAAGACGCACCGAGTGAGGGGAGGTAAGGGATGACTGAACAGGCAAGGGACACTTCCATGACATTTCCCTCCTTCTTCCCTCACTCACTCAGATGTCTGAAGCTGGAAAAAATACTAAGATTCGTGTGTTGAAACATAGACATTAGTGGCGCGTCCTGACAGCTTCTACCCTGAACACATCGGGCGTCAGTAAGAGTGGCAAGTGAAGGCGTGTGTGTGTGTGTGTGTGTGTTGTGGTGTGTTGTGCAGCAGCCTGCAGTGCCGCGTGGCCGGGGTGGGGTGCCTCACACGGCGTGCAGGACAGACATGGCAGCCCTGGCGGTGGCATGCAGGCCGGGAGCGTTGCGCGGGCTGCCAGGTCTGCCTGGGCTGGGTGGCCTGAGCCCTGGCTGCTGCTGGCGACGTGGATACAGGCAGCCGTGGCCAGAGTTAACGTGAAATGTAAGTAACCCTAACATTCTATCTCCAACTTTTTTCTTGAAATATTTCGTGAGCCATCATCTCTTTGCTATGTTCAATATGTCCCACATCTATGCTGAGTGGTGAGTTTACGATCAATGCCTGAGAGTTATTCGTCCACGGCATCCCGGCAACTGGTGATGAGTTACTCTGGTGGCACGAGCAGCGGCGCGGGTGTTATATTTGCAGGTGAGCTCCACCACACACACGCACACGCACACGCACACGCACACGCACACGCACACGCACACGCACACACACACACACCACACACACACACACACGTGTGTGTGTGTGCTACCCTTACACTCCGTAGTGTAAGGGTAGCACGCCCGGTTTCACAACCAAGAAGTCCCGGGTTCGATCCCCGGGCGGAGCGGAAACAGATGGGTTGTTTCCTTAAAACCCGAGCCCCTGTCCACCCAGCAGTGAATGGGTACCGGGTGTTAGCCGGGGTTTGTGACCCGCCTCCCGGGGTGGTGGCTTCGGCCAACACTAAGCACTAAGGATGAATGATAAAAATGTTGATATGGAGACGGGGCCATACGAGCGTTGCTCAGGCCCTGTAAAATACAACTAGATGAATACAACTAGATGAATCACACACAGACCATACACACACCACACACACACACACACAGCCACACACCACACACACACCACACACACACACACAACACACACACACACACACACACACACACACACACACACACACACACACACACACACACACACACACACACACACACACACACACACACACACACACACAGTGACACAACACACACACAGTGACACACACACACACACGTGACACACACACACACATACACACACAGTGACACACACACACACACACACACAGCACGGGCAGTGTGGTGACTCAGGCACCTGGCCTATCACGCGTCCACGAAGGAATGCAATTACCAACCTGAAAAATAGGAGAAAAAAAGTTCATTTTAGCGCTTTTAATTAAAAGAGCGAGCTATAATTCAGCGACAACCGCACGGCCTTTGCTTCCTGAACATATCCGTGAGAAGGTTAAGTAATTCGATATTGTGTTGTTAATACTATATCAAGTATTAGGATATCTTGAGAGGACACTGTGATATCCGATATGGCTTTCAAGGCTCAGCATATATCTCTGAACCATTGTATGTATTTGCACACAATGAAAGATAAAATATACATTCGTGCTCTACAGTGATCAGAGGCGCACCTGCATCAACTACGTTAATGGTCGCCATGCGTTGCTCTGACACAGCAGAGACACTCCCTCTTATTTCTTCAGAAGCGAGTCCCAAGAATTGTGTAAAGCACACATTCGGGCCTATGTCGTGCGTGCATCTGCTTCATACTGACACAAGGCAAGGATGATAATACATCCGTGAGAGAGAAGGACACCAAACAGCACCGCCGACTCTTGTACAAAGCCAAGACAGGTCTGCAAGGTTGTATTCACCTCAATATGTTAATTAAAAAAATACCTCCAATACTGAACATTTATCGCCTTGGAAGAAGGTCAATACGTACGTTGAAGTCTTTTTAAAGCAAACTTCTCTCAGATGGTGACTAAGACAATGCGAATCATATATGGATGCCTTCTTCCGCTAAAACCATTCCTCTCTACACATGACAACGCATACTAATTCCCTGCTTCATTCCCGCGCCCACCTCCGTAAGTCCATTATCGGCAGGCGACAGCATGGATTATAGGCAGTAGGGATGAATAATAATAACGTCGTATTCAGCCCCCTCCCCACACACACACACACAAACTCACCACTCGACGTGACTGGTGAGTTCTGCTTCTGTGTGCCCTCACAAACTTCAAATCGTAATGAACAATATAAAGAAAGATGAGATAATTTTCAGAGTTTGAAATGCTTGAGTTGCTACATGACTAGTAAGACAAAGTTTTGTTCAACGTCGTTATCAACGTTTCCAAATCCCTCTTTGATGCAAAAGCGAGGCATCTGCGAGCCAGATTATGTGGTCGTAATCCATCCTCAATATATAGATAGTAATAAATAGAGATCGGATAAAAATGTAGTTATTTAGGCCCTTTTAGGTTTTTTTTTATGTATGTTTATTATGCACCAAAATATTTGATAGGAAAACTAAAATTGTGATTTTATATAGTGCTTATTTCATGAAAATGGCATCAAAAACAAAATCAGAAACGATACACAACTTACCTGCCCCAAGGGGGACAGGGGTGGATTCTCCCTGAATCTATTGATAAAAAATTCAAACACTATCCTTATATCAATACGATGATCATCAAGCCATAACTGAAATTAAGTACATATCGCTAAAAAAATAGAAAAACCTGTCGCGTATACGTCCATGGTAGCAACTATGTGTGGAATCATTCATGTCCTGTCTGTTCACACTGATGGGTCAAACTGACAGACGGTATTTCAGTCCTTCTGATTTATGTCTATTATTTCAGTACAAATATTTCAGTATTTATTTACATAAAGCGGTAAAAAAAAAATTCTGTCATGATGCATACACGGTATATACTCCGTTACCCCCTGCATCATTCAACCAAAATCTGTTACCTTTTTAACATAATTTATAATATTAACATAAATCAGAAGACTAAAATACGTTGTCAGTCCTACCCTCCGTGGATAGACAGGACATGAAGTTATCCTTGCAGTATTGGATAAAATGTTGTTATTTGCGGCCATTTTAGGTACTCTCTATAGAAATCATAATTTAATTTTTTTTGCAAAAAACAATTTATGTGACTTTTTTTTGTTAATAAGAAACATAAGAACATAGAAAATAAGGAAGCCAAGGGCCGCGAGGCCTACACGTGGTAGTTCCTGTTCACCTCACACTACCTACATCCACCTTCTTCCCCATCCATGAACTTATCCAGCTCCCCTTTAAAGCTCCCTAATGAACTCGGGCACTAACTACCTGTCTACTGAAGCCATTCCACTCATTCACCCAACTATTTATGTGAACCATTTTTTTTCCCTATTTCCTTTCTAAATCTACGCGTTTTCCAGCTTGAAATCCGTTACTTCTTGTTCTACCCTGGTTAAAAGCCGTAAGAACTTTCCTACCTCATCCTTTATTAATCCCTTTAAAATCCAATTAAAACTTCTATCAGATCGCCCCTTACTCTGCGTCTCTCGAGTGAGTGTAATTTTTTAATAACTTTCAATCTCCTCTCATAACTAAAGGTTTGACGCATACCTTGGTATCATTTTGGTCATCCTTCTCTGCACTTTTTCTAACAACACTATTTTAATCCATGCTGTAAATATGGAGACGCAAAACTGACTGCAATAAGTCAGGAGGGCCTGACTATAGCCAGATAAAGCTTTAGAATAACTTCCGCACTTCTACTTTTAACACTCTGGTAATGAATCCTAATACTCTATTAGCTCTATTTTCTGGCCTCATACAATTGTTTCCTAGGTCGGAGGTTCTGGGCTTCACCCTCACACTCCAAGATCTTTTTCCCTTCTGATCTTTCCAGCGATACATTTGCTTATTGTGTATCGATTACCATGGTTTTTTTCTACCAAACATTCATAACGCTACATTTATCATATTAAATCCATCTGCATCTGCACTGCCCACTCGTTAGAGTTTATTATCTAAGTCTCCCTGCAATATGTTTACGTGATCATACGTGATCCAATAATCCTACCTAACTAGTATCATCAGCAAACTATGATATCCCTGCTAATCCCACTATCCAAGTCCCGTTGATGTATCACAAATAGTATGGGCCCAAAACAGACCGCTTTGTGGAAACTCCACTGTCACCAGTCCCACCATTCAGATTTGGAACCATTATTTTACCCTTTGTTGCCTATTACTTAGCCAACTCTGCTATCCATAAGAACCTTCCCATTATACCATAGAGCCCTAACCTTATTTAAGAGTCGCTCGTGTGGTACTTTGGTCAAATGCCTTACTAAAGTCCCCCTAATATATTATATCATAATCCTTATCCTATCTGCGTTCCTCATAAGACTTTCCTATAAAACTCAATAATTGGTGAGACATGACCTAGCCCTTTGTGATCCTGTTGTGAATCATTGATCAACCTATGTTTATTAAGTGCTTCTCTAATGTTTTTTTTGCAATAATAGATTCCATAATTTACCCCACACACTGATGTTAGACTTACGGGTCGATCATTTGACTTTAGAGTCCTCTGTCCCCCTTCTTAATATGGGAACAACATTTCCTTCCTCCACAATAATGGCACAGCATCGCCTATTCAACCGATTTCCTAAAATGTGCACTAACGACTCACTCACAACCTCCTTGCATTCCTTTTTAATACCCTGGATAACACACTTCATCTGGTCCTGGCGATTTTAAAATGTTTTTCATTTTTTCCTATACCTCTCCACCATTTCCCTAGTTATCACAATATCTTTGAGTTTCTCCTCATCGCTTCCTTGAACTCTGTCGTCACGATCAGGTATCGTCTGTGTATCCCCTCCTCCGTAAAACACTTAAGAATAATCTTTAGACTCCTATCACATATCCTTCATCCGGTATTAAGACCTCACCTTGTCCTGACCTTAAGGGCCCAACTAATTCCCTTGTCTTTGGTTTTTATACACCTGATAGAACCCCTTTGGGGTCCCTGTTCGCTTGTTCTCTACTTTAAATCTCATAATTTGTTCTTAGCAACTCGAGTTAGATTTCTTCATGTCCTCGACATCACGTTTATACTGTTCTTTTTTCCATCCTGCCTTTGAACTTAAATAATGTTTCTTTTTTAATGTCTTCACATTTTTTCCGATCCTCTGGTACTATAGATCCCAGTTTCAAATTTGGTGTGTGGTGCTTTCTGTGTCTTTAAAGAAATGTTTAATAAATGAATAATGAAGTGGAAAATCTATCTCTAGTTGGAACAGTCACGTTTCGCCAATGTCTCTCCTATCTCTCCTCTCTCTCTTTCTCTCATCTCTCTCTCTCTCTCATCGCGTCGTCTCTCCTCTCTCTCGTCTCTCTCCTCGTCTCCTTCTCTCCTCCTCTCGCTCTCTCCATCTCTCTCTTCTCTCTCTCTCTCCAGTGACGTTTTTATGCAATCACTGACCACATGTGTTCTTTTTCGGATTTTATCATTCACTTTGAACGCTTCCTCATTCTTACCGGCCTTTCATTTTCCGAGGCCTCTCAAACTGTCTCATCTTTTTCTTTCTGTCTCGCCTGGGCAATCCTATATGACATCGCCTTCCTTGGTACCCCTATTTGTCCTGTGCCAATCATCTGCGCCACGGTACGCGGATACCTCCACCACAGACGGTACAAAGATATGAGTACCCTCCACACTTTGTTGTTCGGGGACCATAACCAAGACTATCGATTGGACAGCTATTGCAAAACTTTACCTTTATGAAGTATTGGGTTTCCCCCACCATTTTTTTTCTCAAGCAGGAGGGGGATGCATGTCAGAAAGATGTCTCATTAATAAGAAAAAATTGCTTCGTTGAATGTAACTACAAGACTTTTCTTTGCATCTTTTTCCTTCTTAATTTTACTCTATGGTATTCTTTTCACTCGGGCATGACATGTTGTGGCCATGACCATACAGTGAACGAATTAAATTCAACATCATATGATATGCTAGTATTTTATTTTTACAGCCAAGTATGCAGCGACATGTAACCTGACCTATTGGAAAAAAGCCTCAATCTTAACACAAGACAACTTTTTTTTTCTCTCTTTCTTTTCTTTCTTTCCTTTTTCTTTCTTCTTCTTTCTCCCTCCTCTCTCTCTCTCTCTCTCTCTCCTCTCTCTCGTCTCATCTCTCCTCTCTCTCTCTCTCTCCTCTCTCTCTCTCCTACTCTATCTCTCTCTCTCGTCTCGTCTCAAAGGGAATAAGGGGGAAAAAGTGCTCTCCTCTCGGTCTCATCTCTCTCTCTCCTCTCGTCCTCTCATCTCTCTGTCTCTCTCTCTCTCTCTCTCGTCCTCTCTCTCTCATCTCGTCTCCTCTCTCTCTCTCTCTTCTCTCTCTACTCATCCTCTCCCTACTCTCTCTCTCTCTCTCTCTCTCTCTTCATAAATCTCCGAGAAACTTCGAAACACTGACGCATTGCTAATTACTGAGTGATTGTGACTTAACTAATTCTTTCAACAATTGCATTAGAGCCATACATATATCTGGCACGTTTCACAGTTCTTCAAATCAAAACTAAAAGCTCACCATATACACAAGTTAAGTAGTCACAGTAACAAGAATCAAGGAGAAAACGTAAATGAACTATAGTGTCGAGCCTTTGGCAAGTCGTTTGGTACGTACTCGTGAACCATCAGCGGAGGGAGGCAGGGGCTGGAGGCTTGGCGTCGGTGGTATTTGCGGCGGTGCTCAGACAGTGCTCTATACAGTTTACCTCATTTGTTTGTTCTGGTAACGCAAATTATAGGGTTTTCATCTAATCCAGCCTATAGTGTTACCGGTGTGTGATGGTGGTGGTCAAAGGTATAATGCTTGCCTGCAAGTTTTCGGCAGGCCGGTGAAAGGCAGGAAACAGGCCGAAGTGAGTGAGGAGGCCCACTGAGCTGGCTTCTTACCGTGAGTAACAGCCATCTTGTATGTCATGTTCTCCTTTTGATTTTTTTTTCACGTGTGGGTCACCGTTGTGTTGGGGGTGGGGGTCGATGGTCGATTAAAGGCTCCAAGCATTGGGCGGAGGTTGATTGTGGCGTTGGTCTAGTAAAGCCTGCAACATTGATGTTATAGGGCAAGTTAGAACAAAAAATGTAGAACATTGACATTTTGGGGGTGGTTTTTTTTTGTTTGATTTCGTTTTCGCACTCGCCCTGCCCTTTTATGTTTTAGGTGGTTTTTTCTGTTTTTTGGTTTATTTGTTTGTACTTATTGTATGCTAGTAATATACCGTTAGTGGACAGGATATCTTTAGAAAACAGCAACTGGGTGTGAAGCCGCGTCCGTCAGTGGTGCGATAACGTGGTGATAACCCCAGCACTCCACCCCATTGCCAACCACCCCCCATCGCCACCATCACCACCACCACCATCACCACCACCACCACCAACACACCATCGCACCCTACTCACCATCGCCACCACCACCACTACCACCATCACCACCACCACCACCACCATAATGCTTAAATGATACGCAGTGTCCGAGTTTGGTCCTGTGTTTGGCATCATCCCCAATATGAGTTCAAATGACTACGCGTCGGGTAAGCTCTTTCTGATCAGTTGGTTCATCAGGCAGCTACATCACAGTGTCACGCCTCTACGTTGGTCTAAGACGTGTCCATCATGTCCTTCTTAGACCTGAAGCAGGGCATGGTCCCTCCCGGTGGTGGGCCCGAGCCCGGATGAATCCGTCCGCTGCCTGCTGCCCCACCATGCTGCCGCAGCTCTGTCACCTTCTTTCAACGACTCTTTCGGTGGCTGTGCGTGGTGGATAGAGAACTCCGGAACCTCGTACGGCTTGACCAGGACTCCTGAAGCTGATCCCCGGACAGGGAACAGGTGATGCCGGCTCGTGCTACCTGGCCATGCCTGCCAGCTGATCAGTGTCTGCAAGTTGGTGGCTGACAAATTCAGCTTGGGTGTGATGCGAGGTCTTACACTGGTGTCCCATCTTCTCGCCAACCCCTAAGCTTCAAATCTGGGTCACGGTGAACTGCGGTCGTCCTCACTCTGGACTCGCCATCAATCCAATAGGAGGACACATCTGAAATTGTGCAAAACCATGCTCCTGTCCGCACGTAGAAGGTCACAGCTGTTTGGACTTCTTGGCGTGGGCTGCGACCGCGTCCATCACTCTGAGCTGCGTGAGGAATGTGCTTGGGGCCGTCCCCTCTAAGTATGTGTGACCTTGATGTCGGAGTAGAAGTTTGAGTACACCTGCAGGCAGTAATTGACTAATGAGTTTTCCAGGGTTGTTCAGTTCTTTTCCCTAGATCAGATCCATGCATCCGTTCCACATGTACACGAGCGACTGGCCTGTGTTGAACATCTGGAGTGGGACACCTTGCCACACTTGATCTCCTGCAGCGCGGACGGGAGAACGCCCCGCTTCACATCCTGAACCAGCTGGTATGGGTGGAGACCGTGCTGGTCAGTGGACATGTTTGACCAGGATATACTCCGGTATCGCTGCGAGATCTTCACCGCCTTGACAACTCCTCTGAACTCTGTGTTGTAACTGCATCTCATTCACGCTGGACAGCGAACTGCACACTGGACCTCGTGAAGCCAGTGTCAGTATGAGGTAGGCCCGTCGTGGCTGGTGAAAGGTGGGGGCAGGGGCAATTCGTTTGTGTGTAACACGCATATACTCACAGAAGGGAGCTTGCGTCCCCGCATCTTCTCCAAATGGGCGTGGGAATACCCCCTTGCCACCCAGTGTTGGCCACTAGTTGAATCCACCGTTGCAGTATACGATCAGTGAGTGCGGTGGAGTCGTATGTCCAGATCATAGGAGCCCTGGCCACCTTGACAAGCTTCTCAGGTGGCACCCGGATCCTCTGTACAAAGGTGCCAAAGGTACCTTCCAGATGGCCTCCTCTGTCACGTGACACATGCTCCTCCCTGATCAACCTTGGGTGCAGTTTTCCCATAGCTGTCGGGCACCATCGGCCTGGTCTTGTCCTTCCTCCCATCGTACGGGCCAATCCAACTACTTAGTACCCTGTGTCTTCCCTGGTCCAGGTCCCTGGCCGTGCCATGGAATCCTGCCTGGCCCTTCCTCAGGCTTGTTAGGATCGAGACCAGGTAACGACTGTCTGGAGAGAGGTGGCCGTCACGATAAGGGCCTGGAGGAATTCAGAAGCCAAGTGCAGCAGCAAGCATGGGGCGAACGTACGAACCGGATTGCTTTGGATGACGGATCTGGAACTTCGACCGTACGTGTTTGACCGACTTACGCTGTTTTTTTGTGACTTTTGGAGTTTGGTGATTAGGACCTTAGACCTTAAACAGTATCCACCCTGAAACCCAACCTAAGTTTGGGTAAATAATTCAACGTGAAAATCCAGTTGCCAGGAAAAGGTTTATTACCGCGAAAACGAGGCGTTTTGTATGATAAGTGAGCTTTCCGGCGTCTCTGGCGGCTTAATGTGAGTCTTACGGCAATATCGAGGGCATACTTCCGTATAGTTTGTGTTAGCGTCTACAACTTTGTCCATCCGTGAAATTTATCGAATCTCTAACTAGTAGCTTTTCTTGTGAGTTTAAAGATGGTTTACGCTAAGCTATGTTTTGCATATAAATATAAAAGTCCATTTCTGCATACAGAAGTGCTCAAACCAAAAAGTTGAAGCGGACAAACCACCCTTGAAGTTCAATTTTACATAAGAAAACATCCCTGCTAAATTCGAATTAATCTAAATTTCACTTTTCATTTGGACCTAACGGCCAGCCCTAATAGTATATATATAGTAGGGTGGTTTCACTTCGATAGAGTAAAGAAATTCAAAGTGCTATTCGTTTTGCACTTCGTGAATTATTTATGGTTCTTGAGAAACTCCCGCAAATCCAAACGCGTCCAATTAAAGTATGTTGAGGGGTAGCACCGAGTGATCGAAAGTTTGCTCTGCTGTCCCCTTGAACAGTAGGATGTAAACCTACCATACACAGTGTTTGTGGGCTCCCATGCCTTTAGATTACTTCTTGGCGATGGGCCAAACTCGTTTGGTGCATACCCGACGCAGTTTTTGCTGTTATATAGCTCTGTAATTTATAAATGTCAAAACCCGAAGTAAGCTAAAAACATACATCTTTTTTGTCCTCATGTCAAATGCGCGTTCAACTCGGAACAGCTGAGATGTTTTTGTGGTGGCACAAGCCCTTGAAGCCCTCCAGCCAATTGTCCTTCCAACATGGTAAGATGTTCTGCGGCGACCTTCTGTCATGGATCGAATAGCAAGGACAATCGAAAGCTGTCATCGACGAAGTCGTCAGAGTTTGGGACGGGCCCATATTCCTGTTTGTCCGCTGCGATCAATCAGGAAAAACTGGAAACCCTCGTCGGGACGTACGAAGTTCGTAAGAAAGGAGAAAAAACGTCACTCCGAGGGGACAAGGTCTCCGACGCGCCTCCTCCCGGGACCTTGGCGTCCACTGTTTTCGACATCGACGGGCCCCTGCCACTTCTTCCTCCATTGAATCCACCTCAAACAAAGGACAGGAACTTCCTCGACGACAAAGGGCCAGAGGAAAATGTAATGAGTACTGTTGACAAGGAGAGCCTGGCAAAAGAGTCTAGGAAACGAGAGGTTGGCTGCTTAGAGAAGGAGGAAAGGAGAAGTAGTTAGCAGAGACTTTGGAGAGGTGAGGAAGATGATTTGAGTTGGTGACCCGGGGATTTCCGGCCAACTGCTGAATGTGGCTGATTCATCAACTTCTTCCGTCACGACACCAACTCTTCTGCTCGGAAGCCGGCCGCTGCCTCTGCTTCTCGTCCGAAAAAGGCGAAGATCACGAAAGAAGGTGGGGCAGCAGCAGCTTACAGTGTCAAGTTTACCTCCCGCGGAGCCCACCACGGTCTTCTCTGCCATCTGCTGCAGACCAGGGAGTGCTGAGTCCGTCCACCTCGTCCATTCGCCGACCATCGGAAAGTGTTGCGGAATCTAGACAGCAGGAAGCAGCCGTCAAGGATTATCGACACCAAGTAACATGAGCACGACGCGGTTCTCATCCTTCATTGGGACTGGAAATCTTGCCCGGATCAGAAAGTCAAGGTCAATGTCGATCGCTTTGGCCATCGTTTGTCACCAGTCTCGTCCCCTTGAAGGAGAGAAGCTCTGGCTATCCCTGCCTTGCATCCGGTACCGGAGAAGCATGGCCAGCAAAGTGCGTAGGAGACCATCAGACCAACTGAATTCGAAGACAGTTGAGGTCTCTCTTCGACACCAAAACCGCTCAAACGACGGGCGTCCATGCTGGCTGTTGCACACTCTCGACCGAAGTTATGTCTCCGTTGTTGAACTTGGCGTGCCCGCCACCACGTTTATGGATCTCATCCCTGGCCTCAGCAGCCCTTCAAGGCCACCTCGGCGACCGCTAACGTCCGGCCCAGACTTCAACTATTCAAACGTTCCAAAGAAGTGCTCCTCCGAGCGCCCACTCTCATACAAGCCAATGCAACGATCAATCAACGACCCACCACGATTGGCTTGCCCAATGAACGAATGGAAGAGGACGACCCTTGAGGCTCTTTTGCCAAGGCGGGCCGCAACGCACAAGAGGACGATTATAAAGAGTTTACGGAACTAACCGCAAGGCCCATTAAGGGGGAGTTTCCCACCACCTTCCGCAAACCCCAGGAGCTCACCACTACGCGAGATGGATGGCGAAGGGGCGATCTATCACGCTCAAGATGACGATGTTCAAGATGAGTTCGAACTCACTGCCGAGGGAACTGCGTAGCCTCCAGGAGATGAGTGTGTTCATCATCCCTAATCACGCCCGTGCCTGGTTCTAAGGCTCCCTTGGCCACGCAGACGCTCCTTTCACGATCTCACTCTCTTTCCATTATCTCCACAAGTACAAGAGACCTCAACTCAAAGATCTCGGAAGGCCACGGTGAAGACTTCAAGCGGCACTTTTGTTCCTTGGGAACGGACCTTGTTGCCTTTCCTGTTTCGCGACAAAGTCACGATCGGGAGAATACAAGAGTGGAGAAGCTGGCCATTGACAAGGACCTGACAAGAAGCGATGGACGAAGCACCCCAAGATCCTTTCTTCGGTCACTTTTGAGTGACCTTGTCACCAAGGAGGTCACATTTGTTCACCTTCAAGGAACTGGTTTGGATGTCCTCGTTTCTCCAATCGCCTGTGCTCCACTGGAAAGAAAACGCGGCGTACAACCAGGGCAAGGAGACCGTCCAACACTGGCAGTGACCATGATCCTGCGGAACGGCCGATCAAACTTTCCACTGATTATTCCCAGACCCTCAGCCAAGGACTAAGCGATCGACCAAGCTCTCCCTGCAAGCTGTCGACGCCAACGACGGCTGAACCTGAGCCCTAATTAATCTTCAGAAGAATTACAAATCGTTTCAATCGTTATTTTCAGTCATTTGAGCTTTCAGTTTTTAAAGAGGTCCAAGGAATGTGCATTCCTAATCACTGTTCCTTGTATAGTAGGCAAAGTAATTTCATCCTTTATACTACCTGCTGTATCGTGAAATGTTCCTAGAATAGTTAGTTACCTCACTTACCGAGCAAATAGTTTCGTTTGTCTGTGGCATTTATAGTTGACGTGAATAAATAAACTTGAAATGAATATTGTATTTGTCTTCGAAAAATCAACTACCCTGTGCGACACCCCTAATCTTAAACATTCACATGAACTTGTTTTTGTGCTTTTGTTTCTTGCCATTCCTCACAATATTCATGGTCATGGGTGCCGTAAGAGATTTCCATACTTTCATTTTTTGAACCACCCTAATATATATATATATATATATATATATATATATATATATATATATATATATGATATATATATATATACTTATAATAATATATATATATATATATATATATAATATATATATATATTTAATGCATATTTTAGATAGTATAATATATGGTTAATGTCAACTTTATATCTTTTTATTCGTTATTTTCATCAGTAAAAAGTTCGGGTCATTAGCTTTTAGCAGCCAAGCCAATAATTGAAACACTGTTGATTTTCCCTTGAGGCCGCGTCAGTGTCGTGAACTAAGACTTGACATTTTTATTTTCACTGATTTTTTCCTTGCCTTCATGTGCAGCGCAGGAAAGATGTCTTCCTATCTCTGGCATTATGACAACGTAATAGTTCATGTGTGTGCACCGTAGTGAATAAATAAAGCTGTGCCACACACCTTTTATGGCGCTAACAAGCCTTGTGCTCCGTAGAGAAACAGAATGGTGGTCGTCCAATATACTGGAACAGACGAGCACTAAGATGACGTAACAACGCAGGCTATTAGTGTGCGGGCCTGATTGCTGATTAGCTGGCTCTTAATATAACCTGATAACCTGGAGGCTATATATATATATATATATATATATATATATATATATATATTATATATATATTATATATATATATATATATATATATATATATGATAGATAGGATAGATGATAATAGATAGATAGATAGATAGATAGATAGATAGATAGGATAGATAGATAGATAGATAGATGATAGATCGAATAGATAGCATAGATAGATAGATAGATTAGATATATAGATAGATAGATAGATATATAGATAGTAGATATATAGAGAGATATTTATATATTATATATATATATATATATTATATAATATATATATAGATATAATATATATATATATATATACATATTATATGTATATATATATAATACATATATTCTATATATTATATATATAATACATA
>JACEEZ010020135.1:32500-43313 GCA_016584305.1 Chionoecetes opilio
GCGAATAACTCCTTCCTTGTGTGGCCTGTATTTTTACGGGCGTTCCAATCGCAAGCCAATTAGAGAGAAATGAAACTCGAGCAATGCCAGTGGTCGCTGGCCAGTTTTTAACATTCAAAGGTTGGTCTACATGTTTGTTTTTCCCCTCCGCGACTAATATTTTTCATAAATTAATTCGCGATAAACAATTGATGCACCGCCATCTGAAAACCAAAAATTAGTTTTCTTTCTGTTGTTCTAACTATTATATGGATGCCATGCAATTACGATGGAACGTTCTATAATAGCATTTAATGCAAATTACTCGCCTCGTGTAGCAAGCTTTAATATATTTTTCATGTATATTGTGGCATGTAAAATTTGGGCTATGCTTCACACTGTTTTCTAAGACAGTACTGCTGCGTCTGGCAAAACGCACTTTGTCAAAATACAATAAGCGAATGCCTTGGACAAACGAAGAATAAGGAATGCCGAAATCGCTTGCTGCTGGGGGCGACAATGTAGGTATAATTGTGGAGGCATACGCCCGCGGCGGGGAGTGTTGGGGCGGGGGAGATTGTGGCGGGGAGATTGAATCCAAAACATTGCAACTTCACCGCGTCGACTCATTTTCACTTCCAGGCTTTCTATCTGATTGATAAAACAATGAATAACAGGAAAATATGACTGCCTAGGTATGATAACTTTCTAAACATTCGTTATTTGACTATATAATATCATAGAGTAGCACTTTACCTCGCCTCCTCAACTAATAACCTCCTTGGTTAGTTGGTTATATACAATTTTTTCCAGAATCAGGGCTTCTATTACAATTATACATATAGAAGAAAATCTTTCTTAATATTATACTTGTGTGTTTTAGTGCAGTGGAATAAGCCCATTTTTTCCTTATCAAGTTGCCAACTTTTCACCAATTGGTGAGTTAAAACTGCCAGCGACCCACTGCATTTCGGAGTTGGCAGTTCTCTCTAATTGCTCCAGGCGAATAAGTCTGTGTTGTTTTCATTCAAAGTGTCAGTTAGAGTGCTTTTACAATGCTTTTACTGATCCAGAGACCGCGTTTAGATGGCAGAAAAAGTGAGTAGCCTGGTTCCTCTAACAACGGAAATATGCTCCTCCGACGATAATTTCCTGTGGTAACTTCCCCACCGCCTCTTTCTTGTTTGACATCGTCGGTCCTTTCTGCCATCAAAATATAATCCTTGTATTAGTTCGGCCATCAAATCTTGTCCTGGCATGACTCGCGCCACTTGCGCCTTTCTCGTCTTACTTTCGATCTGTCCGATCACCTTTGATGCATTCTGATCTGTAATAATGCGAGGTCGTAATAATCGGCTGATGCGATGGTTGCGGAGCCGCTCGATCAGAAACGCTGTGCCTGGTCGCAGGCCTTCGCCAGGGCTGGCAGCTTCACTCTCAGCTGCTTGATGTACTTGGTAGATTGGTTGTCTGCGGCGTAGTGGGGAAGGCAAATGACACATCACTTGTCAAAGTTTCCGTTGTCGCTGGCACGGGTCTGGCAAGACTATCATATCACTTCGCATCGTACACACCTTTTTAATCTGTCATCACCTCGTTTTGCTTGTTTTCCCCCCCCACCCGTTTCATGCCGATTCTTGTTCTGTGCCGCTTTTCGCTTGTGTAATTACCCAAACGCTCGGTTCAGCCTGTCACTTCCGCCGATTGACATTTTCCTATCAACTTCGTTGTCGACTAGAAATGCTATCTCAATAGGCGAAGCTTTACGCCTCCTCGTTCAACATTGCATTCGTACGGGTCGTCACATTTAAACGTGCATAGGAGTATCAAAGAGTACGTCGCATCACTTCGAAATTTTTTTGTATCTTCTCGATGTAGTTGGCGTTGTCTTTTCGCACTTTATATGCTTCAGTAAGCTGTCTGTACTTTCCATGGTAGTTGTTCGTAATTGAAGTACTCGCTTGTGGAGGACGATGGGCACCGACGCCTTGTTCCACAGTTTCTCCACGTCGAGAGCAACTAACCCCGCTGCATCCTGGAACGATGGATGGTACTTGCTTTTCTCCGATAGTGTGTTTTTGATTTTAACATAGTATGTCATAACAGCAGCATAGTCGGTAGAACATTAGTCGGCAAATTCTGCGGTGCTCCAAACACATGACATCCCACTTGGTCTGCGTGGTGTCATCGTAGAACCTGCAATAAAAAATTCATATTAGCATAATTGTAATATTTACGTATCGAAATGAAATTCGAAAATTAAACAGATATTCAAGTGCTTTGTGGCAACCTGAAATATTTTTATATATTTTTATAATTTTGCATGTTGATTCCTACACTATAGCTACGTTGTTTACAACCCATTCTATGAAGAAAATAAAAAAAAAATTATTTTCACTCCACCCTAATATATATATATATATTATATATTATATATATATATAATATATTATATATATAATATATAATATATATATATATTTTATTATATATTATATATATATATATATATATATATATAATATATATATATATATATATAAGTTTTTGGATAAAGACAAGGACATTGTATTTGACCACTTATTCCAATATGATTGCATCAGTGAAATAACGAGATTAAAAAAACATATTTTATCACAGAAATATTGTGCTACACAAATCCTTAGAATTTTAGTAAGGGGGAATGTTATGAAATAATGACTTTGCATCAAAACTGGCTACATAAAAAAAGATTGCCTAGCAATTAAGGGGAGGCGGTAGCAGAGTGGTTAGCGTCTCCGAGTGGCGTTTTCGGTGACCCCGGGTTCGATCAACGAGAACAAATCTACTTAATATCTTTCTGCACTATCGAGTAGCCTAAGAACACCCACATGGCTTACCCATAACTCTACCTTCGATGCAAGTACATCGGAGGGCACAGGGTGCGGCATGAGCCTCTAATCACAGGCGTCATTTAAAAATTCCTGGCTGCGCACCACGGACGAGGGCCAACAATTATGTCCGCGAGTGAACCCCCAAAGGGCCTACCACCAGCCCTGGAGGTCACTGCCTACAGGCTCACTACTGCGCTAAAGGCACAAATTTAAAAAAAGAAAGATATTGTTTCTTTACATAGCATGGCGAGTTTTTGCTAATGAATCAATTATGGTGATATGTGCAGGAATAGAAAATATCCTGATTACAATAAGCACTGTATGATTTGATTCCCAATCATTTGAAAATAAGATTTTATTGGGTTACAAAGGAAAATAATGCTAAATTGATATATTGAACTTTTTTCCCTTTCTCTCTCTCTCTCTCTCTCTCTCTCCTCTCGCTCCCGCTCCCCCCCTCCGCTCTCGCTCTCGCTCTCGTCTCCTCTCTCTCTTTTCTCTCTCTTCTCTCTCTCTTTTCTCTCTCTCTCCTCTCTCTCTCTCTCTCTCTCTCTCTCTCTCTCTCAAATCTGCCCCTCCACTCCTCCCCCCTCCCCCCTTCACCCCCTCCCTCTAGCCAACAAGCTAATGTAGTCCCACCATCACAACCCCTCCAGCTCGATTTACACTCAGGAAAAAGCTGATACCACCATACAAGATAATGCGAGTGCTATATCAAGAATAACATTAGACTTAAAAAAAATCAAAGAAAAGTTAGAAATAAAAGACATGGAAATTGAATTGCTAAACACTGAAGTGAAGACCGCTTATCAATAGTTGATCAGCTGAAACAGAGATTACATAGCCTTGAAACCAAAATTGCTGAAAAACAACGCCCAAATAAACAGGAAGTGACGGACATCACTTCCATCTTCCTCAGAGAGCTCTTCTTCTGGGAGACGAAAACTGGACGCAGGCTAAGGTCTCGGATGTACATAAGAAGTTTCAATCAGAAATATTAGAGATACTGATATTGATTCTTAGGTGCTGGGTAGCTGATAAATTAGATTGGGCTCCTCCCAAAATGTGTCATTTACTGTGGTTACACGACATAATTGACAACACTGCCCTGAAACACTACTTGACAACTTAATTTCTCTAGTTAGTGAACTGAAAGATAGAAATAAGAATATGATTATACATGTATGTAAGCTGCACCAACTTTGCTGTCTCATGACACACAGGCGAAAATTGGGATTTCAACGAACACTAAGAATGGGTTGTGAACCTAACTGTATACCTATTATTAATACTGATCCTGCCTTTAGGCGGGGTACAGGTGAAGTGGACGACATGTTTTGACATGGAAGGGAAAATCCCCTGGATCCACTCTGAACAGCCCTGGGTATCGTTTGTTTTTTCCCAGAAACTATTAATTACTAAACAATGCCCTCTCATCAACATTTTAAATAACATGGATAGAATTAAGAAAACAACACATGTGGGCTTTACCATCCCAAGGTTCCAGCACTAACCAACACAATAGAAAAAGGATTACATGTAATTTCCCAGTACTAGTATTGACAGTCACGTTAATAAATAACAAGACCAATCCCAGCCTGAGAAGGCCCTCAGATAGGGCAGGCTTCACTAACCATCAGACCCCAGACCCCTGGGCAAAGGTCGTGCGGCGCAACTTTACTCGCCCACATAACAATTACACCCCCACACCACCAAGGGAATGGCAGGTGACACGTAGTCAGCCACTCTATTGGCAACCTAATATACCCACACATAATAAGTTTGACAGATTACACGAAACTTATTATACAATCACAACAAAGACAACCACAACTATTCCTCCCCACAGACACAATGAAAACCATTTGCAGAAAATTTGGGGATGTTACAATTGCGGATAATTTAATCACAAACGATCCTCTTGCAATTTGATCATAAATTGCAATTGGTACATGTCAGTCTCTAGGTCATAAAAGCCCGCTTATGTAGTAGGTATTACTCTACTTTAGAGGCTGGCGAAGAAGACTCTGCCGGTAGTTCTACTCAAAAAAAGGACTCCCTAGTCATTGAAATATTAATGCCCAATCTCTTTTATCCAGTCTTGATGAAGTAAAACTTTTAATTGAAGAAAGAAATATAGTGTTTTATGTGTTACGGAAACCTGGCTCCTTCCACATACGCCAGACAATTATATTATGTATCTAATTTAAAGGTTTTAGATGTGGATAATGGACGTGGTGCTGGTGCATGTATATATGTAAGACAAATACTGAAATGTAACCTAATAACTTTAGATATCGCTAGACTTTTTGGCATTGAGGATATTTGGATTACTGTGCAATGCCGCAAACTACCTGCTATTATTATAGGTTGTATGTACCCGGCATCCAAAAGCTTTAGCAGTATCTTTTGATTCATAGAAGATGTTTTTTTGGCTAATAAGTGTCAGAAAGAAGTCCTTTTTTTTCCTTTGGGGATTTTAATGATAATTACTCTCAAAAAATAATAGATTAAGCAAATTAATAAAGAACAACAAATGACTCAAATCATAGACAAACCCACTAGAATTACTCCAACATCAGCAAAATCTCCTAGATTTGATTATAAAATAACAACCCCGATATAATTCTAACACATGATGTTTTTTCCCCAAGTAATCGCCGACCCATGACTTATTAGTGTAAGAGTTGACAAGAGTAAACCCAAACGCCAACCTATTATTAAAACATTTCGTCACCTAGGAAACTACAGTCAGACACTTTTCTTCAATATTAATGCAGAACTCACATGTATGCGCAAAAAATTTTTAACTGACATGTAAATGAGCAAGTGAACTTTTTTACTGATGTTTTTATTAAAAGTCTAGACGAATGTGCTCCAATTGTTACAAAAAATATTTCGTAGACCTTTTGCTCCATGGATGAATGATAACATACGTCATGCTATTCAGATCAGAAAAAAATGTTCAGAGTAAATTAAAAGCTGATCGTCCAGAATCAAAAACTACAAAAGAGTATAAAAGAGAGAAAAAGTTGGTCCCCTACCCTCATTCCAAGGCTCAGTCTTTACATTACAAAACACAATTTAATAACTGTAGAGAAAATAAATGCCGCAATCTGGAAACTCATTTGGGAAATTGTTCCTGACAAAAAATGTAAAACTAATGAACATTCTTTTGATGGAGCTAGAAATAAAGTGGAAGAATTTAATACCTACCTTGCAAACGTAGGAAAAAATACTTATGAAAGAACACAAAGTATTCTGGGTGAAAAACGTGCCTACACCTCAAGATCCAAATACTGTTTCCCTGGACACTACTATTTTAGACCTCAACCTGTTGACGTAAACCCTGTAATATTGACTATTAAAGATCTAAATGATACTAACTCTGTTGGCTCGGATGCTATACCATTGAAATTTTTTTAGGGATGCATTGTATGCAATAGCATTAATGTAAAATGTATTATCAACACGTCCATAGTTACTGGTGTTTTTTCCCGACGCCTGGAAAACATGCCATAGTGGTGCCAATTTTTAAAAATGGAGACGCTAATAACGTGGGCAATTTTCGAAACCCATTTAACTTCTCTCCCATAGTAACAAAAATATTAAAAAAAAGTAAATTTTAAACCAGTAAAACACCACCTAGAAGTCAGAAAGCTTCTATCAAATAGCCAGCATGGTTTAGGCCCAGGTTATCCACTGAGACTGCTCTTACTGTCATTACCGATGAAATATACAACAACATGGACCACAGAAAAACATCCTTGCTCACTCTGTGTGATCTATCAAAAGCTTTCGATAGTGTTAATCACATGATTCTTATAAATAAATGCCTCAAGCTCAAAATTGATTCCTACTGGTTTTATAGCTATTTTAGGAACAGAAAAGCAATCTGTTCGCATAAAGAACTCTATTTCAAATAAACACACAATTGATTATGGCGTCCCACAAGGATCAATTTTGGGTCCAATCCTATTTAATATCTTCGTAAATGACTTAGCTGAATATGTCAAGGACTGCACCAATAATCCAATATGCTGATGACCCCTCAATTTATACATACAGTAATGTAGATGAACTTACATGTCTCATTCGAAAACTGAAGAATCCCTAAAATGTGTCAAGAAAATATTTTCTTAGTAATGGTTTAATGCTTAACTCAAGCAAAAAGCAGTGTATTTTTATTGGAAAAAGGCAACTTTGTCACATGTCCCTTCCAATTTCCGTCATCAAAATAGATGAGGATACCATCACCACAAGCATCATGTTAAAAACTTTGGTGTGTACATTGATCGGTTTATGCTTTTCGACAAACATATCAATGAGGTACATAAAAAGTTGTTGGTACACTAATGTTCATAAGCCGTGTAAGTGACAATCTTGACAAACCCTCCCGAATAATTGCGTGCAGTCTTTAGTACTCAGCATAATAAACTACTGTATTCGGATATGGGGCACGACCCAAATCTAACTATAATGAGCGATGTCCAAAAATTACAAAACTTTTCAGCCAAGGTAGCCATAGGTGGTGCTAAGAAATACGACCATGTAACGCTATATTAAAAAACTAGGGTGGATAAAAGTAAAAGAGAAGCATTTATTGGACACATGTACCACTGTCTTTAAGGTATTACACAATTTTATCTGCATGGTTCAAGAAACTTTCTACTGTTCGTGAAGTAACCAAAAGCAGAACCAAACAACGAAATTTGTTTATATGTAACCAAAACAAAAACAGATGCGGGTGCTAGAAGATGGATGTCATAGGGCCTAAAATAGGAACAACCTGCCACTTAATATCACTGTTCTGCTACCTGCCTACATTTAAAAGTAAACTTGCCAGCCTCCTTTAAATAACACATCAATTATATAACCTACCATAATTTTTAGCAATGTCTGTATCCTTTTTAGCATTGTTTTAATATTATGACACACCTTTTTGGTATGTGATATTTTAATTCTATTTTTGTATTTTATCTTAAAAATGTATTTATTGGAAAAAGTAAAGAATAACCACTATTTCAGTGGAAATAAAATATTTGAATTTGAATTTGAATTTTAACTCTGTCTCTCACACACACACACACACACACACACACACACACACACACCACACACCCCACACACACACACAACACACACCCCACACACACCACACCCCACACACACCCCAAAACACACCACCACACACACACCCACACACACACACCCCACACACCACACACAACACACACACAACACACACACACAAAACACACACACACACACACACAACCACACCCACACCACACACACACACACACACACACACACACACACACACACACACACACACACACACACACACACCACACACCACACACACACACACACACACACCACACACACACACACACACACACACACACACACACACACACACCCACCACCCCAACACAACCCCACCCCACACACACACACACACACACACACCACAACCCACACACACACACACACACACCACCACACACACACAAAACACACACACACACACACACACAAAACCACACACACACAAAACACACACCACACACACACACACACACACACACACACACACCCCACACACACACACACACACACACACACACACCCCCACACACACACACACACACACACACACACACCACACACACACACACACACACAACACACACACACACCAAACACCCCACCCCACACATATTAGTATATGACTGTTGATGCCTGAGGTAGAATCTTTTGACGGTTGCGGAGCAGTAGGAACAGAAGGAAACCTTTTCAATATCCAAGACCCTAATAGAGTTTATTGGACGAGGCAGCACTATTACTGCATCTCGTCGGGAACTTTCTTGGCAGGAAGATGAACATCAGCAAAACACTTACCTAACTTCAAGACAACAATCTCTTTAATGTACCTCAGTTGATGAAGTAAAGAGAAACTTTAGTCAATTAGGATTCTTTTTGCTCTGGAAAGTTACCTGTGATATGATATTCAGAAGTTTTGTGTCGGGAAAGATGGATGGGAGTAAGATTGAGTAAAAGGGGCAAAGAGGAATTTTCACAAGTATTTCAAGAATTAAGGTGAAGAAAATTAAAGGTTTTATAATAACGCTGAAAAGAATCTAGACCAAGAATGCGCAAAATATATTTTATCGACTGGAAAGTACCTCGTTGAATAAAAAAAAACAATGAAAAACAATGTATGGTTTCGTTTGTAGTTATGGCGAGGAAAGTAACTTATTTCGTAGAAAGTGCGCCAAGGCGATACCGAGGACTATTTATTGAGACAAAGATAAGATCTTAAATGCACGAGGGAAGAAGAGTCTACGTGGATCAATGAAGAACAAAATGCCCCTTATAGTATCAGATCTTGATACAATAATATTTAATAAATGTACTAATTATGTGAGTGTGGATTTACTGCAGTAATGAATCTCTGGTTAAAATATAAAATAGTAGTATTTTCACTTATACACGAAAATCCAATCACATATAAATATAAAATATATATAGCTCCTAACCCTAAAAGAAAAAACCCCAAAGATTTCGTTGTCAATTAGAATTATATCCAGGTAACTGACTTTTGTTTCTAGAAAATAGAAAACTATTATTCAAGCTGCAGAAAAAGAGCCGAGGAAATGTAATGATAAAGGAACCTAGATATTCGAAACGTATCGTTTGTCTTCATAAATTGAAGGAAAGGGATAATTTAAAAAAATTAAGTGCGAGGTGAAATCAAATAAACTTATTAACACGAGATGTATTAATGAGGAAAGAAAGAACAGAAATACGATAGAAGAAACCATGATTAAAAGGAAAGAGTTGACAAGAAAGTATAACTAGAAATGATGTTACGCTAATAACAAATTATCCTGAAACATGAAATAGTGAAGCTTATATACGCAAGGTTAGTGTGTGGAGACGGATAAAAAGATACACAAGGCAAGGAATGGTGCTTCTCTGACAGTACAATCACACTCATTTATTTTAGGGAATGCATGATAACACAGTAACTATATAATTAAACAAAGTAGGGTTTACCTCTTAAAACTATTGACCTAAAAAATGTCCCAAGAAAGGGTAGCATACTGATAGATGTTTTTTATAGATACAAAGATGCAGATTGGCAGCAGATTAGCCTATTAAGCCTCTATATCCAATATCTGAATCATGACGCAATACAAAAGTAATATTTGTGCATCAGAAAGAATGAAAAATCTTTACCACTCCAGTACCAGAACGTAAATAGATACTAGAGTATACAAGCAGTTCTTCAAGACCCTCAAGAGCAGATTGGCTCAGAGCTTAGATGAAAACTAAAAAAGAGAACAGACAAAATGCCCTTTACCACCCATCGATCATTGCATATTGTTATCGCCTGATTGAGAAAATCATAGAATAGATAATAAAGGCCTTGTGTTCAGGTTATTTTAGATTACGTACATGTGTACATGTAGACGTGTACACTTGTATTAACAGAACAATTAGTTGGTACTATAAACTCACTCCGTGAACAAGTATTTTTGAAACTCCAGTGATGGATTTACGTGGAGGACGAAATAATATCAGCTTAATTTAAGAGACTGCTGAAATGAACGGGACTTAGGTAACAAGGTACAATATTACTGAAACTATTTATACCATGTCTTGGTAATATTTTATGAAAGCTCATTTGGGACACTAAAGCAATAAACATAGGCGAGTAATGCTTGACAAAAAATCCTGTCGGTTGAATCTAACGGGAATCTCACATAACATGATAAGAATGCTGACTGTCTTTCATGAGGAAAAGCCCGTCAGGGTGGCAAGGTTTGGTAGAGACGTGAGTTCGCAATGTGCAGCGTCCCTGTGCATTCGGGCAGCGGTTCGAGTCCGCCTAGTTCGTGCTGACGTGGGGGCGCTTTGTATAGTCTAATACCTTGTAGTCATGGAAAATT
>JACEEZ010020136.1:5000-15000 GCA_016584305.1 Chionoecetes opilio
GTGTGTGTGTGTCTGTGTGTATGTGTGTGTGTGTGTGTGTGTGTGTGTGTGTGTGTGTGTGTGTGTGTGTGTGTGTGTGTGTGTGTGTATGATGCATGTACATTTTTATTAATACTTGACAACTTAGCACTGTTAGTTCGAGTGCCAATCACTATAGGAAATCAAAACCCTTACATGGCAGTCTCTACATGTACAGGTGAAGGCGTGGCACCTACAGGACGGGTCGCAGAGGTGAGCTGGAACTATGATTCCTTCCGTGACGTGACACTGCGGACACATAATTCACTTGTCGTGTCCTTAGGTGACTGACTCTCCGTCCCCAAAGAGCTCCTCTGACTGGCCCGCTCCCCTCCTAGGCCAACCAAGGTCACTGGGTGTTGCTCTCTCTCTCTCTCTCTCTCTCTCTCTCTCTCTCTCTCTCTCTCTCTCTCTCTCTCTCTCTCTCTCTCTCTCTCTCTCTCTCTCTCTCTTTCTTACCACACACACACACACACACGTCTCTAAAGTAGTTGTTTAATATAATTGTTTTGGGAGTTGCCTCACGAAACCAGAGGGAAAAAGTAGGAGAACAAGTGGAGGAAGGAAGTTATGAAGGGAGGGAGGAAGAGGGGTGATTGGAGGGAAGGAGGGACACAGGGCGAGAGAAGTGAGTTGGAGAGGCCACCAATTAGCCACAGAACAGAAGGCTCCTCAGACGTATATTCAAGCCAACATTACGAGGCCAGGATCTTCCCTTTGGTAACAATGGGAGATAACTCACCCTAATATCTGGGACTGTCCTTACATCCTCCACCCAACCACCCACCCTCCCACCTCACCTTCCATTCTGGCAACACTGTGTGGCTGTCTACTTCAGTGTTACCAGTAAAGTTACGATACCTATACAGGCCTTTATGTTACATTGACAGTTATTGCCGTTCGGTTACAAAAGGAGAGAGTCAAGAAATTTAGGTTATATTCTATCCCCTGAAGTTTTCTTTCCGTAGTGGAATTGGTGGGTTAAGTGAATGGTTGAACTCCTACTGGGAACTTCCAAACATGAAAGAAAAATATAACGATGAAGATTGATAGATACAAAGAAGGGTGTATACTAGGAGTAGAAATAGACAAAGAAAAAAAAGAAGGATTGGAAGGTACCATAGTTGTTACAGGACTAGAATTCTAAATAAGCAACGGGGGTAGAATGTTTTATAAATGGGATAGTGTGTCATTCACCCACGGTCTTGACCACGCGAGCTGGAAATGCGATCGCCAGCAATTGCCTTCCCAGAAAGAACTTAAAGCTCATAGTGACCGATCTTTGGGTAATGCTGGGACCTCAAACACCACACACACCCTATACCCTTGCTCATGGGGAATGAAATAGTAACCGTCCACATTGGTCTGAAAAATCCTCGTGAGCAAGCGGGGATCGAACGCGCGACCGCAGAATGGCCAAGCACCCCCTTGACCATTGATCCACGCAGGCTGTGTGTGTATATATATATATTATATATATATGTTGTGTGGTTGTGTGTGTGTGTGTGTGTGTGTGTGTAGGTGTGTGTGTGTGTGTGTGTGTGTGTGTGTGTGTGTGTGTGTGTGTGTGTGTGTGTGTGTGTGTGTGTGTGTGTGTGTGTGTGTGTGTGTGTGTGTGTGTGTGTGTGTGTGTGTGTGTGTGTGTGTGTGTTGATTAGCATCCTCAAAAAACTTTCCATGCAATGTGTGTTTCCCGCTATCAAAGGACGAGGCGTTTTAAAGTTCTGTTTCAGTTGCTAAATTCGCCGTGATTGAAAGTGGCGATAATCAGCCCATTGGTTTCCGGGGCGAACTTTTAACACTCGCTAATGAGATTGCAGAAAATGTAGCCGTGTAAACTCAACTGCGGAAAAATAAGAAAAAAAATCTTTTGTCCGAAAATCACAGTCATTGTGCTTGATCCAATTTACAGTTATGTCTGGGCGGAGGAGAAATCGGGGTTTTTGGGGACGGGAAAGTCTGGGCATTTTCTGTTTTCTTTGTCTCCATGAGCGTGTTTTTCAGTCTTTCCTTTCTCATAAATTCCCGGATTCTGTTTGTTTTACTGAAGACTAATCACGTGCCGGATCCATAAAGATGCCCCAAACTTTTCCAAAACATATTTCCTGTAAATGTCGGTGACTTTGGGTTGTTAACAAGATAATGGTGTGTCGGGCATCCCTGGCAGGGTCAGCACCCCCTCTAAAGTATTGTAATGGCTCTGCGCCCCCTCGTATTTCTCCGCCTGTTAACTGGACCAAACACGCCTTGAAATGAACGCCTGGTCAGGAGGGCCGAGCAGACCGCGGGAAGGGATAGACTTTTGGACCTACTTTTCAAGGGTTCCTTATATCTACGACTCTACCCTCCCTCTCTCCCTCTCACTTCCCCTCTCCCTCTCTTTCCTTTCCTCTCACTATCCTGTTACATCCCCTCTCTCTCTCTCTCTCCTCTCTCTCTCTCTCTCTCTCTCTCTCTCTCTCTCTCTCTCTCTCCTCCTCTCTCTCTCTCTCTCTCTCTCTCTCTCTCTCTCTCTCTCTCTCTCTCTCTCTCTCTCTCTCTCTCTCTCTCTCTCTCTCTCTCTCTCTTTCCTTGCAGCAGAGAGGATGAGGCAAGCAAGTATTCAAGGCAGATATATTTCATCACAACATATACAAACATTTCGATGTCTTTTCAGGTAAGTCATTTTGATATTGTGATATACGAATAAAATTTGTCCGGAGACGGAGCACCATCTCACATATTCCACAGTATCTTTTATCTAGAGCAATTTTTTTCTTCTTTTCCGCAACTAACACAACAATACTCTACCAGTATTATCAAGAGCATGTGCCTCACTTTTACGAACGTGCCTCATTGTTGACGCAAGGATGACATCAATGCTTCAAAAAAAGTTTTCAGTCCCCCGAGAACTTAACTTATAAGTTAATAACCTCTCATATACATCAATAAAAAAAATTCCGCGACACCAACTCATACTCGTAAATATCTCTTCCAGTATTGTCATGAGTGTGCTTCAAGCTAACAAACGTCTCTCATTGTGTATCTAAAGCGTTATCAGAGGTTTTTAAGCCCCGGGCACAACGGATCGTACGAAATTTTGTCGTGGTAGACCCATAAAATATTTGTCGTGGCCAGATCTTGCAACATGCCCAAAATCTATTTCGAGTGGTCACAAGGGCTACGACACATTAAAGATGGTTTGGCGATGGGGACGCGACAGAAAAAAAAGATATGTCGTGGTTATGTCGTGGGTGTGTCGCAAGTCAGTCGTGCGACAGTCGTGGGACCATCGTGAGTTGTCGGGAATTGTCGGGGGGCTGTTTTTCACGTGATCAGTTCGTGGTTCACTCGTGGGATACGCGTGCGACAGTCGTGCGATTGTCGCAAGACTGTCACACAACAGTCGTGGGTCACTCGTGGGACGCTCGCGCGTCCGTCTCCCGACTATATAACGAGGCCCGGTCTGTTGCCTGCTATTTGCTCTCGAGATTTTTCTGTGGAAACATCGAAGTTCTGCCCGAATTTTTGACATTTGTCACTTTATTTCATTCAACTTTTTGCAAATTTAATCTAAGTTTGTATCCAGGATGCCGCTCAAGAAGAAAACCAACAAGAGAAAGGTGGTAACAGCGGCTGATGTGCACCAGACAGTTTTTATTTCCAAGCATTCATTCGCCCGAGCTATATACCCCTCAAAAAACGAAAATATGTTGCAAGACTAACGCAAGACTAACGCACGACAGACTTGCAATGTTGTGCGAGCCTCTTACGAAACATAATATTCGTGAGACAATCTTGCAAATGTCTCACGACTGTCCTGCGACAGTCGTGAGACAGTCGTAGTACAGTCGTGCGACAGTCGTGCGACAGTCGTAAAATTGTTTGACTAAAAAAAATTCTTCTGGTACCCACGACAAGATATTTATCGCACGACAGTCGCAAGACTGTCGCAAAACTGTCGTAGGACAGACTCATGACAGCCACAAGACATAGATACCACAAAAAATCGTCGAACAAAAATAGTGCATGTCCAATTTTGCCTCACGACGGCAAGTCGATGCCACGATGCTCAACATTTCGTAGGACTGTCTTGCGACGACCCCCGATAACCCACGATTTGCCCAAATTTTCTGTCGTGTCGTGGCACAAATGCGTCGTGGGTTCGTTGTGACCAAGGCTAGGAATCATTTTAGTTCCCCGAGAAAAACCTTTCCTGAAATGTGTACGCCGCAACTGCAAACAAGAAATTCTACTGTAATAGATAATAGTAAAGTGCTTGTGGGCCCTTCGGACCCATGTATTGATGTTTGTAGTAGTAGTATATATTAGACAACATGTGATTGCAGACTCCAATCGTGTTGTTGCTGTCGTTGGTCACTGGTCAAAGTGCCTCGGGGTAGACCACGTTCCGTGTGATTCCAACCCTTTGTGTTCCGTGTGATTCCAACACACACACTCACACACGCACTCAAACGTCCATGAGTCTACTGAGTTTGTAGAATGCGGCAAGACGTTACCGCAGAATTTTTCCTGCAATCTAATACTCCTAAAGTGTTTTTAGCCCAAAACCCCCCTTCAAAATAATTCAATCGACATGGGATCAAGCCGCTTACCACCTACGATTTATTTGCGATTTTTTGAGCCTACTCTTATCAAAATTGAATTTACAGTTTCGGCTACCCAAAACAGACAGACAGACAGACAGACAGACAGACACACACACGGCTACTCCTATAGTATATTAGATGACTAGATTCAACATTCACTTTGTGTTGTGTCCGTGTGACCTAGTGTTGGTGCATTTGCTGAAACGCTGCGTCATGTAACTTTTCGCCCTTTATGGCATCAATACATATTCGTGCATCTGTAAGGTGATATATCGCTGCAATTGCTAGTTATCGTACTTCTGGCATTCGTCCCATATCGAAGGTGTCAAATCCGTGAAAACAGTGTGGAGTGAGGCAGCTTTGATTAACTGCCACGTAATACTCCCTCACATCTCATGTAAAAAAAAGGAGAAGTAGGGCGAGGAGCCATCTAGTGTGTGTCATGTTTTACGTGCGTTGCGGCGTTCCCCAAGGTAATGTAATGAGAGGGAGGCTCAGTGTGGAATGACGTGGCGGGTTCGTGACTGGACCGACTTGTTTGAGAGGAAAAGTTGGCCCGTAATTACTTCAGATTTGTGTGACGTGTGGCTCCAAAGCGGCGCAGGGAATGGTGTGTGACGGACGCTAATCAATGTATTGGTCGGTGTTTGGCGTTGTGACGATGGTGTTGTAGTAATAACCTCGGTGCGGGGAATTTGCGGCCATGGACATTTGCTGCTTGTGGGTCCATCTGTCGCTGTTTATGTGTGACCGTCATGCGACACACACACACACACACACACATACACACACACACACACACACACACACACACACACACACACACACACACACACACACACACACACACACAACCTGTGTGGTCAGATCGGATGCGTCTTCGCCTGCTGTTCAGTTGGTCAGCAGATCAAGCCCTGCTCTAGTTGGAATCTACTAACAGCTCAGTTGCTATTCTCCCTCTTGAGCAAGGAGATGGGGTGTATGTGGTGTGACAGGTCCCAACGTTACCCATAGATCGGTCACTATGAGCTCTTAACTCTTCCTTGGAGGATAAAAACTGGTAATCGCGAGCTCAGCTCGCGTGGTCAAGACCGTGGGCGAATTACACATGCAAACTATTTGCATATTCTAGCATTTTGGGTCAACATTTGAACAAGATTATTTTTCTGTTGGCCTTGCATAAACACGGTTGATATATATTGGAATATTTACGTGGAGAGAGGTGGCAGTGTAGCAATTAGTGGGGCAATAACAGGGGCGGCAGCGGGGTGCGGGCGTAAGCCGCTGCCCAACGCTGATTCCAATGGTGCCAAGTGACGCAGTCCAGTATTGATGGACTGACGAATGACCATGAAGGGGATTGATTGGGCAAGGCTGGGGCGTCCAGGGGGCTGAAGGGGTTTGATGTAGGGTTTAATGAAGGGTATCGTAGTCGAGTGCACGTTGGGTAAGTGTGGGGTTTGGCTTACTGGGGTTGTTTCCTAGTGGTTGAATGCAGGATAATTATCTGTTAGAGAAGGGAATGCCGAAACTTACTGAAGGAGAAATCGGTATGCTGGTGATCTACGGGGAAGTCGAGTTGTTGGGAATTACCTTTACTGGAAGAAATTAGGGATGTGGTCGTGTGCTGGGGGAGAATGAGGGATGTGGAAGGGTTCAATGTGCCCGCGAGTGAGTATTGAGGTGATGTGAATGTTACGATGAATAGTAATGAAAATGAATGGATAGCATACGCCATAATGAACTGCCAATCCTCACAGCTAGCAGATGAATTTGATGTTACGTAAAAATGGGATGAAAAAATAACATATATACTGTAAAACTTCTGAATTAATCGCTCGAATGGTTCAATTTTTTTACGTCAACATTTTTCCAATCTTCGTGTCAGTGTTTTATGTAATGGCTGCCTCGTCAACCGTTGTGCCTTTACCTGTCAGTCACTTCACCTTTCCCGCACCTCCATCACTCACCTGTCGACACCTGGCTGGCCCCACAAAGCCCTGCCCCGCTAATGACAACTCCCACCAAACTGCTTTTCATCAGTCCTCTATCGACTGTGATAGATGATGTAGTGTTTCAAAACCTTTTCTTTTTTAACAAACCAACGATTTCTGTTACCTGGCTACCTTTCCTTACCCTCACTGAATATAATCCCTTATTAGTATGTAAAACGAAGAGAAAAGAATAGAAATAGAGATAATTAATACCGAAGGCCACTGGTTTTTTTTGTATTTAAAAGTTCAGGGATCCTTCTTTCTCTCTTACCTGTATGGAGGGAAAGGTTGAGCGCCATGTAAATGAAGGTATAATTAGTTTATTCTTGACGGAACGTGGGTAGACCAGGTAAGGCCTCTGGCGGGCACTTACCTGTGATTCAAGGTGGGTTGTGTTGGGTAATGCGACTTGTTGGCGACTAGTTGAGGAGAGAGAGAGAGAGAGAGGAGGAGAGAGAGAGAGAGAGAGAGAGAAGAGAGAGAGAGAGAGAGAGAGAGAGAGAGAGAGAGAGAGAGAGAGAGAGAGAGAGAGAGAGAGAGAGAGAGAGAGGAGAGAGAGAGAGAGAGAGAGAGAGAGAGAGAGAGAGAGAAAGAGAGAGAGGAGAGAGAGAGAGAGAGAGAGAGAGGAGGAGAGAGAGATGGAGGAGATAGAGAGAGAAGAGAAGAGAGCAGGAGAGAGAGAGAGAAGACGAGAGAGATAAAAGGAATAGAGAAGAGAGAAGAAGAGAAGAGAAACAAACACATCAAAGGACAAAGAAAGAATACACAGACACACATAAAAACCGAATATACATTAAAACAAAATAAGTATAGAAATCCTACATAATAAACAACACTGACACATCTATAAAATATACACTGAATAATAAAAGACAAGGACACACACGCACACACACATACACACACACACACACACACACACACACACACACACACAACACACACACACACACACACACACACACACACACACACACACACACACACACACACACACACACACACACACACACACATACACACACACACCACACACACACACTACTCCTCCCTCTCCATCAACAGGAAGCAACTAAACTCGGCAAGGACAAAGTTATCTTTTTATTGAATAGTGATGGTGTATTTTTATTTGGGAGGGGAAGGATGTGTTGAAAGGCACCACGCACTCTTCCTTCCCTCCCTCCCTCCTTCCCTCCCTCCTTCCTCCTTCCCTCCTTCCCTCCCTCTTTCCTTCCCTCCCTCTCTCCATCCCTCCTCCTTCCTTCCCTCCCTCCCTCCCTCCCTCCCTCCCTCCCTCCCTCCTTCCCTCCTTCCCTCCTTCCCTCCCTCCCTCCTTCCCTCCCTCCCTCCCTGACTCCATCCCTCCCTCCTTCTGTCCCTCCTTCTCTCCCTCCCACGCAATCAATCAGTCAACCAATCAATCAATCCGTGTCACCGTCTATCTATTCTTCGACGTCAGCGCCAGTCACTCCCTCTTTCTCTCCTCATCTCCTTGCCACCGTCATCTGTATTGGTGTGAAAGTAATATTTCCCATCATTATGTTGGGTATTTCACGTATGGAGGACAGAGTATACTAGGACTTGAGTTAATTGTATGTTCTTCCTCCTCATTGCCTTCCTCCTTCTTATACTTTCCCTGTTTGTCTTTTTCCTCTTACCATTCTCTTCTCTTCTTACTCTCAGCCAAATGTTCTGTCGTTTCTTACTCTCTTCTCCTCGCTCGTTTTGTCATTCTTCTCCTCTTCGTTCTCAGATGTTCTTGTTCGTTTATGTACCTCCTCTTCCTCCTCGCTCGTTTTGTCATTCTTCTCCTCTTCGTTCTCAGATGTTCTTGTTCGTTTCTGTCACCTCCTCCTCCTCCTCCTCGTTTGCTTCGTTATTCTTCTCCTCTTCGCTCTCAGATGTTCTTGTCCGTTTCCTCCTCTTCCTCCTCTTCCTCCTCTTCCGTAACTAAACAAACAGTGTTAGGAAAGGAATGCGACGTGGATGGCTATCGACAGGACGTGATGGATGATGAACAAGGAAGGAAAAGGAGGTAGGAAGGATGGACTTAAAGCCTCAGTAATCTCTAGAGCGCTGAAACGGAAAAACGAAATATTGTTTACCGTAAAATAAAAATAAATGGAAACGCCCCCCTTAGGAAGAAACAACAAAATCATAGGGAGAAGATAAATACAGGAGTGTAGAAGGAATAGGAACGGAAGGTTGAGCGGAATTGGAAGAGAAGAGAGGCGTAGGAAGGGCGGGAATTACGAAAGGGAGAATAAATAGATGGAGGTGAAAGTGTAGGTGGAGAGGATGTGATAAAGACAGAGGAAGCGGAAATGATTAAGGGAAAGCAGCGATTAAAGCAAAAGCAGATAAGATTAGACAGAAAATAGGGATAGAAAGATGTAAAAGTGAGTTAATGCAAATACGAAATTCTTAACCTATACTTCAAGTTAAAGTAAGAGCATAAAAAAACAAAGAGTATATATGGATAGAAGGACATTGGAGTGAGTGAACTTAAATACGAAAATTTTAACCTACACCTGAAGTTAAAGAGCATCAAATAATTAAATAGAAAATATGGACAGGAAATTGAAGTGAGTTAATAATAAAAAAATATGAATTTTGTAACCTACATCTGAAGCTAAAGTGGGAGCATTAAAAACTTAAAGAGAAAATATGGATAGGACATTAGAGTGAGTTAATGAAAATATGAAATTACCAGCCCACATTTCCCTCGTCCCCTCCATAACCACCATAACAAACTGGCCCGGGGAAAGACAGGTTCATACCGTGACATGACATACACACGAATTATCAGCTCACTAATTCATTACGGGCTGCATTATTAAACCTGTCATGGATGTACACTCTCAGAAATAAGGGGTATATTAAGGGTAGAATCGCACCATCACTACCCTTTTTAAACCCTATGTCCAGGCTGGAGGGTAGATGCTGCCGATTATACCCTTCATCTACCCTTTATCTACCCTTTTTAGACGAGAGGGTTGGAAAAGTGTATATTTGCGTCGATCCGAAAAGGTATATTTGTAAGGGTAGAAAAAGGGTAGCAGTATTTCATCACTACAAATACCCTTTTTCTACCCTTTTCCTACCCTTTTTTCTAAGAGTGCAGGTTAATAACGTGACATGACATACACACGAATTATCAGCTCACTAATTCATTACGGGCTGCATTACGTGTATTAAACCTGTAATGAAGGTAGAGGTTCACGGGTCACCTTGCACCGCTAAAAACAAAGTGTGTGGGGCGTGGGATATGGGATTACATGTTCGATGGTTTGCTTTCGTTAATATGATGTAAATTTATAGAAAAATTGACAAGTATTGAAGAGGGAATAAATTAGTAATAAGTTGACAATGAAGGTGTTAAAGTCAATTGTTTTCTGA
>JACEEZ010020136.1:17500-27500 GCA_016584305.1 Chionoecetes opilio
GAAGACACAACTCACCTGGTCTGTGGAGAAACACCTTCATCACCTTTCCTCTTACCTCTCTCATCTACCCTTCTATCCTTCTATCCCTCTCTTCCTCTCTTCTTTCATTCATTATTTACTTACTCCCGTCTTTTTAATGTCTACTTTTTTATCCTTCTTTGTCATTCTCTCATTATTCCACCTCTCTCACCACATCCTTCTTTCTATCCTTATCCCCTATTCCTTTCTTCTTTTATTTGTTTTCTCTTATAATTTCTTTTTTCTATATGATGTGTTTCGTATCTCTTGCTTATCATTCCTTCATGTCCCATCTTTGACACACTATTCATTTATTTCTCTTACTCCTTCCTCTTCTTTCCTCTTGTATTCATTATCTCTCATCACTTCCTTCTTTCTTTTCTTTATTCTCTGCTTCGTATCCTTTTTTTTATCATTCCTCAATATCTAATAATTCTCACTCTATCCTTATATATTTTCTCACATCCTCTCATCTTCTTTACTTCCACGTATTATATCCTCTCTCTTATTTTTTTCTTTAATATTTACCTCTTAATGGTTCCTTCTCTTCCTCCCATATCTCTTCCCCTTCTCTTCTCTCTTTTTCTCCGTCATTCTCCTCTTCTCAATCCCTATACTCCCTCTCCCCTCCTTATCTCCCCTTGCCCTCCCCTCCCTCACCCTGTTATCAATTCTCCATCACTCGTCACACTCTCCCTCATCACTCCTTCTTACCCTCCATCGGATTCCTCTCTTCACCTCGTTATTCAGTCCATACTTCCTACTTCCTCCTTCCCTCCCTTCAGCTGTCCCTCCTCTCTCACTGTCTCTCCCTCCTCCCCCCCCTCCCTTCTCTCTCTCTCTCTCTCTCTCTCTCTCTCTCTCTCTCTCTCTCTCTCTCTCTCTCTCTCTCTCTCTCTCTCTCTCTCTCTCTCTCTCTCTCTCTCTCATCCTATGTATACCGAGATAAGACTGTTCTTATGAAACAGTCTTTTTCACATATGTACTTCAATTGTGAATAAAAGTATTGAATCTGAATCTGAATCTCTCTCTCTCTCTCTCTCTCTCTCTCTCTCTCTCTCTCTCTCTCTCTCTCTCTCCTCTCTCTCTCTCTCTCTCTCTCTCTCTCTCTCTCTCTCTTCCGAAACTGGTTTATATCTATTGGTAAGCTTTTCATCACCTATACAACACGAAAACATTGATATTGCGAGTCAGATCCTGAAAAAATAACCGCATGTAATCTACTTTACTCGTATAAAAGTCGAAAATGCGTGTGAATGTAGTTATCAGTTAATTAACGTATATATGTTTCGAGTGCGTTTCGAAGAGTGAGAGAAAATCGAATCATCAAAACTTTCTGAATAAATTGCTGAAACGTATTTTATATATTGATGGAGAAGCGATAATATATTCATGATTATAAATGAATGCAACTTAGTTATATATTTCATCTCATTCTTTTACTACGGTATGTATAAAGCAGCAATACTACTCTTCTTTCTCTTAATGATTCACAAGTGTTTCGCAAGACTCGAGTTGGTGTGACGAGTAGTTTCGAGTAGTTGACGAGAAGCTTCAGTAGACGAGACGCAGTGAATCTTTTTGCCTCGTTCATCTCGGCAGCTCATCTCCTTCCTTGTGTGTGCCTGGTTATGTGTCCTCAAGGCGTCCTCTGCGCGTCCTTTGTGCGGCGTGTTATGGTGTGCGGGCGTGGGTGGAAGGACAGGGGAGAGCAGGTTTATTTTGGCATTTCATTGAAAAAGTAAGTGTCCATAAATGGGTATTACCTGTGTGTGTGTGTGTGTGTGTGTGTGTGCAGAGATGATGGCAAGGGACCTCTCTGTAAAGGGAAGATGGGTGGAGGGACCTTACTTGTATGTCCTTATGAGAAGCGTGAGGAGAGAGAGAGAGAGAGAGAGGAGGAGAGAAGAGAGAGAGAGAGAGAGAGAGAGAGAGAGAGAGAGAGAGAGAGAGAGAGAGAGAGAGGGGAGAGAGAGAGAGAGATTTAGAGAGAGAGAGAATTTAGAGAGAGAGAGAGAAGAGAGAGAGAGAGAGAGATGAGAGAGAGAGAGAGAGAGAGAGAAGAGAGAGAGAGAGAGAGAGAGAGAGAGAGAGAGAGAGAGAGAGAATTATGTATATATAATATATATATAATATATATATATATATTAATTATATATATATATATATATATATATATATATACAAAACTACAAATAATTGCAATACGAAACAACTATATTGTACAGCATCCTTTCTGTATATGTGCAGTTTAAACCAATGCACGATTAGTTGTTTTAAGTATTCTGAACGTAATCAATGCCCAGGTTAGGTCAGTTAAACTAGCAGGGGGGTCTCGGGGGGCCCTAGTTATGTCAGGAGATAATTGGTCAATAGGGGGTATTGGTTGACACTGCATAATTACCATACTTTCTAATGAGTTTTCCTTATCTAATTATAAGCCTATTTATCTTTATATTCATATATTTGTGTTATCTATTTTCAGTTGGCGCAGTGCATGGATGGAGTCTCGACCGGATGATTTTGTAAGTACCATGAACATCTCTTTACTTATATTATTTCTGTGATAGGAGTGATTCTTGAGCTGTGATGAACCCTAACTTCATGCGGTTATATAAATTAAATTGCGTTTTAAGATGTAAAATGTTGAACGGAAACGTCGATCGTACATTAATCTTTGATCACTAATTAGATTTACCTCTTGTTTTCGTACTAAGATTTTTTATTATCTTTTACCTTTCTCTTCATTGTTATTCCCTTCATGTCGCTGAAATTGCAATGCTTCAACTTTTTATCCTCATTGTTTTTCAACATTACTTTTACCAGCCACTGCTTTCATGTATCAGCGTCATCTCTCTCTCTCTCTCTCTCTCTCTCTCTCTCTCTCTCTCTCTCTCTCTCTCTCTCTCTCTCTCTCTCTCTCTCTCTCTCTCTCTCTCTCTCTCTCTCTCTCTCTCTCTCTCTCTCTCTCTCTCATTCTGCCCGTCCGTGTGGCTCAGTGGTAGCGACTTGGGTTCACTTGCAGCGTCCGTGCGTTCGAACCTTACTCGCTGCCTGAGTTTATTTTGGCGTAGTGGCAATGTTTATCGTTAATAACCTTACTGACTTACCTTCGTAATCCTTCCCCTGCCCTTCACCCATCCCCCTGCTCTTTGTGATTCCTTTGCAGTCCTTCGTAGTCCTCCCACTGCCCTTCACCCACCCCCTGCGAAGGTTACCCAACGGCACAAGAGACTCCCGTGATATATCGTGGAGCCAAACACCCCATTTGTACACGCCTCACCCTTCCCCTTACACCACCTATACGACACCCTTATCCGCACACCCCTGCCATGCCTACACACACTCTGCAGGACACCCATATCACCATTCACCCCCCACACCCCCACACCCCTTCCCGTCATTCTGTAGAAAGTCAAGTTTTGTTTGTAATGTTCACCCTCACACCTTGACCCAGTTTATGCAAGTTTTTATTTTAACCCTTATTCCCACACATAGTTCCTCTTCTTTTTCACTCGTCAATCATTACCTCCTAACTCCTAACCTCGAACTACCTCGTGTAGGTCTCACGGCCTCTTGTAGCTTCCCTATTTTCTTATGTTCTTATGTTCTTATGTTAACTCTTCTCTTTAGTATGTTTATCTCTCTCTGTAGGCTACCTCCTCTCCTCTATTACTGTCCCCTATTTCTTGATTTTTAGTGTCCTTTTCTCTAAATGTTCCCTATTCCTACTCTAAGCGCTTATGATAATTCTCTCTCTCTCTCTCTCTCTCTCTCTCTCTCTCTCTCTCTCTCTCTCTCTCTCTCTCTCTCTCTCTCTCTCCCCTCTCTCTCTCTCTCTCTCTCTCTCTCTCTCTCTCTCTCTCTCAATATTTCCCCTATAATACCCTCGTTCGGTAGAATATTGCCTCTTTCCTCCTCTCCTCTCCTTCCTCTCTCCCTTCCCTTTCTCCCTCCCTCCTTTGCTCTGGGTCATGCAAATACATCCATATTTTTTATATTTTTTCGTGTTGCGGTCAAATATTTTGCAACCAAATTTTCAGTTTTTTTCCAATTTATTTTTCATGGATCTTTTTTTTGTATAGCTATATTCCTTTACATTGAATGAAATACAAAGTCATAGGTAAAAATTTTGGTGGAAATATGTTACCGTATACTTTTTCACCTCCCACCTGCAATGAAAATGAAATGAAATCGATGCATAACGTTATATTATTTACAAAAGGGAAATAATTTGTCATTGGGAGAAACAGAATTACCGTACAACTTTGTTCATGCAATTGCTGGCTCACCTGTCAACCACCATATATTACTCATCATCCAACTGTCACCCACCTGCTCAAGCAACACTGAAATCTAAACAACCAGCTTTTAACTATCATCCAACTTTCAACCACCAACCATCACCCAACTCTCATCCATCAATCCTCATCCACCACCACCACTCATCTACAATCACAGCTTACCTATTCCTATCACGAGTGACTCTTCAATACTAAATTTCCACTCATGATCTGCAAATTCACCACCACCACCACTACCATCACCCACCACACCACCACCACCACCACCACCACCACCACCACACCATCACCACCACCACCATCACCACCACCACCACCACCCCACCACCACCACCACCACACCACCACCACACCATCACCACCACCACCACCACCACCACCACCCCCACCACCACCACCACCACCACCACCACCACCACCACCACCACCACACCACCACACCACCACCACCACCACCACCACCACCACCACCATAAAGCCCCTCTCAGCATCCATCACCATAAGTATAATGGCACCGTAACTCACTGCACAACCTTTTAATTATCAACATTATCGGTAACTAACCCTCGGTCTTGCGCGTCTCCCCTTACAAATTCAAAAATATCACCTACACTTCGTAAGATTGTTATGTTCCTTTACTTCCCTTTTGTAATCTGTCTCATTTTCCTCCTGATCGTCGTCATTTTCGCTCTTGCTCTCTCGTTTTATCGAAATTCGCCTTCGTCTTTTCTGTCGTAGTCTCTTTCCTCACTCGTTTTATTCCTCTCTCTCTCTCTCTCTCTCTCTCTCTCTCTCTCTCCTCTCTTCTCCTCTCTCTCTCTGTCTCTCTCTCTACCTCTCTCTCTCTCTCATTGGTTTATTTCACTTTTTTCTTCGATCTTGTTCCGCCCAGATTTTTTTTTTTTTTCTCCTCTTTTTCCTTTTTTTTATTATTGTTTTTCCTGCTCTTCGTTGTCTTTGTTTTCTAGTTTTCTTCTTTCTTCCTCTTCTTTCGTTTTCTTGGTTTTCTATTTTTTCTTCTTTCTTCCTCTTCCTTTTCTTCTTTGTCTCTTCTATTCTATCCTATGAACACGATATCAAAATTAGGAAGATAATTTCTCTCTATTCTGCTCACCTTCTATCGCGTCCATTTCCTAACTCTCCTCCTCCTCCTCCTCCTCCTCCTCCCAATAGGTCTCCTAGTATCTGTTCTTCCTATGTATTCCTATGTATTCCTCCTCCTCCTCCTCCTCCTCCTCCTCCTCCTCCTCCTCCTCCTTCTCCTCTCTCCTCCTCCTCCTCCTCCTCCTCCTCCTCCTCTCCTTCCCATGCGTTTCCTCCCTCCTTCGTGAGAACCTCAAATAGAATGTTTCTCCATTAAGACAGAAACAATGAGTCACAGGTAATCGATGGCACAGGTGAGGGTGATGTGTCCACTAATTGCGTCATTAACAAGTGAGTTGAGAGACCATTTTGTTGCCGTCAAGACATTTAGGAAACGAGTCTTTTCTTGCCATATTTGTCTTTTTTTTTTATAGTATTGATGAGATTTTGATCGTTATTTACATTATTTGCTCGTTATTTATTTTATCAATTTATATATCTGCGTCTTTGTTTTCGTGAGAGAGAGAGAGAGAGAGAGAGAGAGAGAGAGAGAGAGAGAGAGAGAGAGAGAGGAGAGAGAGAGAGAGAGAGAGAGAGAGAGAGAGAGAGAGAGAGAGAGAGAGAGAGAGGAGAGAGAGAGAGAGAAGAGAGAGAGAGAGAGAAGTAATTTCTACCTGGAATAAAATGGTCACGAATATAATCTCCATGAAAAAAAGAGGTCAAAAGTATTATGGTTGACCTTGATACATAATAAAATAGTACCAACATTTGTCAGTGGGTAATTATGCGGTCGTGAAGAGTAATTTGAGCTAGATGCGTGTTATAAGAGAAGGAGAGACAGAGAGAGAGAGGAGAGAGAGGAGAGAGAGAGAGAGGAGAGAGAGAGAGAAGCAGAAAAAATGGTCAGAAAAGAAAAAGAGAGGAAAAGTATATGGGACCGATACAAAAAAAGTACCAACATTGAGGGGGAAATAGAACGATGTAAGAGAATGAGATGATGCCGATGTATAAAGATAGGTTACAGAGAAGATTTGAAAAGAAACATTGAGAGAGAGAGAGAGAGAGAGAGAGAGAGAGAGAGAGGAGAGAGAGAGAGAGAGAGAGAGAGAGAGAGAGAGAGAGAGAGAGAGAGAAGGTCGCCGTAATAACCTGAATAGCCGAAACGTGCTTTTTGATATGCAAATGGTCGTGGTTATTAAATTGCGACACAATTTACCGCTTTTTATACCTTGTTCATGGGACAGTCAAGGGGACGATGATGCCAACAGGTGAATAATTTTAAACCTCTAGGTGAAACTATAGTCTATTTTTTTTAACGAGGCAAAACATCCTGACCCCTTGCTGCTTACTGACTGATATTTGATGCCAGGAGAAGGGAATAGCACGCTTCTTCTAAATTTCAGCTGTATTTTATCATAGTTAACCATATTATCAGGTAACATAGGGATAATTTTAAGCATGAGACCTTAAGATAGCATGGAATTTTTGCCTTGTTAAAAAAATTGACTATAGTTGAGTGGGATGATGGATAAAACATTGAAGAAAGGAAATATTTATTCGTATTACGTACTATTTTTCGTAGTATTTACTGTAGCATTTATTTATTCACTGTTTCCTCCTACTAAATCTATTCCTTTTCGTTAGAGCTAAAACGAAAAATAAGAATAAGTGAAGGAAGTGTAAGCCAAGGTGAAAGGTGAGGTGAGGTAGTCAATGGTAGGATAGGTATGGAAGACCTAGGGTATGGTATGTGGTATGGTATGGTATGCGAGGATGAGTAAGTAAGGAGAGGATAGCAAGGTGAAAGGTGATTTGTCAACTAAATTACGTTAGGTGAAGATTGAAAAAAAAGTGAAAGTCATGTATTGTGATGCAAAATAAGATGATGATTCGTTACGGTTAGTAGAGCAGGTTAATGTAGGGGTGTTAGTATATATGGACCAGGTGGCGTGATGAGTAATTAGGTGAGAGATTGTAGGGCGAGATTAGTTCAGAAGCTTGAGGTTAGGTGAGATTAGGTTAACAGTGACAGATAACAAGGATGGAATACATGAGAGAGGAGAGAGAGAGGAGAGAGAGAGAGAGAGAGAGAGAGAGAGAGGAGAGAGAGAGAGAGAGGAGAGAGGAGAGAGAGAGAGAGAGAGAGAGAGAGAGAGAGAGAGAGAAGAGGAGAGAGAGAGAGAGAGAGAGAGAGAGAGAGAGAGAGGAGAGAGAGAGAGAGAGAGAGAGAGAGAGAGAGAAAGAAAGTAGTGATGTAATATTGAGGCATAAATCAAAACCTTTTGCACACCGTCATACTGATTTTCATTATCCTATTTATACATACAGAGAGAGAGAGAGAGAGAGAGAGAGAGAGAGAGAGAGAGAGAGAGAGAGAGAGAGAGAGAGAGAGAGAGAGAGAGAGAGAGAGAGAGAGAGAGAGAGAGAGAGAGAGAGAGAGAGAGAGAGAGATGATTTAGACTGGGAGAGAGGACAGAAGGAAGGAAGAAAGTTAAAAGAAAGATGTATATACCTGTATGAACGTACGTACATACTTCCTCCTCCTCCATCCTCCATCCTCCTCCTCCTTCCTCCTATCTCTTCTTCCTCCTCAAAGGCTATATATTTTTCTTGCATATGTTTCCATGTAGCACGTTATTTTTCAAGTATGGATATAACAAAACCAACCATTTTTCAACAACAACAAAATTCAGTTGCTTTGTGTGATGGTATTATAGTTTCTTTTCATAATATAAATAAATGCTTTTGTTCATTGCTTTCCTGTTATCCTAGCTTGGAGGGCTTGGAAGGTGGGGAGGAACCTTCGCCTTGCCTATCATATGTGTCTCACCAGGTAGCATAATTTTATCATATAGTACATCCACGTAGGGACAAACAGGTATATTGCTGTTTATTCATTTATTGTATTCCCTTGTATTCCTTTCTGAAGCGCCATGGGAGTCAAGGGAACCTGCTAAAACACTCCCATAATCTGTCTTGGCGTCGTGATGATCCGTCTCTCGCGGCTCCTTCGGGACGCTCCCAAGGCATTGAAAACAGTAGAAATGGAGACCGATGGCACCTTAATCTTGTGGCGTGGCTCTTATCACTCTTCCTTTGCTCTGTGATTAAAGCGTAAGTCGAAAGCACTGTAGTGGTGGGGTGAAGATTGTGGTGGTGGTGGTGGAGGACGTAACAGTGGTGGCGATTGTGGTGGTGATGTTGGTGGAGGAGGTAGTAGTGGTGGTGACGATTGTGGAGGTAGTAGTAGTGGTGATGAAGATTGTGGTGGTGATGTTGGTGGAGGAGGTAGTAGTGGTGGTGACGATTGTGGAGGTAGTAGTAGTGGTGATGAAGATTGTGGTGGTGATGTTGGTGGAGGACGTAGTAGTGGTGGTGAAGATTGTGGAGGAAGTAGTAGCGGTGGTGAAGATTGTGGTGGTGATGTTGGTGGAGGAGGTAGTAGTGGTGGTGTGGATTGTGGAGGAAGTAGTAGTGGTGATGAAGATTGTGGTGGTGATGTTGGTGGAGGACTTAGTGGTGGTGGTGAAGATTGTGGAGGAAGTAGTAGTGGTGGCGATTGTGGTGGTGATGTTGGTGGAGGACGTAGTAGTGGTGGTGAAGTTTGTGGAGGAAGTATTAGCGGTGGTGAAGATTGTGGTGGTGATGTTGGTGGAGGACGTAGTAGTGGTGGTGAAGATTGTGGAGGAAGTAGTAGTGGTGGCGATTGTGGTGGTGATGTTGGTGGAGGACTTAGTAGTGGTGGTGAAGTTTGTGGAGGAAGTATTAGCGGTGGTGAAGATTGTGGTGGTGATTTTGGTGGAGGAGGTAATAGTGGTGATGAAGGTTGTGGTGGTGATTTTAGTGGAGGAGGTAGTAGTTAGTGGTGATGAAGATAGCAATAATGAAGTAAAGGCACATTGATATACGTTAGCATGTAATTAATGTGTCTGGCGGCTGATGAGGGAGTGAAAATCTTGCAGGTGAAGGATCTTGCAGTTTGTATATTTGGTAGCGTCTTCACTTTCCTTTCTTGGAGTCCAGCGCAGCCTTTCCTTGGTGACGTCAGCAATTTAGTCCGGTGAGGGGAAGGGGGTGGAAAAGGGGAGGGGTAGGGGGAAGGGGGTGGGGAAGTGGAGGGAGAGGGGGTTAGGGGGTCTCTCATTGCCTTACAAGTCTGGACCAGCCATCCTATCCTCGTCCACCGCCACATCCACCACCTCCTTATTTTCTTCCTTATTCTCGTCCTCCTCACGGTGACTTCCTTTCTCCCTTTTTTCGATCTGATAGAATTTGGTAAGGTGTGTGTGTGTGTGTGTGTGAGAGAGAGAGAGAGAGAGAGAGAGAGAGAGAGAGAGAGAGAGAGAGAGAGAGAGAGAGAGAGAGAGAGAGAGAGAGAGGGGAGAGAGAGAGAGAGAAGAGAGAGAGAGAGAGAAAAGAAGAGAAGAGAAGAGAGAGAGAGAGAGAGAGAGAAGAGAGAGAGAGAGAGAGAGAGAGAGAGAGAGAGAGAGAGAGAGAGAGAGAGTTATGTAGCAGCGTGACCTTACTTGCACGGCTGGAAGATAGAAGAAACATTATAGGTATTTAGATAGAATTTTTGCTTAATTGATACTAAG
>JACEEZ010020136.1:32500-40000 GCA_016584305.1 Chionoecetes opilio
AAAAATAACAGGCGGGCCGGGCAGCGACAGACAGGCGGGCAACAGGCAGGCAGGCAGGAAGGAAAGACAGACGGGCGGGCAGGTAGGCAGGTAAACGGGAAAGGGCAGAAAAGGCAAGCAGGCAGGCAGGCAGGAGGCGGGCAGGCAGGGGGAAAGACAGGCAGGCAGGTAGACAGGCAGGCAGATGGGCGGCGGGGAAAGGCAGGCGGGCAGGGGGGCAGACAGGCAGGCAGGAAAGACAGGCAGGCGGGAAAGGCAGGCAGGCGGGCAGGCAGGCAGGCAGGCAGCCGGGCCCGGCAGGCGGGGGAAGGGGGCAGGCGGGCGGGCAGGCAGGCAGGCAGACAGGCAGGCAGGTAGGCAGGCAGGCAGGAGATCCTTAGTATACATAAGCCGCGGATAAAAGGTGGATTTACTTTTGGATTGAATTTTATATCGGGAAAATTTTATGCTAACAAGCGATGCGAGGGTGAACAGTTTTCTTCGTGTTGGGAAGATAAACATAGTCAGGTCCCTTTAAAGCCTGTGTTTTGGGCCTCTTCGTTGTTATCTCTTGGGAAATTTGTACCCAAGAGGATTTGGGTTTAAAACCCCCACAATTACATGATTGGGTTTTTCATGAAAGGGAAATTTTTTTTTTTTCCTTTATTTTTCCAAAAAATAAAAACGTTTTACCCCTTGCAAGAAATCTATCATGCAGTCTTGTTGTGCTTCTTTCTCTTTACAAAATATGAGCAGGAATGTAAGTGGTGTATAGATTTCAGTCAAAAAACTTAAAATACTCTCCCGATTTTGTTCATTGCGCCAAACAGACTTACTCCCCCAAAACGATAGACCCAAAAATTACCTTCCTGGAAATCCCTCGTTGAAGTGTTGTTGTATGAAGTGTTTATTTCTCTAACACGAAAAGGAGAGGAACCAACTATAGAAAAAATGTAGAATTGGAAAAAGTAGATTTAAGTCAGAAAATATAATTGATAAGTTAGGTTTAGTTAGGCATCTTCTCTCAGACTCTCCCTTCAGCCCTCTTCATTCATCCTATTGTGCCTCTCTCTCTCTCTCTCTCTCTCTCTCTCTCTCTCTCTTCTCTCTCTCTCTCTCTCTCTCTCTCTCTCTCTCTCTCTCTCTCTCTCTCTCTCTGCCCCCCACTGTCCTTCAAACCCTTTCACACTGTTCCTTCCCATCTTACGCAGCTCTTTTAATCTCTCTCTCTCTCTCCTCTCTCTCTCTCTCTCTCTCTCTCTCTCTCTCTATCTCTCTCTCTCTCTCTCTCTCTCCTCTCTCTCTCTCTCTTACCCATGCCCTGCGTCCTATATCTGCCCTATGTCCACACTCCTTCCACTCCTTCTACTCCTTCAGTCCCACCATGTCCCACCCTTTCTCGCTCGCCTCGCCACGGAAGGTCAGATAGGGGAGTGTACTGGGCTGTATGTCGGGGCGTGTTGGGTGATAAGGCTAATAGCATACTGGCATACCCGTGCTTCATGCCTTATCTTATCAACCCTGTTATTACGTCTTGCTTACTTTCTTATTTTTTCTCTGACTTTCTTTTCCGTCTTTGTTTCTGTGGGGCTTTGTTGTCTGTGATGTTATTGTATTGTTTTTTGATATGTTATGCATACTTGTTTTTCGTTTGTTTAGACCTAAATTTATCTAAAATGTACCTAAAATAACCAAACCTAACCTAAATTAACCTAGAATAAACCTAAATTAACCAAACCTAACCTAAAATAAACCTGAAATAACCAAAAGTAAACTTAAAATAACCAAACTTAACCTAAAATAACCTAAAATAAACCTAAAATAACCAAACCTAACCTAAAATAACCTAAAATAAACCTAAAATAACCAAACTTAACCTAAAATAACCTAAACTAAACCTGAAAAAACCCTGAAATAAACAAAAATAAACCTAAATTAACCAAACCTAACCTAAAATAACCTAAAATAAACCTAAATTAACCAAACCTAACCTAAAATAAACCTGAAATAACCTAAAATAACCAAAAATAAACCTAAAATTAGCCAAACCTAACCTAAAATAACCTAAAATAACCAAATCTAACCTAAAATAACCTAAAATAAAACTAACATAACCAAACCTAACCTAAAATACCCTAAAATAAATCTGAAATAACCTGAAATAACCAAAAATAACCTAGAATAACCTATTATATATATTTGTTGATGCTTCCACTATTTTTCGCCTATCTCTTCTAATGTCTTCTTATTTATTTTAGAGTTGACCATAAATCAATAACGTCGCCTTGGTATATGAGTTATTGTGTATATGATAGTAATGCATAAATGTGGTGGTGATGCGCATAGTTAGTTGTGATGATGCTTAGAGTGGTGATGACTGGTGACATAGTGGTGGTGATGATACATTAATATAGTACTTATTATAACTTATAGATGGTGATGAAAGGTAATGGTGGTGGTATTGATATATAGAAATGATGATCGAGGTGGTGTGGTGGGATGCGATTTAGTGATGATGCTTAAAGTGAAGAAAATGGTGATATAGTGAAGTGTGTGTGTGTGGGTGGGTGTGGGTGTGTGTGTGTGGGTGGGTGGGTGTGGGTGTGGGTGTGCGTGCATGTGTGTGTGTGTGGTCAATAAATATCTATCCATCTATCTATCTATCTATTGTGTGTGTCATGCAGAGGTACGCATGCCACCACCACAACCATTGCAAAGGTACAACAATACCACCGCTAACGCACCTCTGTGGCCCGGCACGCACTCAGGTCAGGGAAAAACAAGTATGAGAAAGTTGAGGAAAAAATCGAGAGTTTGTGATTTTTCTATATATTTGTGTAGGCTACAATCTTATCTAATTAGTTAATTGGCTAGTTAGTTAGTTAGTTCGCTCATTAGTCAACCATTCATGCGTGAGAGAGAGAGAGAGAGAGAGAGAGAGAGAGAGAGAGAGAGGAGAGAGAGAGAAGAGAGGAGGAGAGAGAGAGAAGAGAGAGAGGAGAGAGAGAGAGAGAGGAGAGACAGAGAAGAGGAGAGAGACGAGAGAAAGAGAAGAGAGAGAGAGGGGAGAAGAGAGAAAAAATAGAGAGAGAGTAGAAGAGACAAAGGAAAGACGGAGTAGATGACATAAGATAGATGAGAAGAGGTGAAGAGAGAGAGAGAGAGAGAGAGAGAGAGAGAGAGAGAGAGAGAGAGAGAGAGAGAGAGAGAGAAGAGAGAGAGAGAGAGAGAGAGAGAGAGAGAGAGAGAGAGAGAGAGAGAGAGAGAGAGAGAGAGAGAGAGAGAGAGAGTCCCGCCTTTAAAATTTCTCCTTATTTTTTGTCTGCTTTTCATTTTTTGTGAGAGGGTTTTCTGGTATCAGATGACCATTCCTTTCTTCCTAAGTCCGTGTGAAGGATCTTCGTTAAGGAAGCTTTTGACGTGAGGAAGCTCCGATGTCCACCCTGTCAAACCCTTTTACCTTTTAAAGTCTCCTCACCCTGACCTATTCTCTTTTATAAACCTAAATGATCTAATCGCATGCATATATCTATTATTTATATTTTGTATGTATTTTTTTCTTTTGTGTCATAAAATATTTTGTCTAGATTTTACTTGTAATTTTCTCTTTTATAAACCTAAATGATCTAATTTAATGCATATATCTATCATTTATATTTTGTATGTATTTATTTCTTTTGTGTCATAAATCTTAGTGTTTAGATTTTACCTGTTATTACGAGTACCTATGTCAAAAATGAATATTCAGGCAACTTTCAACTTTCTCTATGAAGTTTCAAGTCTTGGTAATAAAAGAAAGAAGAAAAAGGAGTCCGTGCCGGAAATGTTATTAAAAGAGTTTCCATTCCTGAATATTTAAATGGAGACGAGCACCTTTATTTTTAGATATTTAACTAAGACCATTTCTTTTCTGTAGCGCACAAAGGAGGATCTGAATATTCAAATGGAGAAGACAATCTTTCTTTTTAGATATTTAACTATTATTTATTTTTTGTATAGCGCACATAGGGAGGATTTTATTTAACCCCTTGAGATCCAGAACGTAATTTCCATTATAATTTGGGTACCATTAGATCCTTTTTAGTGAATATAAGCAATATTTTATAGATATGACCTGTTTAGTATCCTTGTCGACTAACTAATTTGGTATATTCAGTTAGTTTTCGTAATTATATGGCTCGACAACATATGCTTTCTTATAGCAAAGGAAAGATCTGGGCGTGAAGGGGTTAACCTAGACAATTTCTTTTTTCTATAGAGCACAAGGAAGAATATTATTTAACCCCTTGAGACCCAGAACGTAATTTCCATTGTAATTTGGCTACCATTAGACTATAAGCAATATTTTATAGATATGATCTGTTTAGTATACTTGTCGACTAACTAATTTGGTATATTATGTGACTTTTCGTAATGTCATGGCTCGACAACATACGATTTCTTATAGCAAAGGAAAGATCTGGGCGTGAAGGGGTTAACTTAGACAATTTCTTTTTTCTATAGCGCACAAGGGAGGATCTGAATATTCAAATGGAGAAGACAATCTTTTTAAACCTTTTTAGATATTTAACTACTATTTCTTTTTTCTATGGTGCACAAGGGAGGATCTTATTTAAGTGTTGATGGATAGCGCGATAATGAGCAGGACACTCCCGCCCTCCGGAACCCCAAACAGCCTCCCTTTCACCTGCCGCCCCCGCCCCGCTAAGCCTTATGGACGGCCATGCTATCTCCCGCACCTACACGCCGCCACTTCACTCTGCTTAACACACTCGCTTTGTATGCGGACCCGAGACACGCGCGCCCGCTGATCACTGCTAATATACTGTGTGTGTGATGAAATTAGGACACTGGGTAATTGTGTTTATATGAATAGTAATATCAAATGTCTTATGTTATTTATCAATGTACGTAAATATAGTGAGAATTATGAGAATATGCTTCACAAATGACCTGACCCTCCATTGTGATACAGAAAAATTATCAAGAATACTACTGATTCATGTCAAAGCAGGCGAAAATAAGAATATAAATTGAGTAAGTATGATAAAACACTCCACAAACGTTCTTATTCACCCTTCTATTGATAAAACAAAATCGTTGTACATGTTGGTTCACGCTATAAGGCAAAAAAAAAATATATATATGCGGCATATAATACGGCAATGAAGCACTTAGAGAGACGTTCCTCATCGTCATCAACATAATTAATCACAGCTTCCTTAATGGAATGTTTTATCAGCATCGCGGTCAAGGCGTCCCGAGTGGGTGGAGGGAGGGCGTGGGTGGAGGGGGAGGGAGGGGAGGGGTGACGTAGAGGGGAAGTGGAGGTGGGGAAGGAGATAGGTGGGGAAGGAGATAGGTGGGGAGCAGGGTAAGGAAGGAAGGTAGGTGTGAGTGGAGGGAGAGAGGAAAGTGGTATGAGTGGAGTAAGGGAGGAAGGTTAGGTTATATTGTAGTGGGATAAGAGGGAGAGGGAGGGAGTAATGAGTGGAGGGAGAGGGAGGGAGGAAGGGAGGAAGGGTGAGGAAGGGAGAAAGGAAGAGAGGGAGGAAGGGAGGGTGTAAGGGGACTATAAAGGTCAGTACAAGAAAAAAAGATAGTACAGCAGAGTAAGAAGGTAGTGGGATATATGGTTAGGTAGATAGGGAAGAAGTTATAGTGGTTGGAGAGAGAGGTGAGTAGATAGGCGGGATAGAGAGGGATAGAGAGGGAAAAAATAGGGAGAAAGAATTGATAAGGTAAAGAAGGACAAAGGAGAGAAAGCTAAAACGGGAGGAGGATAGGGAGGATAGGGAAGGAGTGGGAGAGAGTGGGCACAAGGGCACAATAAGGCGGCACAATAAGGTAGGGAGAGAAGTAGTAGCAAGGAACCAGTTAGAAAAGGTAACGCAAGGTAAGAAGCAGTGAGGTATATGGTAAGGCAGATAGGTCACTGCCGCTACACACAGGAACAGTGACAGGTAATACATAGGTGTTGCATGTGTCCTTACCCTTATAGACTAGACAGGTGATAGGGGCAGCGAGGACATAGTTGTTTGCGCTCCCAGAGAAGTGACCTCGCCCGACTTTACTCGAAGGCAATAAGTGAAAGGTTTTATTGGTATTTTTTTAAGTCCCATTCATCGATTCTTGTTAGTGAACTTGAGTGTGCAGTGAGTGATCAGAGGTACAGTACAGAGCCTCCTCCTCCTCCTCCTCCTCCTCCTCCTCCTCCTCCTACCCCTCCTCCTCCTCCTCCTCCTCCTCCTCCTCCTCCTCCTCCTCCTCTCCTCCTCCTCCTCCTCCTAACACGACGTAAATGTCAAATACCCCATGTAAAAAAAATCAATAAAAACGACAACAGCCACAGCGAAAACTTTCGGCTCCATCTTACCTCATTTCCTCGCATTGTCTTGGACGGCGGTGGAGATGAAAAAATATAGAGTAAAGTGGATCAGAGTGACGCGGTAGGTGACCAAGCGCTCTCCATTCAGGTGATTTAATCTGCTGATGATCACACGGAGGGCGTCAGCTGTAACTACGATAAGGATGGAGGTGCTAAAGAGACATAGGGTGTATTAGGAAAAGGATGGAAGACGGTATAGGAGGATTTGAGGTGCCAGTGAAGCTTAGATATATTAAAGGAAGAATGGAAAAACTAGGCGATTTGTAGGTAAGGATTGAGGTGTTAGAAGGGTTTCAGATGACGCTAAGGGGATTGAAGGTGCTATTTCCTGAAGCTTTGTAGTATTAAGGAAGAAGTGAAAACACTAGGAGTTTGTAGTAAGGATTGAGGTGTTAGTAGAGTGTGAGGTAAGGATGAAGGTGGCTTAAATCTCCTCCTTTACCTGGTTAGTATAAGGAAAGGAGTGCCATGGAGGAGTTAGGGGGCTTTGAAGGATATTAGGCGAGGCTAGAGGCGCCGTGACGTATCCTTTCACCTGAACAATTAGACCTGGTAATTAGCAATAGGTAACAGAGGTTGGCATTTTCAGATACGCCCCAGGAAAAAACTCATGGCAGTTAAGAATAGGGTGATGTTGGGCTCTCTCTCTCTCTCTCTCTCTCTCATGCCTCCTATGCTGGGCTGCTGCACTATTATCTACAACCATGTAACCTTATCCAAGTCAAAAATAGTCACCCAAACTTTGCCAATGCTTCATAAAGGACTTAAAAAAAAAAAATAAAAATATATATGTAACATAGCATAATCTTATGTATATGCATATCTAAATGTAATTAACAAATTTACTATCTAACTTCATTAATCATGGCAATCCTTCCTATACAACCTGCATGGGGGGTGCGCCCTTTGTCTATTTTGTACCCTTAATTATATATGTATTATGTATAATGTGTACATTATTCACAATAAAAGTTTTTGATCTGATCTGATCTCTCTCTCTCTCTCTCTCTCTCTCTCCTCTCTCTCTCTCTCCTCTCTCCTCTCTCCTATCGTCTCTCTCCCTCCCTCTCTTCTCGTCTCCTCTCTCTCCTCTCTCCTCTCTCTCTCTCTCTCTCTCTCTCTCTCTCTCTCTC
>JACEEZ010020136.1:45000-47500 GCA_016584305.1 Chionoecetes opilio
AAAGGGTTACAATTAATGGTTCTAAATCTGAATGGGGACTGGTGACAAGTGGAGTTCCACAAGGGTCTGTTTTGGGTCCATTACTATTTTTGATTTACATCAACGACTTAGATAGTGGGATTAGCAGTGATATCAGCAAGTTTGCTGATGATACTAAGTTAGGTAGGATTATTGGATCACAGTCTGACGTAAACATATTGCAGGGAGACTTAGATAAACTTAACGAGTGGGCAGTCAGATGGCAGATGGAATTTAATATTGATAAATGTAGCGTTATGAATGTTGGTAGAAAAAACCCTGGTAATAGATACACCATAAGCAATGTATCGCTGAAAAGATCAGAAGGTGAAAAAGATCTTGGTGGTAGGGTGAGCCCAGACCTCCGACCTAGGAAACAATGTATTGAGGCCAGAAATAGAGCTAATAGAGTATTAGGATTCATTACCAGAAGTGTTAAAAGTAGAAGTGCGGAAGTTATTCTAAAGCTTTATCTGGCTCTAGTCAGGCCTCACCTAGACTATGCGGTTCAGTTTTGTTCTCCATATTACAGGATGGATATAGTGTTGTTAGAAAAAGTGCAGAGAAGGATGACCAAAATGATACAAGGGATGCGTAACTTTAGTTATGAGAAGAGATTGAAGTTATTAAAATTACACTCACTCGAGAGACGCAGAGTAAGGGGCGATCTGATAGAAGTTTTTAAGTGGATAAAGGATTTAATAAAGGAGAGGTAGGAAAAGTTCTTACGGCTTTTAACCAGGGTAGAACAAGAAGTAACGGATTCAAGCTGGAAAAGCGTAGATTTAGAAAGGAAATAGGGAAAAACTGGTTCAGGGTGGTGAATGAATGGAATGGTCTCAGTAGACAGGTAGTTAGTGCTGAGTCATTGGGGAGCTTTAAAGAGGAGCTGGATAGGTTCATGGATGGGGATGAAAGGTGGATGTAGGTAGTGTTAGGTGACAGGAACTACCACGTGTAGGCCTCGCGGCCTCTTGTAGCTTCCTTATTTTCTTATGTTCTTATGTTCTAAGTGGAGGACATAGACGGCGGCCAAATGGAATACAAGTGTGTGTTTGGGTTCGAGCTGGATATGAGGGGATCTCCTTCCCACCCTAACTTTCCCCTGGGTGTGAGGTAGCAGGTCAGTAGATGAAGAGATGCTGAAAATGCTTAAAGATATAAAAGTAATAAAAACTTTTAAGTACAGATTTAATGAAACTCAACCACGTCACTGAAAAAACGAGGATAATGATAAAAAACATGATGAAATCTTCATTCAACTCTTACAACAGGTAAACATAACTTTAGTAACACCCCCTTGACGGTAAATTCGAGGTGTAAGCTTTTCTCTCAATCCTCAGCACCTACGTTTGAAGTGTCTTACTCAGGTGCAAGTGTTGGTAGCCAGGTAGAAGAGCACCTTCTTAGGACCCCCGCGTGCTCACCTGCCGTTCCCAAGATTTTAATCAAGATTGGCGTCGAAATGGCCCTTTTAAGAACACTTCAGTGCCACTTTTATTGTCCAGTAACCCGACAGAGAAGAGTGGAAATATATGTGATGGTTATATTGCTGACTGTTGATGGCGAGCATTGTGCGAGAGGCAATGTGTGACGCTGGAATGAAGGTGTGAAGAAGTGGAGGAGAGTGTGTTCGTGTGGTTGAAGGTTGAAGGGGTGTGGTGGGGTAAGAGTGCGTTGGTGGTGAAGCAGAATGAGTGTGTGCGTGGTGAGGGGAGGGATAAAGTGTGGGACCTGGAGGGTTATAGAAGGTTGGTGCTGTTGTGGTTTTAGCGGAGTGGGGAAGAAGCGTGTACTGTGATAAAGGTGGCGATGAAGGGAAGGAAGGAGGAACGGAAAGAGGAATGGTGGAAGGAGGGAACGTATACCAACCTTATTGGATAAAGCACACACACACACAACACACACACACACACACACACACACACACCACACAAAACCACACGCACACGCACACCACCACACACACACACACACACACACACACACACACACACACACACGCACACGCACACGCACACACACACACACACACACACACACACACACACTAATAATCTCACCAAAATTTATCAAGAACATTAAGAATATGAAAAAAGTAAAAAAATGAAAATACTTAAAGACTTACACTAATATCTCCGAAATTTGCCACGACGCATTTACCACTACTTGGCCTCGATAGCAGCGTTAAAAATGATGCCTCGAACACTGACCACTTTTGTAGGTTATGCCGGGTAACTGAGAGCCTAGTGGGAATAAACCCCAGCGTGACGCAATGATAGTGAGCCTGTTACCTCGCACTCGACAAAAAAAAAAGTATTTATATCTCCCTGGAGCTAAATGGAAGGAATCTACACTTTCTCTTATATATATCTCTTCGTTTTCATCGCTCCAATTATAGCTTTATTTTTATTATATTTTTTCACCACTGTTGTCGTTTTTATATTTCGATTTTCGCTTGGGTTATCAATTCCTTTATTGC
>JACEEZ010020136.1:62500-63854 GCA_016584305.1 Chionoecetes opilio
AGAGGTACTTGCCCGCTGTCCACCTTTGCCTCGCCGTCATCCTGCCGGGGAGCGCCGATCATCAGGTGTTCGGCGCCGCCATCACCGTGGCGCTTACCGATACAGAACACTGCCGTGAAGGCCTGTCTTGGTCCTGCAGTGCCCCCCAACCTGCCCCCGAGGCTGAAGAGGAGGATTGCGCTGTCCTAAATGCTTGACATCCAAAAACCCTGGAAAAGGTCGGCGAGGATCCTTTGCTTGGCCAAAACGGGGTTCCCGCCCGCCAGACAGCATATCCTAACGAGGGTGTTTCCCTCCTTCTTCTTCGTGTGCCGGACCTTGACAACGGCCACTTGAGGTGCTCCGCACCGCGCCGTCGGGGGAAACACAATGCCAGTCCTCGTGGAGGAAAGTGAAGGAGGCGATCACCCGCCTCTTAAGAGCGCGTCTTATAGGACAGCCTATACAGGCGTCCGCAGCGCCGCTGCTGCCGTGCATCGCGATCCTCGAGGTTACTTTCAGGTGGGCATCATTAGGTTTCAACCGTGCTGCTGCAGGTGTCTGGTGTGGAAGAACAGGAGGTGGAGGATAAGAAAGGAGAAATAAGCAGGTAACATAAAGCTTGTGTTGAAGGTGTACTATACCTGCAAAGTTTACCTAGTTTTGTAGTTCAATGTTATGAGTTCACAAAGTTATTTACTCACTGCTATTTTCTGAGATATTCGCCTTGATCTGCGGTCTGAGTGAAGCTAAATAGAGTATAGAAAGCTTTGACAGGGTGCCACTATCTTTTCCTTCATTTTTATGTGAATAGTGAATGCATGTATATTATGTATAAGAATGATTAAATACACTTCAGTCAGTGTCATTCACTTCTTCGCTTTCATAGTACATACATCCTTTAAAGCTGAATTAAGTCTATGCATCCTTGAAGGGGTGATGGCGATGCCCTTTTCCTTGATTTTTATTGCAGTCAGACTCAAGGCGGGCGTGCAGGTGTGGGCGCGATACTTCACCCTTCATGAGGCAGACTTCATCATTCATCTATTTGATTTCCTTCTTCCTCTTTGGAAACTCCCTAAACCTTTCCCTTTCTCAAAACAATTCTTTACATGCCAATTTACTTTATATTTATGATTTCATTGTCCTTTCCTATATCACAAAAAAAGTTTATAATATATTTCGTTGGGGATGGAAAACGTGTATTACATGAATATTTCCTGCATGAATACTTTAGAAAACTCACTCACTTTAGATCTAACTTGCCCACAATATTATGCTTTAATATTTATAGCATACTATTTCACGGATATACTACAGAAAGGCTATAATAAGTAGCTTAATTTGATTTGTTGATTTTCCAAAAGCAACACAA
>JACEEZ010020138.1:0-10000 GCA_016584305.1 Chionoecetes opilio
CACAAGGGGCCCCCCCTTGTGCGGTATAGCACCTATCTGCATGTATATGTATATGTTCATTATTACATTGCATTCGTCTCCCATCTTAAGCGTAGGCATATTTTTAAAATTCTCGTTAATTAAATCTTTTATCTTCTATATTTTACATAAAGCGTCCCGTGCTTCTTTGAACCCCTTTCATCCCCAGATCGTTCCCCCTTACAATTGAATTCTATTTTTAGCCATAAAATTACGATAAATAAAAAAAACCATCCCAAAATTAACTATTTACAAGGCTAAAACAGGTCAATCTAAATATTTTGAAATATTCACACAAAAATCGTCTAATAGTAAGTAGCAAATACAAGGGAAAAACTTTTTGGGGTCTAAAGGGCTCAATCTAAATTATCTTTTAAATTCTCTATTCTTATACTCTACATCAAGTCGTCCCTTTTTTTTAACAGGGGGACCTTTTCCCGGGAGGCGATAAAAAGAAAAGGTGTATGAAAAAAGAAATCGAGAGCCCAAACGCAAATTTAACGCCCCTTTCCTTCGCTGCCCGAAACATGACCAAAAAAGATAAATAGTGAACCCCTTTCCATGAGCTGCTGAACTTACCCTGAGTCAGTCTTTTCTACCCTAAATTATATATTTTACCCTTGTCCGGTCGGTGACAGAGGTCGCCCCCCCGGGCCCAGCCCCGGGGGAACGTAGGTCTTTTTTACGTTTTCGGGATAGTCAAAAAAAGGGCAACATATAAACCCCTTTTATATAATTAGAAAATTAACTAAAATTACTCTAAAACATAAATAAACACAAAAAGAGTCAGAAGATTCACAGATAAGATACCCGCGCAGCGTTGCCAAAACCACTCTCATTTTCCCTCTTCTCTTAAAAACCCCCAGCCTCAAAACAACCAAAAAAAAGAGCGCTTCTACGGGCCCCTAACACCCTAAAAAAGAGCGTCTACTGAGCCTATACCCCCATAAAAAAGAGCGCTTTACGAGCCTATACACACCATAAAAAAAGAGCGCTTCTACTGAGCCTATACCACCATAAAAAAGAGCGTTTTCTACTGAATGCGGTATGTAATTTTAGGAAAAGGGCCCCGAAAGGGATTTTGTGCAAAAATTGTTTTTTTTCAGTTCTGGTTTTAGGATCAGATTAAAACAGAAAAAAGGGGGTTCCAATTTCAGACCCCTTCCCCCCCTTTTGGGGGTCATTTCCCTTTTTGGGGCCCCCCCCGGCACTGACCTGCACCTATTCCGCAAAAATTGACGTTTTCATAATTTGAGTATCCTTTTAGGTTTTTTCAGTATGCCGAGTCGATTTAACACTAAAAAAAGAAACCAAAAGTGTCCTTATAGCACTTCCGTTCAGATTGCACTTCCGGTTCAGAGTATAGGGTCTAACTCCATTTTTTTTTTTTTCAGATGTTGAAGAACAGTTTTGAGCCAGAAATTTAAAACCCGTGAACAAAATCGTGGTAGTATCCCCAATATGTGGAGGAGGACGGATTTTGCGTGTCTGTAAAAAAGGTCCCCAACAAAAAAACGATTGGTGAACACCGGTCATGACAATGAAATTTTACAACACTTCAAAGAGAGTGTCTCTTGGTGATACTAAAAGTGAATTCATAGACTACTAATTATTTTCCTTTTTAAATAAGGAGAACTCAAGTACCGGTATCCGTGAATGTGGGAAAAACCTATCGTCAAAAGAACAAGTTTTGAACGTCTTAGGAAGAGCCCCGAACCGATTCCCTGTTGCGCTCCACGAGGACCGGGGGACCTTAAAAGTGCTGTGGGTCTTTTCGGCCAAAAGCGGTCAAAAACTTTTCCAAAGGAACAAGGTGTCTTTTTTCCCAACTGTGCTTCTGTCCCAAAAGAACAGAGCCACTGCCCCCGTTTTCTTACGATAAAGGGTAAAACCTCCTACAGATAAACCAAAAACCCCCAGATGACCATGTTAAGTTCAGTAGCGGCCCTTTGAAAAACCCCGGGCGACGCACAGTCTTAAAAAAGCATATCTGGGCATTTTTGCGCTCTGCACAGCGAATTCAACGAGGACAGACACAGTTGTGCCCTTCGCTCAGTAGTGATGCAAAAATTGGGTCCCCTATTCAAAAACCCCTTTGAGGACGAGGTTTACACTACTGGCGAGGTAAATGATGCCACTTGTAAATTTTTGAAAGATGTGGAGAAAAATGAGTGAGAACTATCGGAAATACCTAAAAAAGACTCTCAGGAGCGTTCCAAATGATTTGGTCACTACTAAGGGAATGAGCCAAACCCCTTTGTGCTCTCCATGCAGTCACGATGGCCATGGATTACGGGTCCTAAATGTGAAGAGATGAGATATTTGGGTACCTGAAAAATGTCGCCAACCTTCTGCGAGAAGAGAGCGCAACAACGCATTTTGGTCGTTACAGGCGCTTCAGTTTTTTTAAAAAATCCGTCTTTACTCATTCTTATGAGTACCTCCTCTTTGGTGCCTGTTGTCAAAGTGCCCGGGAATACGAGACAGGAGGGGGAAAAAAAACTGTGACGTTTCATCCCAATTCCCTTTTCCCCAAAAATACCGGACTGTCGCCGGGGTGAAACATCAACAAAAAAAGACGGGCCCTTTCCAAAACAAACGTCCAGACCCCTCTGTCAATCGGTTTTCCCCCTTGTGTTCATTCTAGATGCGTACAAAATCTTGTTGAAAACCTCAGCTGTGTATATTGGAAGTGACTAACTTCACTCATTGAATTAGAGAAACGAGTTGAGCAAGTGTTTCGCGGATGAAGGAAACTGGTGGTTTTGTCCCCAAAACTTTTCAAGAAAGGCCGAACCGGTTTGTGATCGATAATTTTGACCTCCGGAAAGACCCCCCGAGGGGGAAGGAACCTTCCGGCACGGGGTGTCATTTTCCAGCGATAAAGATGGAGAGTTCTGAACGCCTTTTGAAATACCAGAAAAGCTTCTTCAAAAAAAGCCTTGGCCTTGACGTAAAGGGTGCAAAAACCAGTCATCAAAACATCCTTGAGATTACGGTCTATGAAAGGGGAAAAGGAAGAATTTGGCAAGACTTCACTCACCCTGGGCAGCAAATACCTTGGAACTGTTTTATGGCACGGATATGTTTGGGGATTTCACTAAAAAATGAGTCAGGAAGGAAAAAACACAGGACGTGACATGCAAAGGAATAGGGAAGATTTCCCCCCATGAAGCACCCAGTCAGCTATACTATCAGAAAGGAACAAGAAAAACCAAACCGGGGGAATTGGGTAAAGAAAGATTGTGCCAACTTGGGCTGCTACCAAATCTCTGCTGTTATCCCTCACCGACAGCCCAAAACACGCACGAAGTAGAGGGATCGCTCATTATTCAAACCACACCCAGACTATGGTACTTTTACACGGGCCCGGGTTTTTAGCCCGGGGAATCTTGCACTGTCTTGGCCCAGAAAAAAACTTTGAAAAACACTGGACCTGGACCTATATTCACGTGCTTTAAAAATTCAGCAGTCATTTGGGGACCCAATTGGACCCTAGGCAGGGAGCTCTCCCTATTTCATTTCTGCTTTTCATGCTCTGGGAAAACGATAGATGGGATGGGCCCGGATATATGTCCCTTGAAAGTGGTGATACACATCGTAGCCCCCTTGTGGGTCTTCAGTGGCAAAGCATACAAAAAGGGATCGAATACACATCACAATCATCTGCAATTAGATGATGCGGTTTTAGTATATTATCCCCCTTTCAAAGGCCCCTTATGCCGGGGCAAGCTTTCAAGGACAAGCTTTATTCACGTAACCCCCATATGACGAAAACTATGAATATGTAGACAGGTACGCTGGAAAAGTGAAGCCACTGGGGGAGGGTGAAACATTTGGAGAGTTTGCAGAATTCCTTCACATACCTCGATCAAGGGAAAAGCCCTTTTCATTTCGTCAGTCTTGCCCTCAGGGGACTGGCGGTTTTCTTGCTTCGTTGGAGAACCCGATCAAGTATTTCTTCGCACGGGATCTTTTAAATTTCCTCGATGATGCCTGCCCTCTTGCACAAATAAGCCTGGAAGAAATGAGCCCGAAACATGGAAAGCATTGATTCCGGTGCTTTGTTTTTGCAAAATCAGAGATACCCTTCACGAATCTCGCACAGTCAGGCACTCGAACAGGAAAACAAGAAACTAAAGGGACACGGTGGATGGGAGGACTCGCAAAATGAACTGTTCAACAACTGTCACCACTACACCTTGCCCTTTCCCCTTCGTTTCGATATCTTGGAGAGTTTCCCAAAAGTTTCCCGGGATCCGAACGCACAAGCATTTCCAGCTGTTGGGGCAGATTGCACGAGGTAAAAGAAATGCCATAAAAATCCGTCAATCAAAGAGTTTTCACTGCACAGACAACCCCTTTAAGTGAAGACACCATTGAAAAGTTTTTTTTATCAGTCTGTGCCCAAGGTACAAAGCATGATTTTGCATTTTGCAGAAAAAGGGTCAGAAACATTCGAGGGGTTCGTTTGTGAAGTCTGCACCCCACAAAATTTCCCGGGTTTGGGACAAAATGAAAAAGCCAATTTTAAGGCATTTCAAGTTGGGTGGTAAAACAAAAGTACCATTTGGGGAAAAGTCATCAAAAATTTGGGGGGATCGAAATTTTCTGGGCAATTTCTCATTTTTCAGGGAAGCCGCCAGGTCTATGCCCAAAAATTTGAGGAAAAAATTGGCAAGTACGAGAGTCAACAGTTTTCCCCGCTCTCGTGTGCTGTTGATAAATCTTTGTAAACCCAACTGCAAGGCCATCTGATGCTGCGTTGAAAAATGCCACGGGGTTGAATCCCCTTTATGTTCCTCCAGTACCAGACATGGGCGGGGATCCTCCCGTTAAAGTTTTCATCATTGATGCAAGGGGGTACTTCAGGTATGACAAAGACGCCAAATAGTGAAGATTTCAACCTTCAGGATGCATTCAAAAAAACCCTAGGAAAAATGATGACGTTAGAAGGGGGGTTTGTGTTTGTCATACTTTGGGTTTTTCGTTGAAAACAAGACCCGGCAAACGATCAACCACATCCATTGAGTACGAATTTCATCCCGAAAAAGAGCTCACATGTCCATTTTGGATTTCTTTCAGCATCAAAAACAAAGCGGAAACTCACATGTTGTTTTTCAAGGATGCTTGACTATTTCGCAAACAAAGATTTATTGTGCTCGTTGTCGTGACGATGATCTATCAAGGGACTAGGTTTTGATATGCTCAACCATGAAGAGGCTGACACATTGATTTTCCCAAACAAGACTTCCTCTACAGCCTGTGGGGCGCAGAAAGATTACTATGGTCGCCCGACATACGTCTCCTGTCCTTCTTGATCTTACGCCTCCAACAGATGCATCTAATATCCTTGAAGTTTCATACAGGGAAAGGGAAAAAAGAAAGGGAAAAAGACACTTTGAAAGAGTGCGGTATTGGCCTCGCAAAAGTCAAGGGCTTCTTGGATCCAAACTTTCAGGTTTGATTTGGGGGGGCAGATTATAGGAAAATTTAAAGAAATCATGGGTAGATGAAAACCTAAGCTTATGATGAGACCCTGCCATTGACTGCTTCAAAGCATTAGGGTGCATTTTTATTCCCGCCCCAGTTGGTCAATGGAGCTTTCCCCCCAGGGGAAACGTTTGGGGTTTTTTTGTGTCATGTTACAGTTCAAAAGGTCCACAAACCCCACCATCACTCAAATGGAGCTGTTTTGGTCAAAGAACTTTGGAAAGGGGGAAAAGCTTCCACCAAAAACGTTGCATTGCTTCCCCCTATCATGCGTGCAAAAAAACATGACAATGCGGGGCAATATACCTGAAAATTTTTCCAACCCCTTTCCCGCAATTGAAAAAAAATGGATGGAAATTGGGGGAAAAGGGGTGTATGTTTCCCCGAATGTTTGCCCCGCCCGCCCACAACGTAGTTGAATCGTCAAATTGGCGCAAAGTAGGATCGGGAAAAAAGGTAAGCTGCTTGAAGAATTTGGGCCTGCCCTGTACCCTTTTCTGTAATGCAGGATTTCGCAAACGCTATTCGGGGACATTCAAAAAGGCATTTAGAATAACTGATTGATTTTCGTCCCATTTTGACAGTATCGCAAAACGGACTACGCTAAATAATCCGTTTGGGGGATGGGTTGGGGGCAGGGGGGTAACTCCCCAGGGAACCCACTGTCTGGGGTTTTAAACCCGAATAAAGGAGGAAGAAAACCCTGTTTTAACATTATTAAGTATGCCCAGCATAAAAAAAGTGGCATGGGGAAAATAGCTTTGACGGCTTTCGTAATAAAGCGGGTTTTAGAAAAACAACGAAAAATAGAGGTTTTGGTTTACCCAAAACTGGAAAGTGATAGAAAAAAAATTTTGATAAGACCTGACACAGACAGCAATTAGTAGGAATCAGTAGTTCAGTGTCTGTAACAAAGAAAATGTTGAAATTTTTTGCTTAGTGTTTTCCAGAGACCAATCCTGGGGGGGCCAAAAAGGAAGCCCCCCAGAAAGGGGGTGAGGGGTCTGAAAATTGGGACCTCATCTTTTTCTGTTAATCTGATACCTATAGAAGCCAGAACTGCAAAAAAATCAATTTTAGCACAAAAATCCTACGGGAATACATGGCATACCACACTATGAGCCTATACACACCATAACAAAGAGCGCTTCTACTGAGCCCCTACACACCATAACAAAGAGCGCTTCTACTGAGCCTCTACACACCATAACAAAGAGCGCTTCTACTGAGCCTCTACACACCATAACAAAGAGCGCTTCTACTGAGCCCCTACACATAACACAGAACGCTTCTACTGAGCGTTACCCTCACAATCACCTTAGAGCGCTTCTACTGAGCCTCATCTTAGCCACACACAATACTTCCCTCCTACACTCACTTTCCGTAAATACAGCCAACCCGACATCCGTGAACTGATAATGCTTAAAAGCTTCACAAGATACTCACAATACCAGTTATCGAGGGATAGAAAGACTTACAAGCCTCCCACGTGACACCCACGCCCGACACAGCGGCTCCTCACAACACACAATACGGCCATGGTGTGTCAGGAGTGGAGGGCGAGGCGAGGTCACGACCTGTTTTATATGGGTGACCTATCTGGCGGCGTGCGTCAACGCGCGTACCTGGCAACCCCCGAGTCACGACCCTCTGCTTCCTCCAAAGGGGCGGAGCCACGCTCTGCCCCAGCCATCTTGACCACCTCAAAACACGCAGGAGATATGAATTTTCGTCACACCCTAAATAACCGGCACCGCTGTAACTTCGATTATCAATATATATTATATATATATATATATATATATATATATATATATATATATATATATATATATATATATATAATATATATTATATATATATATATATATCCTCAATGTTCAGGTTGTGAGAAGATGCTTTCAAGTGTCTTATATGATATAGTGCATGTATTAGGTCACTTAATGTTTTATTTTCAAGGGAGAATCAGAGAAGTTTTTATTTAGATTTAGTTTGGTAAAAAAATTATCACTCGCTGCATTTGAAAAGGGTATTGAGAAGAGGGTGGATATGACTATAACAGTCCTGGATAATTTTTCCTGTTCAGCGCAATATTCCAGTACTTTGTGAAGTGAAGTCGATTAGAAAGTTCTTCAAATATAGTGCAGTCTCCATTTTTCATCCACAAGAATTCAATAAGCATGCTTTGCTGATTTTGACAGTTCATCAAATAGATATCCTCTCGATGGTGAATTCAGAGTGTAAGCAGAATAAAGATTTACGCAGACCACTTATTTCATCGTGAATTTAATCCTTTAATGAATATCTTTTTCTGAATTTGGGATAAAGCTTATATTAAGAAAGACTGACATGACTTATAAAACTATGGAAGTTCTTCAATCTTTAGTTACTGTTCCCGATTGTATTAGATCACTTAATGTTGCTGATGCACTCACTCCTAAATATTATTATCAATGGGGATTAAGTCACTTGAAACAATGGGTGAGCAGGACTAAGGAATGAAATGTCAGCATTCTTAACAAAATTCACATCCTTAAAGTCAGAACACAAACTTTTATAAAGAGTTTGAATATCTTAGTCCTTAGTATGAAAAAAATGTAGCCTCAGACTGGAGGAGCGTTTTGTAACTGTTAAACTACCCAATTCTGTAGTCTAGAAATTCGAAGTAGGTTCAAATAAATTTGTTTTTTCAAGGCAGTAACAATCATGCCATATACATATTGTTGGGGTCATTGAATGCTAATTTTGTAAAATACAATTACAATGGATCCCACTGTTCTAACATGCCTGTAGAGACAACCATCTGGCTTGGCCTGGAGCCAGGATTTTATAATGTTCAATCTCAACGAATTATTGAAGCTCTTGAAATGCATGTTGCCTCCTGAAGCTATTACTAAAGTGTGCAAAAGTTACGGCATAAAACTTCAACTTATTTAAGAAGTTTGAGGCATTTGATGCACATAGATTAATAATGTAGTTTGAACATTTAACAATCATGAAATGAGGCAAAAAATCTTTTAATAATGTAGCTACTGAATGGTTGGCTTCCATCATCACACTGGCAGTGTCAGAACAAAACTCAACAATATTATCAACAGAAATGTCTTTTGATGTGAATATTCTTTCATGGCACAACATTCTTATAGCTGAACTATCATTAACCTCTATCAAATCTACAAGAGTTTTCAATCTCAGACGTCTGTCTGTCGTAACTGTCGTAATTACACCGATGCATTCCACAACGCCAAAGAAAGATTCATGGCTGCATATTTTTTCCCGCTCAGGATTCTGTAAGCTGAACTGACGGTTTACAATCAGTGAATGTATATTTCTATGATTCTAACATTTCATTTATTTATTCATTTTCTATTCTATGTTTAATCTTGAAAGAGTTGCATTTTATGCGGAAAGAGCAATGCGGAATTTAGCAGCAGTGATAAATTTGAGAGTAAAAGGACAATACATGGAAACCTGATAAATAAACTACAAATGTATATATGCATTTGATATGCATTTGATATGCTACTTTGATATGCATTAGTATAAGTCGCAAGAAAGCCATCCAGCATTTTTATACATGTCAATACCTCTAATAAGACTAAATATATATGGTGTGATCGTTGGTGTGAGGTGAGGAAGCTCACACCAACGACTGTACCGGGTACAGTACCGTTTGGTGTGAGGTGAGGAAGCGGGTACAGTCCCGTTGGTGTGAGGTGAGGAAGCGGGTACAGTCCCGTTGGTGTGAGGTGAGGAAGCGGGTACAGTACCGTTGGTGTGAGGTGAGGAAGCGGGTACAGTACCGTTGGTGCGAAGTGAGGAAGCGGTACAGTACCGTTGGTGTGAGGTGAGGAAGCGGTACAGTACCGTTGGTGTGAAGTGAGGAAGCGGGTACAGTACCGTTGGTGTGAGGTGAGGAAGCGGGTACAGTCCCGTTGGTGTGAGTGAGGGAAACGGGGACAGTACCGTTGTGTGAGATGAGGAAGCGGTACAGTACCGTTGGTGTGAGGTGAGGAAGCGGGTACAGTACCGTTGGTGTGAGGTGAGGAAGCGGGTACAGTACCGTTGTGTGAGGTGAGGAAGCGGGTACAGTACCGTTGGTGTGAGGTGAGGAAGCGGGTACAGTCCCGTTGGTGTGAGGTGAGGAAGCGGGTACAGTCCCGTTTGGGGTGAGGTGAGGAAGCGGGTACAGTACCGTTGGTGTGAGGTGAGGAAGCGGGTACAGTAAACCCTTGGTGTGAAGTGAGGAAGCGGGTACAGTACCGTTGGTGTGAGGTGAGGAAGCGGGTACAGTACCGTTGGTGTGAAGTGAGGAAGCGGGTACAGTACCGTTGGTGTGAGGTGAGGAAGCGGGTACAGTACCGTTGGTGTGAGGTGAGGAAGCGGTACAGTACCCTTGGTGTGAGGTGAGGAAGCGGGTACAGTACCGTTGCTGTGAGGTGAGGAAACGGGTACAGTACCGTTGGTGTGAAGTGAGGAAGCGGGTACA
>JACEEZ010020138.1:15000-30000 GCA_016584305.1 Chionoecetes opilio
GGCCCCCCCCGGGGGNAAAAGTACCCTTTAAATATAACCGCTTTGGGTGCATGGTTGGCGCAGGCCCGGGGTAATCCGCACCGGTGGACCCCCAACTGTCTGTTAAGCCAGAATAAAGGAGGAAAGAAAACCTTTAACATTATTTAAGTATGCCTAGCATAAAACGTGGCATGGAAAAGTAGCTTGGGACGGCTTTCGTAATAGAAGCGGGTGAGAAAACAACGAAAAATAGAGGTTTCGGTTATACCAAATCTGGACGTGATAGAGAAATTTAGATATCAGACCTGGCATCAGCATCAGCAATTTAGTAGGAATCAGTAGTTCACGTGTCTGTAACAAAGAAATGTTGAAATTTGTTGCTTAGTGTTACCAGAGACCAATCCTGGGGGTGCCAAAAGAGGAATGACCCCCCAGAAGAGGGGGTGAGGGGGTTCTGAAAATTGGGACCTCATCTTTTTCTGTTAATCTGATACCTATAGAAGCCAAGAACTGCAAAAAAATCAATTTAGCACAAAAATCCTACGGGAATACATGGCAAAACCACACTATGAGCCTATACACACCATAACAAAGAGCGCTTCTACTGAGCCCCCTAACACACCATAACAAAGAGCGCTTCTACTGGCCTCTACACACCATAACAAAGAGCGCTTCTACTGAGCCTTCCCACACCATAACAAAGAGCGCTTCTACGAGCCCCTACACATAACACAGAACGCTTCTACTGAGCTTTAAACCCTCACAATCACCTTTAGAGCGCTTCTACTGAGCTCATCTTAGCCACACACAATACTTCCCTCCTAACAACTCACTTTCCGTAAATACAGCCAACCCGAACATCCGTGAACTGATAATGCTTAAAAGCTTCACAAGATACTCACAAATACCAGTTATCGAGGGATAGAAAGACTTACAAGCCCCCCACGTGACACCCACGCCCGAAACAGCGGCTCTCACAAACACACTACGGCATGGTGTTCAGGAGTGGAGGGCGAGGCGAGGTCCCCGACCTGTTTTATATGGGTGACCCATCTGGCGGCGTTTCGTCAACGCGCGTACCTGGCAACCCCCGAGTCACGACCCCCTGTTCCTCCAAAGGGGGGGAGCCACGCTCTGCCCCAGCCATCTTGACCACCTCAAAAAAACGCAGGAGATATGAATTTTTGTCACCCCCCTAATAAAACCGGCACCGCTGTAAAATTCGATTATCAATTATATATATATATATATTATATATATATATATATAAAATATATATATATATTTATATATATATATATATATATATTATATATATTATATATATATATATATATATATCCTCAATGTTTTAGGTTGTGAGAAGATGCTTTCAAGTGTTCTTATATGATATAGGCATGTATTAGGTCACTTAATGTTTTATTTTCAAGGGGAGAATCAGAGAAGTTTTTTTTTAGATTTATTTTGGTAAAAAAATTATCACTCGCGCATTTGAAAAGGGATTGAGAAGGGGTGGTATGACTTAACATCCTGGATTTTTTTTTCCCTGTTCACGAAAATATTCAGTACTTTGTGAGTGAAGTCGATTAGAAAGTTTTTCCCAATATAGTGCATTCATTTTTCACCCACAAGAATTCAAAAAGCATGCTTTGTGATTTGACAGTTCTCAAATAGAATCCTCCGTTTTGGGAATTTCAGATTTGTAAGCAAAAAAAGTTTTTAGCAGACCATTTATTCATCGTGAATTTAACCTTTAATGAATATCTTTTTCTAAATTTTGGGATAAAGCTTATTTTTAAAGAAAACTGACATGACTTATAAAACTAGGAAATTCTTTAATTTTAGTTATTTCCCCCATTGTATTATCACTTAAAGTTGCTGATGCACTCACTTAAAAATTTTTATCAAGGGGGGTTAAGTCCTTGAAACAATGGGTGAGCGGATAAGGAAGAAATGCAGATTCTTAACAAAATTTACTCCTTAAAGCAGAACACAAACTTTTATAAAGAGTTTGAATATTTGTCCTTAGTATGAAAAAAAGTAGCCCCAGACTGGGGAGCGTTTTTTTAATGTAACATACCCCAAATTCTGTAGTCTAAAATTTGAAGTGGTTTAAAAAAATTTGTTTTTCAAGGGCATTTAAAAATCATGCCATTACATATTGTTGGGGGCATTGAATGCTAATTTTTTTAAAATACAATTACAATGGATCCCATTTTAAAATCTGTAAGAAACCTTGGGTTGGCCTGGAGCAGGATTTTATAAGTTCATCTCAAGAAATTTTTGAAGCTCTTGAAAAGATGTTGCCTCTAAGTATTACAAAGTTGGCAAAGTACGGCATAAAACTTCAACTTATTAAAAGTTTGAGGCATTTTATGCACTAGATTAATAAAGTAGTTTAACATTTAACAATCATGAAATGAGGCAAAAAATCTTTTAATAATGTAGCTACTGAATGGTTGGCTTCCATCATCACACTGGCAGTGTCAGAACAAAACTCAACAATATTATCAACAGAAATGTCTTTTGATGTGAATATTCTTTCATGGCACAACATTCTTATAGCTGAACTATCATTAACCTCTATCAAATCTACAAGAGTTTTCAATCTCAGACGTCTGTCTGTCGTAACTGTCGTAATTACACCGATGCATTCCACAACGCCAAAGAAAGATTCATGGCTGCATATTTTTTCCCGCTCAGGATTCTGTAAGCTGAACTGACGGTTTACAATCAGTGAATGTATATTTCTATGATTCTAACATTTCATTTATTTATTCATTTTCTATTCTATGTTTAATCTTGAAAGAGTTGGCATTTTATGCGGAAAGAAGCAATGCGGAATTTAAGCAGCAGTGATAAATTTGAGAGTAAAAGGACAATACATGGAAACCTGAATAAATAAACTACAAATGTATATATGCATTTGATATGCATTTGATATGCTACTTTGATATGCATTAGTATAAGTCGCAAGAAAGCCATCCAGCATTTTTATACATGTCAATACCTCTAATAAGACTAAATATATATGGTGTGATCGTTGGTGTGAGGTGAGGAAGCTCACACCAACGACTGTACCGGGTACAGTACCGTTGGTGTGAGGTGAGGAAGCGGGTACAGTCCCGTTGGTGTGAGGTGAGGAAGCGGGTACAGTCCCGTTGGTGTGAGGTGAGGAAGCGGGTACAGTACCGTTGGTGTGAGGTGAGGAAGCGGGTACAGTACCGTTGGTGCGAAGTGAGGAAGCGGGTACAGTACCGTTGGTGTGAGGTGAGGAAGCGGGTACAGTACCGTTGGTGTGAAGTGAGGAAGCGGGTACAGTACCGTTGGTGTGAGGTGAGGAAGCGGGTACAGTCCCGTTGGTGTGAGGTGAGGAAGCGGGTACAGTACCGTTGGTGTGAGATGAGGAAGCGGGTACAGTACCGTTGGTGTGAGGTGAGGAAGCGGGTACAGTACCGTTGGTGTGAGGTGAGGAAGCGGGTACAGTACCGTTGGTGTGAGGTGAGGAAGCGGGTACAGTACCGTTGGTGTGAAGTGAGGAAGCGGGTACAGTCCGTTGGTGTGAGGTGAGGAAGCGGGTACAGTCCCGTTGGTGTGAGGTGAGGAAGCGGGGTACAGTACCGTTGGTGTGAGGTGAGGAAGCGGGTACAGTACCGTTGTGTGAAGTGAGGAAGCGGGTACAGTACCGTTGGTGTGAGGTGAGGAAGCGGGTACAGTACCGTGGTGTGAAGTGAGGAAGCGGGTACAGTACCGTTGGTGTGAGGTGAGGAAGCGGGTACAGTACCGTTGGGTGTGAGGTGAGGAAGCGGGTACAGTACCGTTGGGTGTGAGGTGAGGAAGCGGGTACAGTACCGTTGCTGTGAGGTGAGGAAGCGGGTACAGTACCGTTGGTGTGAGGTGATGAGGCGGGTACAGTACCGTTGGTGTGAGGTGATGAGGCGGGTACAGTACCGTTGGTGTGAGGTGATGAGGCGGGCACAGTACCGTTGGTGTGAGGTGATGAGGCGGGCACAGTACCGTTGGTGTGAGGTGATGAGGCGGGCACAGTACCGTTGGTGTGAGGTGAGGAAGCGGGTACAGTCCCGTTGGTGTGAGGTGAGGAAGCGGGTACAGTCCCGTTGGTGTGAGGTGAGGAAGCGGTACAGTACGTTGGTGTGAGGTGAGGAAGGGGTACAGTACCGTTGGTGTGAGGTGAGGAAGCGGGTACAGTCCGTTGGTGTGAGGTGAGGAAGCGGGTACAGTACGTTGGTGTGAGGTGAGGAAGCGGGTACAGTCCCGTTGGTGTGAGGTGAGGAAGCGGGTACAGTACGTTGGGTTGTGAGGTGAGGAAGTGGGTACAGTCCCGTTGGTGTGAGGTGAGGAAGCGGGTACAGTCCCGTTGGTGTGAAGTGAGGAAGCGGGTACAGTACCGTTGGTGTGAGGTGAGGAAGCGGGTACAGTACCGTTGGTGTGAGGTGAGGAAGCGGGTACAGTCCGTTGGTGTGAAGTGAGGAAGCGGGTACTGTACGTTGGTGTGAGGTGAGGAAGCGGGTACAGTACCGTTGTGTGAGGTGAGGAAGCGGGTACAGTACCGTTGGTGTGAGGTGAGGAAGCGGGTACAGTCCCGTTGGTGTGAGGTGAGGAAGTGGGTACAGTACCGTTGGTGTGAGGTGAGGAAGCGGGTACAGTCCCGTTGGTGTGAGGGTGAGGAAGCGGGTACAGTACCGTTGGTGTGAGGTGAGGAAGCGGGTACAGTCCGTTGGTGTGAGGTGAGGAAGCGGGTACAGTACCGTTGGTGTGAGGTGAGGAAGCGGGTACAGTACCGTTGGTGTGAGGTGAGGAAGCGGGTACAGTCCGTTGGTGTGAGGTGAGGAAGTGGGTACAGTCCCGTTGGTGTGAGGTGAGGAAGCGGGGTACAGTACCGTTGGTGTGAGGTGAGGAAGCGGGTACAGTCCCGTTGGTGTGAGGTGAGGAAGCGGGTACAGTACCGTTGTGTGAGGTGAACCCAGCGTCCCCCAGAGATCATAGTGTGTCCAGCTAAAGGACGGCGGCGGACACACGATAGGGACAACACGGACGGGGCTTTCACCGGTACCTGGAACTGTCGCCGATAGGAACTGTCGCCGATATCGGCGACTGTTCCAAATTTTTTCACGTCGGCGGGAGTTCCAATTGTGGGCGACAGTTCTAGTTTGATTTGATATTACAGTACCCAATATATCATTTAATAAGCTTTTAATCATGTTTCTGCATTCAGGGATTAAATACAGCAATAACTTGAACCTATCAAAGGGACTTCAATGGGAGAAATATATTGGGTAAAGTTGTCAACACCTTCCCCTGACTCCGCCCCTTGGAGATTTGACCTGGCGCAGCATGGGCAAGCGACGCAAGGCGATGCAATAGTACGGCCCTAGGTGTCTTGAAGACACCTTCACCTCCCTCTCCTTAATTCTCCCTTCCTCATTCCATCCTTTCCTCCTCTATTTCATCCCTTTTTCGAGACAAACATATAGGAGCCACGAAAAATAATATATATATGAGCTTCCAGCAATAACTTGAACTATCAAAGACTTTTAATGGGAGAAATATCATGTAAGTTGTCTACAGCCTCCTCCTGACGCCGCCTCATGGAGATTAGCGCGGAAGAATACCCTACCCGCCCTTCCCCCCACTGGGAGAGTTCCACGGGGAGTGTCCTCCCCCCGTCGTCGTTTGCCGAAAAGAAAAACGAGTAGCGAAATTTGAAACCGTATATACTTGCAGTACAAGGCATAAAACAACGCTGAAAACAGGGTAGACTATACAGTTATATAAACTACTGTGTATCATGTTCAGGGCACATACAGATGAATAGTGATGCTATAATTCGCCAATATATGGCGCCTGGCGGGCATTAGTGCAGGTGGCGCCTTTAGTGTTATATTATACGGTAGTAGTACGTATTTATTTATTTTAAGTTTATTTATGTAATCATAATAAATGCTTGGGGGTCGATAAACCCAACTGGATTTCCAGACGGGGTCTGGTGGTTTTTTTTTTTTTTTTTTTTTTTTTTTTTTTACATCACAAGAACTGGCCAAGGGCACAACAAAAATGGGTAACGACAAGCCCGCTTAGTTGCAGTCCTATAAAGAAAACAGTAAAGCATAAAAATAAAAAAGAGGGGGTTAGCCAATTTAGTTCGGGAATAAATTTAGTGTATTATAGAATATATATATATATATATATATATATATATATATGATTATATATATATATATCTTATATATATATATATATATAGATATATATATATATATATATAATATCTATATATATATATATATATATATATATATATATATATATATAGATAGATTATATATATTATATATATATATACTTATATATATATATATATATATACACACACACCAGATAGATAGAGAGAGAGGAGAGGAGAGAGAGAGAGAGAGAGAGAGAGAGAGAGCGATAATGAAATATATATATATATATATTTTCTCTCTCCGCTCATAGGGTCTATCTCTCTCTCTCTCTCTCTCTTCTCTCTCTCGTCAGCATCTCTCTCTCTTCTGGTGTGTGTATTATATATATATATATATATATATATATATATATATATAATATAGATATATATATATATATCCTATAATATATATATATATATATACACACACCAACCCCTTCTGGAAATCCAGTTCGAATATCGACACCCCAAAGCTTTATTAACGATTACATAAAAAACTAAAAAAAAAATAAAAAATATTTGCACTTTGGCCATTCCATTATGATAAAAGAAATACACACACACAACACACACACACACCACCCTGACAGCTCGGTGGGTTATAGCGTCAGGCACCAATCTGTCCGTCCGGAGTTCGATCCCCCGTCCCACTCATTACCGGGGATTTTTTTCACTGATAATTACTGTCTCCTTGAGCAAGTGGATGGGTGGGTGTGGTGTGTGAGGCCCAGCATTACCCAAAGATCGTGTTTATGAGCTCCCAAGCTCGCACCAGGGAGGGTGACACTGCGATTGGAGTCCGACTCGGCGTGGACAAGACCATGGATGAACACCATGGCCGTGGCGTATTTACATTGAGTTATGAGGCTGCAAGCTCAGGCCCCGCATTTAGGGGTCGCCGATGACAAATAAACAGATACAATAAATAAAATTATTTTTAATACATATAAGTATAAAAACATGTACTTATAAGAACACTGATTATACTGAAGGCAGCCTAACTCGACATTCGAGTTGGTAGTATATTATGGCGACTTGTTACTTAGGTCTTTTATATTATGCAGTTACTTAATAAACATTCTTAATGATTTTAAACAATAAAGCTATTTTGAAATAGTACGATCAAATCACGGTCTTCGAAGCGAGTGATGTGAGTGAGTGAGTTGTAATAAGTGGTGAGGTAGGAGTGTGGGAGTAATGAGTGGTGAGGTTATGGATGTGGTAGTAATGAGTGGTGAGGTATGCAGTGTGGTAATAATGAGTGTGGAGTAATGAGTGGTGAGGTATGATTGTGGTAATGAGTGTGGGAGTAATGAGTGTGGGAGTAATGAGTGGTGAGGTATGGATGTGGAGTAATGAGTGGTGAGGTATGGATGTGTGAGTAATGAGTGGTGAGGTATGGACGAAAGGCATATCCTAGGGCCCAGGTCCTATGGAGGCTTGATCCTAAGAGATATAGATATGGTCTTATGGCGAAAGGCATATATACCTATAGCACGGCCATCTTCAAGTGTGCAGTGAATGCCTGGCTGATGCCATCTGGACATAATTAGTCAAATAAATGTGCAGACTAAAGATAGTTATCGGAACCTCACCGGGAATTTTTGGGCTGTAAAATTATATCAAATTTAAAAAAAAAAAAAAAAAAAAAAAAAAAAAAAAAAAGAGAGAGAGAGAGAGAGAGAGAGAGAGGAGAGAGAGAAGAGAGAGAGAGAGAGAGCGAGAGAGAGAGAGGAGAGAGAGAGAGAGAGAGAGAGAAAGAGAGAGAGAGAAGGAAAAGGAGAGAGAGAGAGAGAGAGAGAGAGGAGAGAGAGAGAGGAGAAGAGAGAGAGAGAGAGAGAGAGAGAGAGAGAGGGGGGGATGGACTACTCGCCCGGCGTGCTAACCAATGATTGGTGCTAACACTGCACCTCGTCTGCTTAAAACCACAAAAAAAACATTAAGTGGTAACTCAGCTGTGATGTGAAGGGATCATATCAAGATTAAGATCGCGGGACCGCTTTCCTCCACCAGTGACCCTTGTAGGCCTGTCTGACATCCTCTCCGACTCGTGCATGCGGAAAACCCTTCACGATAAGATGAAAAAGGGCCCAAGGCGGCCATTAATTTGTTTGTTATGAACTGAAAACTATACTGTCTACCGACCTCCCAATGTGGGTAGAGAAAGTTCAAGGGTTTTGCTGAGTCACTACGCGCGTCGCCTCGGACCCAAGTTTTCGTGCGCAAATGGAACGCCTGAGTTCTTGGGTTCCGTGAACTGGTTCCTGAAATGTCCCAAATGGAAGAGGCCTTAAATTCCTAGATTTTTTGCATAATTATCTAAAAAGCAAAGGTGGGCATTCCGCAATTTTAGTCCGCAATTCCGCAACTTGCGGAATGGTAATTCGGTTGCGGAATTGCGCAATTACGGATGTCTGAAAAAAATTGCGGAATTGCGCATTGTGGACCGCCAAAATTTTGAAACGCAATCGCAATAACTTGTGGAATGGGTAATTCGGTTGCGGAATTGCGCAATTACGGATGCCTGAAAAAAAGGCAGAATTGCGGGTTGTGGACCGCCAAAATTTTGAAACGCAATCGCAATAATTGTGACGGTCACCACCTTCAAAGTGGCAAGTGTCCGCGTGAACATAAATTTCCACCAAATATTGTGGAAACGACACTGCCAAATTGCCAAGTGTAGCACAGTCACTCAGTCAGTGCGTGCTGGAACTTGGGATTGAGAGCGTGTACGCTGGCCGTGTGTGTGATTAGTTGCAAACCTCCACATCAGGGGCGTATTTAGGATCTTGATACATTGGGGGCTTAGCCCAGCCAAGGGATATCTTTACATTTTTACAGGATAATTTTATTTATGAGTATAATGAATTTAAGATGTGAGACACTGCTCTACCAACTGGTTCCGGTAATTTGCTTAGGATAACTTTCGAATCATGTAATTAAAATAAAATTAAGACAATCTCAGTTGGGGTTCAACTTCGTTATTATTTTTATTTTCATCAATAGGAGTAAAACCCTAAGAAAAAGAGAGCTTTGGCGTGATGAAGCAGTCATATAGATTGTATATTCCCAATGCTTTGTTCAGTACTGAAATCTGACCAACCTCGGTCTTGCAATTACTTCTTTTTTTTTACATCGCAAAGGACTGGCCAAGGACACACAAAAATGCACTTCGAAAAAAATGCACTTCTGTTAACTCTGTGTCTTCTTGTCCATCTGATATCCTCTTCTTCACCTCTCCAAAAAGTCTTTTGGTATCTCCTGTCATGCATTCCTCATCTCCTCTGTTCTCTCCTCCTGTTCTCTCCACCTCTCTCATGACCTGCTCATAAAAAGGATGCCATCAGCATACGCTAAGTAACATCTAACCAAAGATCTTGTTTTTTACTAAAATTTGATGTTGGCCCCAGTCAAAGCTTATCTTATTTTTGAAATAAAAAATAAATAATAAATAAAAAAAATAAAAAAAGGTATTTGAGATCCGGGACTATTCATAAAACATTCGGGGCTACAACCCCCAATGCCCAGGCCTAACTACGCCCCTGCAGTCCACATGCTGAACCAGAAGAAGTGGGAGGAGGAGGAGGAGGAAAAGGAAGATTAGTAGATTACTTAGATTAGTGATTACTAGCCAGTAGACTGTGAAGTGTAAAAGTAAAGAAAAACACTAAAAGAGACAAAGACTTAATTGTGAAGGACAAGTAACAAGTATAGACAGAAACAGAATAGGAATACAGAAGTATTAAACACTAATAAAGAGTCTAGAGACATTTTTGTTTTAATTGTAGGTGTTTAAGAGTCTAGAGATGTTTAAGAGTCTAGAGACATTTTTTGTTTTAATTGTAGGTGTTTTGTTTTAATTGTAGGTGTCAAAATTAGTTTGAGGAGTTGCGGAATTGCGATTGCGAAAAGGCCTATCAGAAAAAAATTGCGGAATTGCGTTTGCGGACTGGTGCAGGTCGGAATTGCGGAATTGCGATTGCGGAATTGGAGAAAAAAATTGCGATGCCCACCTCTGCTAAAAAGAAATATGGTACAGAGTAGTAGTTCTCTTCTGCACATATATACATCATACAGTATATCTTTCCATCCATATACTAGACTTGTGTCCCTCAAACAAGGGTGGTAGCCGAGACAAAGCATTTATACAGGATTCAGGGCGTGAAACTTTCCCATCCCAGTCTTGTCTACGCCTTGTCTCGTTGTAGGAGGTAAATACAGAGGAGGGGGTTCCAGGCTTCTATAATAACCCCCAAGACACAGGACACTTAAGCCACAAATATCACACATAATGGACGGCTTTGTTGCAATAGATTAAGACAGAGATTGAGATGCTAACTATTTACTTAATTCCTCAGCCACTTTCTCGAGGACGCCACATTGAATCACTATAGTCTATTGCTTCCACAAGTTCATGGAGCGTGTTCCGTCCTTCATTTCTTGTTTTCTTATTCACATATAAGTTACCATATACTACTATATACACAAATACATACATATATGGGCAGCACCCTACGGGCAGCACCCTACCCGTATTCCTGACCGCCTTGGAGACACGCCCAACATTCTTGATCTTTTCCTAACTACTAACCCTTCTGCTTACTCTGTGAAACTATTCTCTCCGTTGGGTTCCTCCGATCACAATCTTATTTCTGTAACCTGTCCTATCGCTCCGGTACCGTCTCGGGACCCACCTAAGCGGAGGTGCTTCTGGCACTTCAACTCAGCTAAGTGGGAAGACCTAAGGCAGAGTACTACTCTGATTTTCCATGGAATGATTACTGCTTCCATGTCAAAGACCCATCTCTTTGTGCAGAGCGCATAACTGAGGTCATAGTCTCTGGCATGGAGGCGTACATTCCACACACTTTCTCTAATCCTAAAGCCCGTCAACCTTGGTTTAACTCTGCTTGTTCTCATGCTGTCCGAGATAGAGAGGTGGCTCACAAACGGTACCGTAAGCATCCATCTCCTGATACTCATGCCCTTTATATTTCTGCCCGTAATCATGCCAAATCTTACCAACTTACCAAAAACTCTTTCATTCATAGAAAATGTCAAAATCTTTCTGAATCAAATTCCTCTCGTGACTTCTGGCATCTAGCTAATAACATCTCTAACAATTTTTCTTCTTCATCTTTCCCTCCTATGCTTCACCCAGATGGCTCCACAGCTGTCTCATCTACTTCTAAAGCTGAACTCTTCGCTCAAACCTTTGCTAAAAATTCCACTCTGGTTGATGAAGGGCTTGTTCCTCCTTCTCCTCCACCCACTTCTCCTCCACCTTAGTACGGTTTCCGTAAAGGGCGATCTACTGGCGATCTTCTAGCTTTCCTAACTGAATCTTAGTCATCCATATTATGCCTGTCATTAAGATCCTTCGGAATGATGTTTTCTTTACCCTTTCTGGCCTAGATCCTCGGAAGGCTTACGGTCCTGACGGAGTCCCTCCTATTGTTCTCAAAAACTGTGCTTCTGTGCTTGCACCTTGCCTGGTCAAACTTTTCCGTCTTTGTCTATCTACTTCCACCTTTCCTTCTTGCTGGAAGTTTGCTCACATCCAACCTGTTCCTAAGAAGGGTGACCGTTCTAATCCTTCAAACTACCGTCCTATAGCTTTGACTTCCTGCCTTTCTAAAGTTTTTGAATCTATACTTAATAAGAAGATTCTTAAGCATCTATCTGCTCACAATCTTCTATCTGATCGTCAGTACGGTTTCCGTAAAGGGCGATCTACTGGCGATCTTCTAGCTTTCCTAACTGAATCTTGGTCATCCTCCTTTAGGGGTTTCGGTGAAACTTTTGCTGTTGCCCTTGACATATCAAAAGCTTTTGATAGTCTGGCACAAATCTTTAATTTCCAAACTACCTTCATTCGCTTTCTATCCTTCTCTCTGTACGCTACTGTAGACGGACATTGTTCTTCTCCTATATCTATCAATAGTGGTGTTCCCCAGGGTTCTGTCCTATCACCCACTCTCTTTCTATTATTCATTAATGATCTTCTAAGTCTAACTCAAAGCCCTATCCACTCCTACGCTGATGATTCTACCCTGCATTTTTCAACGTCGTTTATTAGACGTCCAATTCAACAGGAACTAAGTGATTCACGGAGAGATGCCACCGAGCGCCTAACTTCTGATCTTTCTATAATTTCTGATTGGGGCAAAGCAAACCTTGTTTTGTTCAATGCCTCAAAAACCCAATTTCCTCACCTATCTAATCAACAAAACCTTCCAGATAACTATCCCCTCTTCTTCAATGACACTCAACTGTCTCCTTCTTCTACAATGAACATTATAGGGCTATCCTTTACTAAAAATTTGAACTGGAAATCTCATATCTCATCTCTTGCTAAAACAGCTTCTAGGAAGTTAGGTGTCCTGTGGCGTTTGCGTCCTTTTTTATCTCCCTCCTAATTGCTTGCTCTCTACAGGGGCCTTTTCCGCCCATGTATGGAGTATGTCTCACATGTTTGGGGAGGATCCACTCATACAGCTCTCCTAAACAGGGTCGAGTCAAAAGCTTTTCGTCTCATCAACTCCTCTCCTCTGACTGACTGTCTTCAATCTTTAAATCACCGCCGCAATGTTGCTTCTCTTGCTCTCTTCTACCGTTATTTTCATGCTCACTGCTCTTCTGAACTTGCTAACTGCATGCCTCCCCCCCTCCCGCGGCCTCGCTGCACAAGACTTTCTACTCATTCTCATCCCTATTCTGTCCATCTTCCTAATGCAAGAGTTAATCAGTATCTTTACTCTTTCATCCCTTTCACTGGTAAACTCTGGAACTCTCTTCCTGTTTCTATTTTTCCACTTTCCTATGACTTACATCTTTTCAAAAGAAGAGTAACAAGACACCTCCCGAACTAAATTGACTCACCCCTCTTTTTTATTTTATTCTCTTAAGGCGCGGTCACACGGACAATTTTTCTGGCAATATTACACCCGGCAACGCAATTGCGGCCCAAACTCGGATATAATTGCGAGTTCTAATGACAATTTATGATGTCGGACGTGTCGGTCTTTGTCGAAGTTGCCGCAAGAAAAATTGCTGCAATTTTCCCACCCAAACGCATATTACACTGGGGAACAAATTTTTGTTGAGTTAGGTCTGACACTTGTTATTAAGTAATTTTTGGGTGCTGAATCCAAAACTGATCTCCGTTTTTCTCTATCACGTCAAGTTTTTGAACTGTAGGATTTTCGTTTTCTTAAAAAATATGAAAAATACTGTACATAATAGTAACAGTGCTTATTTTATAAAAAGTTGCAAATGTTAACATACAATGAAAAATGAAAGAAATAGGCATGAATAGAGTGTTTATTTAACATTATAATGTTTTTAGAAAGGATAAGGCTATAATTGTGTGCAGGTTAAGGTAAAAACTTACGTTTGTAGCTTTGTCTGGAGTGTTCAACTTGAGGACTATCGCGTTTGATGCTCCAACAATAGTCAGCCATCATATGCACATCCCATTTACCCTGGTAACGTTCTTCCATAACCTTCAAATCTTGGTGAAATCGTTCACCTTGCTCGTCGCTAGCAGCACCAAGATTTTCCGGAAAGTTGGCAAAATGGCTATGCAAAAAATGTACTTTAATACTCATGTTGCAACCAAGCGCTTTGTAGCTCTCCAATAGTTTCTGAACAATTTCTGTGTAATTACTTGCACGTGTATTCCAAGAAAGTTCTTGACGACGTCTTTGAATGATAGCCAAGCATTCTTTTAAAGGTCTGACATAGTACCGTTGAAATGTTCATCTTTGATGAGCTGTCGAATTTGTGGACCATCAAACACACCGGCCTTGATTTTTTTCAATTGACAGTCCAGGAAATGCCAAGATGATGTACTTCAAACAGTCGCCATCAGTTGACAATGCTTTTACAAATTGTTTCATGAGACCTAGTTTTATGTGCAGAGGTGGGAATATTATTTTCTTCCTGTCAACAAGTGGCTCATGTACAATGTTAGGATCTCCAGAATTAAGATCAGATCTCGGAGGCCAATTCGTCTGAACCAATGCTTCTCTCAAGCTCTGCTATCCCACATACAAAGAAAGCAGGGATACTTTGTGTATCCACGTTGTTGACCAAGAAGGAAGGACACCATTTTAAGGTCAACACAGATGATCCAATTGTGTTTGTCATATTGCAATAACTCAATGACTCTCTTTACATCTCCATATTCTTCACGAAGACAGACCGAATGCCCAGTAGGGACTGTGCCAAACAAATTGCCATTGTGTAGAAGTTTTACTACAGCTCACAAGTGGAATTTTGCTTATCTGGAGGGTAAGCTGTGGAGAAAAAACTTGACGTGCTAGAAAAAAAGGGACTACAGATTTGGAATCAGCATGCCAATTTTAGTCTAAAAAAGCTCATAAATCTAACTCAACAATTTTTTTTCTTCAAATTGTTCCCCAGTGTTATTTGACATTTATTTTTAATGCACGCTCTAATTCAATATACAGAAGCTGAAATACATAGCTACATAGTAACAAGAACCGATTACAAGACGAATTGTGAAGCCCTGTACACTCTTGTACGTGTTTTTAAGCGATTTGAAGTATACAAAACACCAAGAAAAATTTAAATGAGTTATGGCTGGTAAAACATTTTCTTTGTTGACGGTATATTAATAACTAAAAATTTTAGGGGATACCAACTTATTATTGATCACTTTGATGTGGACTGTTGACTATTTTACGTCTGACGCACTTGCCATACACAAGAATCCATTTCAATCATTCACCACCCTATTTGTGAACCAGTTTCTCCCTATTTCTCCC
>JACEEZ010020138.1:32500-40000 GCA_016584305.1 Chionoecetes opilio
TACACACACACATACATACATACACACACACACACACACACACACACACACACACAAACACCACACACACACACACACACACACACACACACACGCGCGCACACAATTATAATTATATAATATAATATAAGTCGGTTAAAATGAGAGAGAGAGAGAGAGAGAGAAGAGAGAGAGAGAGAGAGAGAGAGAGAGAGAGAGAGAGGAGAGAGAGAAGGAGAGAGAGAGAGAGAGAGAGAGAGAGAGAGAGAGAGAGAGAGAGAGAGAGATATGAGAGAAAGAGAAAGGAGAGAGAGAAGGAAAAGGAAGGAGAAAGAGAGAGAGAGAGAGAGAGAGAGAGAGAGAGAGAGAGAGAGAGAGAGAGAGAGAGAGAGAGAGAGAGAGAGAGAGAGAGAGAGAGAGAGAGAGAGAGAGAGAGAGAGAGAGAGAGAGAGAGAGAGAGAGAGAGAAAGGAGAGCGAGAGAGAGAAGAGAGAGAAAGGCGAGAGAGATAAAGGAGAAAGAGAGAGAGAGAGAGAGAGAAGGGAAAGGAAAGTCCTCTTCCACTTCGTCTCCTTCGTTAACAAACCTTGTTAGAATAGAATATAAAAAGAGAAAGCAGGAGATGGGGAAGTGGGGACAGGGAGAAGAATAGATGGGTGAGAGAAAGGAGGCTAGTAAGAGAAAAAGTCTCCGGGGCTTGACCCAGGTGCTGTATGTTTTTTGTGTGTTTTTGTTGTGAGTCGATCTCGACCTAACGACACGCTTTCCCATCTCGCACGAGCAAACAGAAACCACTCTGGGGTGGCTTGGCAGGACATGGGCCTCGGAAGATGGTGCTCCGGACACACCCAGGACAACCCCGCGCCCACCCCCGCCTTCCACCAGTTCTTCAGTTTTGGTTTTTGTTCTTGATTTTTCTTTCTTCACGCTTGACTTGTTTTCTTCTTCTCTTCGTTCTTCTTTCTTCTTATCTTCTTTCTTCTTATCTTGTTTTTGTTGTTGCTGTTGTTGTTTGTTTATTGTCTTGTTTTGCTTTTTTTTCTGTCACTGCCATGTACGCGCGCACACCCTGATACTCCTCGGCACCCCGCACGGGCGGCTGGCTTCATTTCTCCACTACCTCCCCCGCGTTCCAACACGCATTGGCTTATTTGAATAGTCTTTCAATTTAATGTTCCATATGATGGGATAGTTTTCCATAATCTCAAGGAGGGTGAATATTTCATTTCCTTTCAGTCGGGTTAGTTTTGGTGCCATCATAAAAAAAAAACTGAACAATGCACCCATCAGCAAAGCACAATACACCCTCACACACTGCCGTCGTCGTCTGAACTAGTCATCTATTCCCTACTGAAACGCTAGGCGCGAGCGGTAAAGTTAAACATGTTTAACTTTATCGCAGCGTCAAACAGACGCTGCGACAAACAGACTCTCGGTAAGTTTGCCGATGCATTCAGCCAGGGAGACATGGATTTGGGTCGCACGTCCATGGTGAGGCACACCATCGACACGGGGGACAGCCGATCGATCAAGCAGCCGCCACGCCGAGTAGCTCCAGCCAAGCGGGAAGAGATGCAGCGAGCTGTCAACGAGATGGCTACTCTGGGGCTGATCGAGAGGTCTGACAGCCCGTGGTCGTCCCCGGTCGTCCTTGTCACCAAGAAGGATGGTTCTAAACGGTTTTGTGTGGACTACCGGGCACTCAACCAGGTGACCGTCGAGGACTCTTACCCCCTGCCCAGGATAGACGACACGTTGGATGCACGGAAGGGGGTGCAATGGTTCTCCTCTCTCGACCTGAAGTCGGGTTATCATCAGGTGGAGGAGGACAAGAAGAAGACGGGATTTACCTTCGGGCAAGGGCTATGGTACTTCAATGTGATGCCCTTCGGCCTCTGTAATGCTCCAAGGTGTTTCGAGCGGCTGATGGAGAGGGTACTCGAGGGGCTACAGTGGAGGACTGCCCTAGTGTACCTCGACGATGTGCTGGTCGTCGGAGGCACCTTCGAGGAGGAGCTCGAGAGGCTGGAGGAGGTGTTAGGCCGCCTGAGGAAAGCAAACCTGAAGCTCAGCCCCAAGAAGTGCACTTTCTTCCAGCGAGAGGTTCCTTTCCTGGGTCACTTTGTGGGGAGAAATGGAGTGCGCACGGATCCGGAGAAAGTGGCGGCCGTGGAGGACTGGCCGGTGCCTACCTGTGTGGCGGGGCTGAGAAGTTTCCTCGGCCTGTGTACGTACTACCGACGGTTCGTGCAGGGATTCTCGACCATCGCCGCTCCGCTCCACCAACTCACCAGGAAGGGAGCACACTTCCACTGGGATGAGGCGTGTCAGCAGGCCTTTGAGAACCTGAAGAAGGCCATGGTGGAGGCTCCTGTTTTGCCTTACCCCGACCCGAGTCTCCCATATCTGCTCGACACTGACGCCAGCGCTGAGGGTATCGGTGCCGTCCTATCACAGGTTAAGGATGGACAAGAAAATGTGGTGGCTTACTTCAGTGCCAAGTTTAGTAAGCCAGAACGCAATTACTGTGTGACAAGGAAGGAGTTGCTGGCAGTAGTGAGGAGCTTGTGTTATTTCCACCACTACTTGTATGGGGCAGAGTTCACCGTCAGGACGGATCACGCAGCCATTCGCTGGTTAAAGACACTGAAGGAACCCGAGGGGCAGCTACCACGGTGGTTGGGCCGTATGGAGCAGTATAAAACACCTATTTCCCGCCAAATACAGACTTGTGTCGCTCACGCTGATTGGTTAAAGTGGAAGTGGTGGCACTAAGAAGGTCTTAAGTGGCTATCACACGGTGCGTTTCGTCGGACTGTTTCGTCGAACTTGCCATTTGGTTGGACTGTTTGGTCGAACTTCGAGGGTCATTTCGCCGAACATGTTCGATGAAATGGTTTTGTGAAATTATACAAAATGTTGCACATTTCGTCGAACATACTCTGCGGTCAAAATAAGTCTATACTTTTTCTGTAAGTTATAAATAGTGTTAGCAATTATTAAGCATTGAAATGAACACCATCATATAATACGTTACAGTAAAATGAATACATATCAGTCTATATTATATATCTGATAGATTTTCAGGAATATGAAATTGATTTGATGTTTGTGTTTACATTTTGCGGTAAAATGATTACTAGTAGAATTATAGAATATGAGATCTGAGAAAATAACGGGGAGAGAATGGAAATGATGCGTATGGTTTTGACTGAAATGGGATGTGAAATGAATGAGGTGGTTGAAAGGACAGGAAGAGAATGGATGTTATTGCTGCTGGGACATGTGTGGTGAGACAAGGGGCGGATGATTGAGACTGAAAGAGTTTGGAAAGAATGTGCTGTATGGCAAATAGACAATAAAACTGCAGGCTTGTATGTAGTTTTGTTTTCTTCTGTTTCCCTTTTGTGTGGTTTTTTTTTATCCTACAGGAGCAGCCGGTTCAAAGGCCTGGGCCCATACTTATAAAGATTTAGGATTCGTCTTAGACTCACTCGAGTCTTAAATATGGCGGCCGGCGTCCTAAATAATTTCGAGCGCATCCTAAATCGCTAAGACTCGTCCTAATTTCGAGGTTTGGCTAGGACAGGGTGTGAGGTGTCCTAGCGAGCAGGGCGGCGGCTAAGACTCGTCCTAAGACCGTAAACATGGAGTGCTCCACCCACTCCTGAGAACTTTTCGTGATAGGATAGATGTACTGGACGAACTTGTTGATACATAACTAATCAAACGATACCGCTTGGACCGAGAAGGGATTATATATGTGACAGACTAGTGGGAAATGTAATATCAAGCAACACTGACAAAATACGGCGATCAGTGCATGACAAGTCACGAGTGTGTTATTATTCACTCTTTGAAGTAGTCATGTTCCTCCTGCCTTGATATCATGTATCGTGATACAGATTGAAGTGCATCCCCACCAAACTGTTGATGAAGAATGGTATCATGTTTAGAATAAAAGCGATTTAGAGTAGGCTCACTATAAATAAAAATGTAAAAAATTGAATAAGTCGTGATTTATTAAGCCATGGAACAATATCCATATAACTCTATTTCTCTTCCCACTGCCGTAGTCTTGATAATTTTCTTATTTGTTCTTGATATCATCTGTTAATATACCAAACCCCACCTCTAACCTAACTTAACAGTTTTTGGTTGAAAGAACTAGATTCTAGGTAGTATATGTATCAGCATTATTATTCAATTGCGCCATGGGAAATTGGGTTTAAAAGACTCAGAATGAAGAAATCTACACTGTGAAACAGGTTAGAATTGTCAGGCTCGAGGATGACCTAAACCAAACGGTAAATATTCCGCAGGAGTTGGCGGTGCCAACCACCCGGACAATCGCGCACCATCAAATTCGTTTTTTTTAACCTAAATAACTCAACATAACCTAATCCAAATCTACCCTAAGCTTAACATAACCTAAACCAAACCCTAACATAACCTAAATCTAACCTAACCTAAACTAAACGTACCTAACTCAACAATTTGGTAATAATGGACGATGACTTCGCGGTCGTTTTCAGAGACACCGACTATTTTTTCCTAATCTTCAATAGGTGCATTTTCTAATGGAGATAGTTTTATTTTGCGCAAACCCAAAGTTAAAAAAAAAAAAAAATCATCACCGAATTTTATGGTACCATTTCCATTAAAACACTGTATCTCCATCAGGAAAAGCACTTAAAACTTGGGCGGGAGAAATTAGTCAGGGTCTTATAGGTTTTAATGAAACCTAACCTAATCTTTTAGGTTTTAATGAAACCAAAACTAACCTGGAAAATCTTAAAAACAAGGTCTCCACGCTAAGCTGACACAAATGTTGGCTCTACGTATTATACTTACTGTCTTTAAGACACCTGTTTATATTTTAATGAGTGCCGATCCTTACTTTGTCTACATGGCCGATATTAAATTTCAGCGATCCATAATGTTATATTATTTAGTTTTGGTTGCGGGTCCCGGAAGATGCCAGTAGAAGATGCTCGTAGCCGAAACGCCGTGTGACGAACACGCATATTTTTGCCACCACTACGGGCATCTTTTGGTAGCAAAATACCAAAAGATGCCGGAAAAAGTGTTTGTGTGACACGGCCTTTAGGTTAGGTTAGGCAGGTTAGGTTAGGTTAGGTTAGGTTAGGTTAGTGCACAGCACAAGGGGCTCGAAGAGGGGTGCTAGGTTAGGTCTGTAGAGTTTGTCATCTTTAGAATAAAGGCTCAATCTCCTATCTCCTTCTTATGGCCAACAAGCTTGGGGACATGGTGGAAACCTGGGTTTTTGGGTGGGGGAGCACACACATAAGGGAAATATGGCCCCCCCTAAAAAAAAATCCTTAAACTAGGGAAATTTTCCCAGTTCATGGACTTTATCGGGGAAATATTTCCCTTATATGTGTGCTCCCCCACAAAAGGAGCACACTCATAAGGGAAATATGGCTCCCCACAAAAATCCCTAAACTAGGGAAATTTCCCTAGTACATAGACTTAATCGGGGTAATATTTCCCCGATAAAGTTCATGAACTAGGGAATATCCCTAGTTTAGGGATTATTTTGTGGGGGGCTATATTTCCCTTATGTGTGTGCTCCCCCACCCAAAAACCCCGGTTTCCCACCATGTCCCCAAGCTTGTTGGCTATAAGAAGAAGAAGATAGAGGGGGGAGCCTTTGTTCTTAAAGTAATCGTCCAGACCATTTCATCATTCCTGATTTAATGCAATCAAATCATAGCCATTAACGAGTATATCAACAATACGTCGTCACTTTTTGTATCCAGTCAGCCGTTTTTAAATAATCCGCAATCAAAATCTGCAAATTCCCCGAGTTCTCAAAACACACTCAAGATTTCCAGACGCTCAGGCTCAGGCTCCGTGACGTAGCATCAGGGAGGATCCTCTTCCCGCGCTTGATCAGAGGCACGTAAACACAGAGATAAATATAATAGTACTTGAAGATATTTGGGTGTTTCTGATAGATTTTTTTTGCCCAGCGTTTTGATCAGCGCCGCAAATCAATAGCAAAACGCATATCTTTGAGCAAACTAACCACAAATCTCCAAAAACTACCGCAAACCACCCACAAACTACCGAAACTCCCTCATATTACATGCAAATCAATGGCAAAACACATATCTTTCAGCAAACTAACCACAAATCTCCAAAAACTACCGCAAACCACCCACAAACTACCGAAACTCCCTCATATTACATGCAAATCAATAGCAAAACACATATCTTTCAGCAAATTAACCACAAACCTCCAAAAACTAACGCAAACCACCAGCAAACCACTGAAACTCTCATATTACATCCAAATGAATAGAAAAACACTATAATATCTTTCTGCAAACTAACCACAAACCACTGCAAGTTTGTGGGTGGTTTGCGGTAGTTTTTGGAGAGTTGTGGTAGTTTGCGCTGGTTTGTGGTTAGTTTACTGAAAGATATTAGTGTTTTGCTATTGATTTGCATGTAATATGAGGGAGTTTCAGTAGTTTGTGGGTGGTTTGCGGTAGTTTTGGGAGATTTGTGGTAGTTTGCAGTGGTTTGTGATTAGTTTGCTCAGGCCCTGTAAAATACAACTAGATGAATACAACTGGTATCCGGTCATTTCGCCCACATGTCAGTTCGCCTACACCAAAAGGTCGTTTCGCCCAAAGTCAGTTCGCCCACTCGGTGGAGTCATTTCGCCCACATTAGATAACTCCTTTACTGTGCAACGCCAAATTAGGCCCGGTTCACACTTCACGTTTTTGCTGGACGTAGTCTACGTGCATCTTGTCATCAGTGACTCACAGTACGTCACAGTGACGTCACTTCCTGCCGGTGTAATGTGAACACAGGCTCCCCGCGACCATCACATTGCTGGAACAGTGATGACGTCACTAACTTTGAGACGTGCGTCTCAGCTCATATTATTCGGAGCTCCCAATTCGTTCTACGTAGCTGCGGGAGTGGCGGGGCGACGTCACTGTGACGTCGCTGATCGCCACGCCCACGTAGACACGGACAGCAAATACGTGTAGTGTGACCCCGCCTTAGAGGTTGGCATCAAATGTAGGGGTTGTATTCTATATTCTATATATCTAGTTAAGGGCCGGGTTATGACCTTTTGGGGGCCCCTAGGCTAATTAACTTGTGGGCCCCCTCAACAAAGCCACCTTTTGGGGCCCCTAGGCTAATTAAATTGTGGGGCCCCTCAGACAAAGCCACCTTTTTGGGGCCCCTGGCTAATTAAATTGTGGGCCCCTCAGACGGAGCCACCCTCTACTCGCCCGCACCCGAATGTCTTTTACATTTGTATAGCAAATAAGTGAGCTGCAAAAAAAAAATATACGCTACATTCACAAATAAGTGTTTTACTGTGTTTAGCACGATGATAAACACACATGGACTGGGGCCCCCGTGATTTACAGCTAGGGGCCCAAACAGGGTCCTTTATCTCAAATAAAGGCCTCAAAACAGAGGCCCTTTTTTCTCAAATAAAGGGCCTCAAACAGGGGCCCTTTTCTCAAAT
>JACEEZ010020138.1:45000-82500 GCA_016584305.1 Chionoecetes opilio
GTATAGTAGTATTTAGTAGTAGTAAGTAGTAGTAGTAGTAGTGTATTAGCAGTAGTGTAGTATTAGTAGTAGTAGTAGAAGTGGTGGTGGTGGTGGTGGTAGTAGTAGTAGTAGTAGTAGTAGTGGTGGTAGTAGTAGTAGGGGTAGTAGTATAGTAGTAGTAGTAGTAGTAGTAGTAGTAGTAGTAGTAGTAGTAGTAGTAGTAGTAGTAGTATAGAGTAGAAATCACCAAGGAAATGGCTCCCCTCCTCACTACTACAACCTCGACACGCCTCTATCACCGTTTGCCCTCAAACTGCTTTTTCTGTTGCCAAAGCTTTTCTTTAAAAAGACACACAAGAAGAGCAAGACAAGTGATAACGTAAAGGCAGTCTCAAGAAGAGTGGAACTGTGGCTTGAAAAACAAACGAGACGAGCTCCTGGAGGAGGCCAGGGCCATACAGAAGAGACTGCTGAGACCCTCCATCAACCGCACAGAGAAGAGGATAAAGCCCGTAGTTTTGCCGACAGGATGCGACAAGGCAAGTGTCCATCGGCACTGCGGCCCTAAAACGAGAATGAGTCCGGCGGTGTGTTCCCCCTCACAAGGGAAAACCATCAGACAGCTGGAGGAAAAACATCCTCCTCCTAGCGACTAACCGGACTCAGACTGCAGGGCTTTGCACATACCCGAACAGTGTCATTTATGAGATGATCACGGGGGAAATGGTGTGGAAGAAATCCTCCGACACAGGGCAGTGCTGGTCCCTCGGGCCGGATGCGAGAGGGTGGCGTCGCCTGCTGAGCAGCACCATTTGTGGCAGTGGCGCTAGTGACCTCTCCCGTGCTTCTCGCAGCACTAGCAAGGAAACTTGCCACCACCACTTCACCAATCTGGGACCCCTTTCACAGCCTGCCGCCTCATTCCCCTGGACAAGAAGCCAGGAATGCAGACCCTTTGGGCATTGGCGAAGTCATACGACGCGTCGTGGGTAAATGCATCATGGCTGTCGCAAAGAGGATGTGAGGAGGGCGGGGGGGAACCTCCGGGTATGCGCAGGGCAACAGGCAGGAGGGGAAGCAGCCATCCACGCCATGAGGGAGATCTTCGCCCAAGAAGACTGTGAAGCGGTTCTGTTAGTGGACGCAAGAAACGCGTTTAACTCCATCAACAGAAAAACAATGGCTTCATAATATAAAAATCAAGTGTCCTTCCCTGGCTACATACGCCGAAAACACTTATAGTGAACCCTCTAATTTATATGTAAATAGGAGTGGTAGCAATTAGGCTGGGGTGTTAGAGTCAAGGGAAGGAACAACTCAAGGTGACCCAGTGGCCATGGGGATGTAAAGCCCTTGGCATGTCAGTCCTTCAAGGCGTGATTGCGTTTGAAAAAACCAAGGTGAAGCAGGTGGCATATGCTGACGACCTGTCAGGGGCCGGCAAATTACAGGACCTAAGCCACTGGTGGGGGTTTAATACAGGCCAATGGCCCTACCATAGGATACACACCCAACCCCTAAATCCTTCCTCATCGTCAAGCCAGAGCCTATGACGGGCTGTAAACATCTTCAGTGGCAGTGGAGTTGTGGTAACGAAGGAAGGACAGCGGCACTTGGGTGCTGTTATTGGAACAGAGGAGTATAAAAAGGAGTACGTCGGAGAGAAAGTGTCTGAGTGGGTGCACAGGTCGAATGTCCTGTCAGCCATGGCCAAGACCGAGCCTCACGCAGCCTACCGGCATACACGCATGGCCTGCAACATCGGTGGAACTTCGTCATGCACACCATCCCGGACATCAGCCCCCTCCTCAGACCGCTGGAGGAATCTATAAAGAACACCTTCATTACCGCGTTACTGAGATCTCCCGTCCCGGGGGAATGACGCGAGGGCGTTGCTCGAACTCCCTCCAAGACTAGGCGGGATGGGAATCACCCCTCCTGAGAAGGTGGCTGAGGGTGGAGAACCTCAAATCCATCAACCTTACCAGGTCCCTCACGGATATGATCATCGCTCAGGACGCACAAGGTGATATCGACCAAAGTGTGATCGCTGAGCAAAAGAAACGATTCTCACGAGACAGGCAGCAAGGGCAGAAGACCAGCCTTGAACACCTTTCGACCATCCTGCCTCCAGACACCGTGAGAAAAATCCACATCGCACAGGAGACGGGAGCGTCCAACTGGCTAACATCAATAAACCCAAACAGAGCAAAGGGCTTCAACCTCACAAACAAGAATTTGTCGATGCCGTTGCTCTGAGGTACGGCTGGCCAGTGGAAGGACTCCCCAAACACCTGTGGTGTGTGTGATTTCCCCCAACACGTCGACCCCCACCATGACGTGCAAAAAGGGGGGATTGTGTGTATCAGGCACGACGAGGTGAGGGACCCGACAGCCAGCATGCTCAGGGAGGTGTGCCACGACGTCTCCACCGAGCCAACCCTTCGCCTCTAGATGGGGAACTCCTGCGGTACAGGACAGCCAATACCGCCCCTGAGGCTCGCGTGGGCATCTGTGCTCGGGGATTCTGGACCAGAGGGCAGCGGACCTTTTGGACATCCGGATCTTCGACCCGATGGCCGCCTCCCATCGTGAGCTCTCCCTCGAGGTTGTCCACCACAGGAACGAGCTGGAGAAGATAAGGGCCTATGGCGATAGGATCCTGCAAGTCGACCATGGTACCTTCACGCCCTGGTCCCTTCACCACATCTGGCGGCATGGCCCCCAAGGCTAGGAGCTTCTACTCAAGACTAGCTGACTTGATGTCAGTAAGAAGCACCAGCCAAGGAGCTCCGTCGCCGCCTGGATGAGGTGTCGCCCCTCCTTCTCCCTGCTCGGTCCGCCCTCCTGTGTCTCAGGGGTACGAGATACTCCACTCCCTCTAACACGGACTAAGTGACCTCGATTGCGAGGCCACATTGGTAGAGAGTGGGATAAAGGGTTTGGGTGGTTAGGAATAGAGTAGGTTTATAAATTTAGGGGGAGTTAGTTAGTAAATGTATGTATTTTTAGGGGAGTTGTAAGGTTTGGGTGCCACAGTCAATAGCGAGGTGGGGCTATGGCGTACCCGCCGCAAATAAAGAGGGGGTGGAGGTATTTGTAGTAGTAGTAGTAGTAGTAGTAGTAGTATAGTAGTGGTGGTGGTGTAGTAGTAGTAGTAGTAGTAGTAGTAGTAGTAGTAGTAGTAGTAGTGGTTAAATAGTAGTAGTGGTGGTAGTAGTAGTAGTAGTGGTAGTAGTAGTAGTGGTGGTAGTAGTAGTAGTTAGTAGTGGTAGTAGTAGTGGTGGTAGTAGTAGTTGGCATCGCTCGCTGCCGCTTACCATAAGCCCCGTGGAACCAAGTTCCGCCAAAAAAAGTTAATAACTACTCCTAAATATTGTCGGATTGAGTGAAATTTGGCATGAAAGTAGGGCTGTCAAAATTAAGGGGGGTCGTCGCAAGAAACTTTTTGCGTAAAAAAGCCCTTAATGAGAAATTAGCGTAAACTACTCCTAAATATTATCGGATTGAGCTGAAATTCGACATGCAAGTAGGGGCTGTCAAAATCAAGGGGGGTTTTGTGCAAAAAACTTTTTCCCGGTAGAACAAGCCCTTAATGATTTTAATTCAGTAATTAGTTAATTGGCTAGAACGTGGCTCGCTCCCAAAACTTCCAGCCGCAAGAACTGAGTCAAAAGCAAGGGGCCAGAGGCTGGACGCCTATATAGTCCGGTGGTAGAACCCCTTTTTCAGGGTGAACCTTGCACTGAGAGAGGGTAATAATTTTATTGCATTTTTCGATAAAGCTTGGTGTCTAATTAAATTTCTGGGTGGGTGTGAGCTTCACACCGCGTTGCCATTTTCAGAAAACAAGATGGCTGCCAAAAATGGTCGATTAAAAAAACCCTTCATAATTTCTGTTCTGAGCTCACAAATATGTTGTTTTTATAGTCTATAGGTATGTTTTCGGGTGCACAGAATCCGATTCTGGCATTTTTTTAAATTTGGTTTCAAGTCATCCTAATGAATGAACCAAATGAAATGAACCAAGATGGTGGGCAAAACCTTACACAAAAAAGTTGTTTTTCTGCATTTAATTATGATAATTCTTGATGCATTTTCACTTGATATTTTCTGGATGAGAAAACATTAGAATCCAAAGCAAACATGATAATTGGAAATCTCAATTCCTTACAAAAATAAAGCCCATGTAAATACAAAGACATACATTACCTTAAAATACTGTTTTTATAGCCGTTTTCCCGTTGGCTTAACTCTTACTAACATCACAAAGTAAAAATTATTATCCAACATTCTTCCTCCATATTGTCTTCTCCATCATTTTCAAGTTGAAGGGTTTTGTGGCACACACCATAGCAGCACCACAAGCGCAAAAGACGGTGCATGGCAGCTGACGGCTCATACAACCACATTTGCCCCTCGCATGCCTTCTTAAATCACGGCTACAGCGTACAAGTTTCAGGACGTTCTCAGGTGCATAAGCTGTCCCCTGACACATGTTCTGTGGAATGAGGCACTTGTTGACATGATCAGTTCCCAGCCAAAATGTACTGGATCCATTGCTGGGGATCCCCGCTTAAAGCCGCTCGCCAGGTTGCCACTTGAGGTGAGCTCGTAGAACATTCTCATGGAATGTTTCTGTGGTCGGTGGTAGACTGCATATTTTTTGGGGCGGAGGAAGTCTTACAGTCTTCTGACCCCACACATGCTGCTTGCACTCTGTCATAGATGAGCATTTTTTTACACCATAACACGCAACCATGAACTCCTTTGCTTGTTTCTGTCACCTGTGTTCCCTTTTAGCCGCCACATCTCCAAGCAGATCCAGCCTGTATCTTTTTGATGCAACATTTAAAAGCAGTAGCCTTTACCATACCATATGTCGCAGCTACAGAGTCACATCCTAAAATAGCATGAATAGCAAGTAGGTCGGGCACAATGGTGCTGTGCTTCATATACGTGGCCTTAATGTCAATGCAAAAAACGGCCATAAACTGGTGACTGCATGTAGAGGGCGGATGGAGAGAAGAGTTTCCATAAAAGAACAACAGCAACACAAACACGTCGGTGTCATCTGCTAATGAAAAGCACACGTGCATCCGGATTGGCCCCAATTGCCACAACTTGTTGAGCAATGATGTTGTCAGCTTCTTCAAATGTTAAGGCAAAAATCCCTACACAATGATTTCTGCCCCTTATGCACCTGTGTGGGGATGGATTCTTCGCCTGTGACAATGAGGACATGGGAGTCTGTGACCGCCTCGAGGAATGTGTCATCAGTCAGGATATGCTGGCAAAGAAGCTTTTTGAGCTGGACCTTTGTTCTTGTAGTTCTTCAAAATTGCATCTCGAGATGGAAGTCGAGTCTGCAGGGTGAGGTTACATACTCGTGCTGTCATGCTTCTTGAATTCCTTGTGCTGCTCTTAATGGAGTAGTCATGGTATCTATAAAAGGGCAGAGATAAACATCAGACTTCGTAAGTCTTTCAGAGAGCGAGCTTGAAGGTAGTGATGAAAGTTTCTACAGTGCCTTGGACTGGCCATTCAAGAGTCCAGAGCAGGCAGATACTTCACCACAATTGCAGTTGGGGTCAAGGCATTCCTCTGAGATATCTCGACTTGAAGGTTTTTCTTTAGTGTGGCTTTACCTGTGGCAATACGCATGGTGCCATCTGGAGCAAACATTGATGGTGGGTATGCTGTCAGCTCAGTTGCAAATACACCTTGAAGGTCCAAATCCCGCTGACTGACTATAAACCAAACACTCGATTGTAGATCGCCTCTGGGTCCATGACATCATGTCCAGCAACTTTCACACGTTTTTTCTTCTCTTCAAATGTTGATAACACATTTTTAGATGTTGTGTGAAATCCCTCAGGCCACATGATCTCGAAGTATGTCATCATAGTTTGTTCCTAAGTCAACCGAGTTGTCAACGTTGACTTCGGGGCTGGCCACCTTGCCACTGACCCATGTTCCGAAGTAAAACCCCCCTCCATGTGATTCTGGGTCGAGAGGATCAATGAAAGAGGCAAGAGCCTGTCGGGTAGCCTGTCTGTCATCTCCATCATGTCCCAATTCGGCTTGGAAATTCTTCTTTATGTTTTTCTTTCATCTTCTCATTATCATGGTCTCCATCCTCTTGAGATCTCCTGTCAGGGTCATGACAACATCCATGCTGTGGACCCATGTGGCCATCGTTTGGGGGTTTTCTGTGTTGCCCAAAATACCCCCTGGACCATGACCTTTCCTCATCCAGGGAGTCTCAATGAACATGTCCGACCACTCACCATTCCAGAGGGCCCGCTGTGTGACGTTAACTTTGCTGTCCTTTATAGAACTTTGCGAGGATATCTGCTGAATCCTTGTCATTGACCGCACATAGTAGAGTCCATAGCGGCTGTAGTTGTACTTGTGAGCAGCAAACATGTATGGCAGCATCAAACTCAGTTGCCTTTAGATGAAGGAGCCAATCACTCCCTGTGATGCTCGACAGTACAGCATGATGATGAGGGCCTGGACGGATGACTTTCTTCGACCCACATCTTAGTGGTGGGGACTCTGTGAGGACGCTTCTTGAGTTCTTCTTCTAAGTCTTCCATGCTGGTGATGTTCCCGCTCTCGAGGACTGACCGAAGAATTTCTTCTACTAGAAGGCGAAGGGCGCGCACATTCTGAGGGAACTTTCTTTTCCCGGACAACATTTTGTCAACTGAGCCAAATGTTGTACTTAAGACTTCTTTTAGGCCGCAATCTGCTGTCAACGTTCCAATGGGATGCCACAAAGTCCATCAGCAGATGCATTCCTCCTAGCAGTGCAACCATATTATCCAGGGAGGTCAGGTTTTTGGAATGAAATGTCAACAAAGATCTTGTAGATTGCTGCATCTGCTGTTATCACCAAGATGTCTTGATTTGAATTTTGGGTCACTTCAAATCCTTGGTGATGGAGGTGAGGACTGTTGTTCGATCTGTGGGGTTCATGTTTAGAAGTGGCAGATAGATACGACTGTTTTGGTGCTGGCCTCATGCCTGTCTCTCACGACAAATCTGAGTGTTGTAACCATTGATTCTGGAGTAACCCTCTTTGAAGAGAATTCCTTGAGAAAAAGTAGTCAATATCGCGTGCTCTCGCCAGTGACACCGCCTGTGATGCAATGTGCTCCTCTGTCATCTCAAACCTGTTTGTTGCAGCTAGTGGCATGTTGACCTTCTTGAACCTTTTTACACGGTGATTGGTGTCTCACAGGTGAAAGGGATGCTTCATTTTTGTTTTTAAGCGAGGAATGGTAGAGTTGGGATCCAGTCCGTCGAGGTGGTTAATGTGGGCTTGATACTGAGTAGCGAGCCTTGCCATGTAATGACACGGAGGCGACAGTTTGGGAACTGATCTCTGTGTCAAATTGTCAATGATGATATGAACCAGCCCCCAAGGGAACAGTTCTGACATGCCAGGAAGTAAGTTGCTCTTGCTGCTTGTACTGCTGCTTTAGCGACGGACCCTCCGTGTCTCATCATATGAGCATGTGACATTGTACTTGGAGAGTGCTGCGATCAGGCCTTTGTGATCACTCATCAGGACTCCCAAATTTCTATTTGAAGAGGGGTTGGTTGGTGGGTCACGACTGAAGCGATGATACTGCCAATCATAAGAGATTGTAGGGACTGGTCGGCAAACTTGGGGCTAATCGTGGTCAGAAATTCAAGCAATGTTTCGCTAATGCAGGCTGATGCAGTCTTCTTGTCGATATGCTGTTGTATGCGGTGAGATTGTTCTTCTTGTCTTTGCTCTCTTTTTACTACCGCTTTGCTACCTTTTGTAAGCACAGTCCAAATCATCATCTGTCTCATTATCGACAAGCTTCATATTATTGGGTGCATGCTCTCGAAAGACCATTTTAAAGGGTTGCGATGCCAGGTGATTGGAAGTGCTATGATCTCATCACCAAAGGTTCACTGACCTTCTTCACCAAGGTCCGCCTCGAATGCTCACTGCCTCCGTTTTCAGAATATACATCTTCCACTTCAGTCGATGTCCAAATTTTTGTTTTGTTGTCACCAATGACTTCAAGTGTGGGCTACAAGAGCTTGCTGGTCAGCAGTATTAGAGCTACTACTAGAGCTTTCACTATTGGATTGTGGGATTTGTGGAATCGCTTACAGCATTTTTGGTGATATCTTGCATCAAGGCATGAAGGTCGACAAACCTGCACCCAAGATACGATCACGAATTAACATGACCTAACTGATCGCCACGCTCTGTACAGATATCAAGGAGTTTCTGAGCGAAAAAACCTTCAAGTCGAGATATCTCAGAGGAATGCCTTGACCCCAACTGCAATTGTGGTGAACGTATCTGCTCTGCTCTGGACTTTTGAATGGCCAGTCCAAGGCACTGTAGAAACTTTCATCACTCCCTTCAAGCTCTGGCTCTCTAAAAGACTTACGAAGTCTGATGTTTATCTCTGCTTTGATAGATACCATGACTAACCCCATTAAGAGCAGCACAAGGAATTCAAGAAGCTGACAGCACGAGTATGTAACCTCACCCTGCAGACTCGACTTCCATCTCGAGATGCAATTCTGAAGAACTACAAGAAAAAGGGTCCGCTCAACAAGCTTCTTTGCCAGCATATCCTGATGATGACACATTCCTCGAGGCGGTCACAGACCCCCATGTCCTCATTGTCACAGGGGGAAGAATCCATCCCCACACAGGTGCATAAGGGGCAGAAATCATTGTGTAGGGATCTTGCCTAACATTGAAGAAGCTGACAACATCATTGCTCAACAAGTTGTTGGCAATTGGGACCAATCCGGTGCACGTGTGCTTGCAATTAGCAGATGACACCGACGTGTTTGTGTTGCTGTTTGTTCTTTTAGGAAACTCTTCTTCCAGTCCGCCATCTACATGCAGTCACCAGTTTATGGCCGTTGTTGCATTGACATTAAGGCCACGTATATGAAGCACAGCACCATTGTGCCAGACCTACTTGCCTATTCATGCTATTTCAGGATGTGACTCTGTAGCTGCGACATATGGTATTGGTAAGGCTACTGCTTTAACTGTTGCTCAAAAAGATACAGGCTGGATCTGCTTGGAGATGTGGCGGCTAAGGTAACACAGGTGACAGAACAAGCAAAAAGGGGTTCATGGTTGCGTGTTATGGTGTAAAAAACATGCTCATTTTATGACAGAGGCAAGCAGCATGTGTGGGCTCAGAAGACTGGGAAGACTTCCTCCGCCCCAAAACTATGCATTACCACCGACCACAGAAGCATTCCATGAGAATTTTTCTACGAGCTCACCTCCAAGTGGCAACCTGGCGAGCGGCTTTAAGCGGAGATCCCCCAGCAATGGATCCAGTACATTTTGGCTGGGAAACTGATCATGTCAAACAAGTGCCTCATTCCACGGGAACATGTGTCAGGGGACAGCTTATGCACCTGAGAACGTCCTGAAACTTGTACGCTGTAGCCGTGATTCAGAGAAGGCATGCCGAGGGGGCAAATGTGGTTGTATGAGCCGTCAGCTGCCATGCACCGTCTTTTGCGCTTGTGGTGCTGCTAGTGGTGTGTGCCACAACCCATTCAACTTGAAAGATGAGGAGAAGACAAATATGGAGGAAGAATGTTAGGATAATAATTGTACTTTGTGATGTAGTACGAGTTAAGCCAACGGAAAACGGCTATAACACAGTATTTGTAAGGTAATGTATGTCTAGTATTTACATGTCTTTATTGTGTAAGGAATTGAGATTTCCAATTATCATGTTTGCTTTGGATTCTAATGTTTCTCATCCAGAAAATATCAAGTGAAAATGCATCAAGAATTTATCATAATTAAATGCAGAAAAACAACTTTTTTGTGTAAGTTTGCCCACCATCTTGGTTCATTTCATTTGGTTCATTCATTAGGATGACTTGAAACAATTAAAACAATGCCAGAATCGGATTCTGTGCACCCGAAAACATACCTATAGTACTATAAAAAAACAACATATTTGTGAGCTCAGAACAGAAATTATGAAGGGTTTTGTTAATCGACCATTTTTGGCAGCCATCTTGTTTTCTGAAAATGGCAAGCGGGTGTGAAGCTCACACCCACCCAGAAATTGAATTAGACACCAAGCTCTATCGAAAAATGCAATAAAATTATTACCCTCTCTCAGTGCAAGTTTCGATGGCCCTGCCATCGGACTAATACTTGATATAAAAAAAATTATGGTTGGTATATCAGGTTTGAAGGCGGAAAAAACCCGCTTTCCCTGCTCCCCCTAAACACCTGAGATGGGCTGGTGGTGGTGGATGTAGGATGCTGTTGTGATTAGGATGCATAAGATTGTGGTATGCTTTTTTGGAGATAAGTTAGGAGGGGGTGGGATGGGAGACTGCTGCTAATTTTTTTTTTTTTCTCTCTCCTCTCTCTCTCTCTCTCTCAGCTTACATTTAATGAGTAACAAGGGAAATAATGTGTACTTCTTTCAAGGACAACAAGTCATTCACGCTCCCCTTATAAGCAAAATATTAAATATTTTAATTAAATTTTTTGGTGGGGAAGAAGAGACAAAAAAAAAAATCAGGTCTAGTTGAAAGGGGGTGAGTGGGTATGTGTTGGGGCTGTGGGTCAGGGGGCGGGGGAAAGCGGGGGAATGGGAAAATCAAAATTTAAACCAGAGCAAGACAGAAAGAGAGAGAGAGAGAGAGAAAAGAGAGAGAGGAGAGAGAGAGGGGGGGGGAGGGAAAAGAGAGAGAAGAGAGGAAGAGAGAAGAGAGACGGGGAGAGAGAGGGAAAAGAGAGAGAGAGGAGAAAAGAGAGAGAGGGGGGAGAAGAGAGGGGAAAAAAAAACACAGACACAGACAGGGGAAAAATAAGATAAGACAGAAAGAGAGAGAGAGAGAGAGAAGAAGAAGGAGAGAGAGAGGGGGGGGGGAAGGAAGAGAGAGGAGAAGAGAAGAGAGGAGAGAGAGGGAGAAGAGAGATGAGAGAGGAGAGAAGAGAGAGAGGAGAGAGAGAGAAGAGAGAGGGAGAGAGAGAGAGAGAGAAAACACAGACACAGAGAGCGAGATAAATAGACAGAGAGAGGAGAGAGAGAGGAGAGAGGAAGAGAGAGAGAGAGAAGAGAGAGAGAGAGAGAGAGAGAGGAGAAAGAGGAGGGGAGGAGAGAGAGGAGGAGAGAGAGGAGAAGAGAGAGAAAAAGAAGGAAGAGAGAGAGAGAGAAAAAAAAGAAAAGGGGGAAAAGAAGAGAAGAAGAGGAAGAAAGAGGAAGAGGAGAGAGAGAGAAAAAAAAACAAGAAAGAAGGAAAGAGAGAAGAGAGAGGGGAGAGAGAGAGAGAGGGGAAGAGAGGAGAGAGAGAGGGGGAGAGGAGAGAGAGAGGAAAAGAGAGAGAGAGAGAGAGAGGGGAGAGGAGAGAAGAGAGAGGGAGAGAAAAGAAGAGAGAGAGGGAGAGAGAGAGGGGAGAGGGAAAAGAGAGGAGAGAAGAGAGAGGGAAAAGAGAGAGAGAGAGAGAAGAAAAAAAAGAAAAAAGAAGAAAAAAAAAAAACAAGGAGAAGAAGAGAGAGAAAAGAAGAAGGGGGAGAGAGGAGGAGAGAGGAGAGAAAAAGAAAGGGGGAGAGAGAGGAGGAGAGAGAGAGAAAAAAAAAAAGAGGAGAAGACGAGAGGATGAAAAAAAGAGAGAAGAAGGGGAGGAGAGGGGAAGAGGAGAGAGAGAAATAGACAGAAAAGAGAGAGAGAGAGAGAGACGATGAGATGAGAGGAGAGAGGAGAGAGAGACGAGATGAGAGAGAGAGAGACGGAGATGAGAGAAGAGAGGGAGAGAGAGAGAGAGAGAGGAGAGAGAGAGAGAGAGACGAGAGAGATGAGAGAGAGAGAGAGAGAAAAAAAAAAGACAAACAGACAGACAGACAGAGAGCGAGATATAGCTAAACAGAGAGAGAGAGAGAGAGAGAAGGAGGGGAAGAGATGAGAGACGAGATTGAGAGAAGAGAGAGAGAGGAGAGAGAGAAGAGAATAGACGAGAGAGAGAGAGATGAGAGAGAGATGAGAGAGATAGAGAGAGAGAGAGACTTTGGACTTGGATTATTTGATTATTGTTTTATGGCCTCCATGGAGACAAATATTTTTTATTCAGTTGAAAAAGTAAGCATGAAGCCTCGGTCTGTTGAGCGCTCAAGCTCTTATACAGACCTGTTGCGTAGATATACAAAAACGTGTTTAGCAAGTGGGATTAGCATTGGCTAACAAATATATATAATATAATAACTGACATTATAAATTAATATATACATACATATATACCTAATAAACATACATGCATACATAGGGGCCTTATGACATACACACGTGCAAACCATACCTAACACGTACCATACATTTATGCGCACACAGACACTACATTACCCATAAATTTAAACCACACCCAAACTACGTACACATTAACCACAGTGTGATATACAAGTGACAGACTCAACATAATGAATCCATGCATAACTACAGAATGACTTAGTGTGTAAGAGATATTAACTTTGAAGCAACAATTTCTTGATTTATGTTTGAAGGATATTTGAGTTGTGGGAATGTGTTATTTCTGCTGGTAAACTATCCATAATTGACCACCTCTGACGAAACATTTGCATGAGCACGAGTAGTCTGCAACGTGGTATTCGTAACGTAATGGACCGGTAGCAAAAAGTATGTGAAATGTAGTGGAAAACCGTTATCAACAGTATACACATGTAATGATTATAAAACAAATAAGTTTGATTGCAGAGATATATATCAGAACAGTTTGAGTAACTGGTGTCTCGAAATAGTGGGTTGGTGTGCATATCGTGATTATAAAACATAAACGTATTAACTTATTTTGAGGAAATAAATAGTTATCCACATTATGTTTTATATGATCCCCCCAAATTGTTGAACAATACAGTAGATATTGATATCCTTAGTGATGAATATATTGAATAATACACTCAAAAGGATACAGCTACGAATTTTATATAAAACGCCAGTTAATTTAATATGTTAGTACATAATGATTTATTTGTGATCTCCATGGTAATTTATTGTCAATGGTTTACTAGGAAATTTATATTCTTCAACTTTACACAAGGATAAAGCATTTATTGTGACGTCACTTGGGCGCACTAGTCATAGAGGTGGGATACCATTGCATGCATGGTTTAGAGATGTGTCAGTGTTAGTTCATATTGCTTTGTATCCAGTTAGAACATTAATTAACTCTGAGTTAGAATATTCTCTATTTCACCAAGATCTTGTCCCTGAATATATATGGAGGTGTCATCAGCAAAAAAGCAAAAACTTTCAATTTATTACTACAACGTAAAAATGTCATGATAGTATAAGGGAAAAAAAAAATATATCAAGATAATGATATATATAGATAAGAAACAAAAACTGGGCCTAAAAATGAAAACTTGTGGTACACCATAGCAGATGATTCATGTGAAGATGACAGAATTATTTATACAGTGTATGTCTCTGTGCTGAAGTAGCTGTTGAAACCAAGTCATGTGCCGGAACCACGGATGCCATAAGTTTTCAATTTCTCTAATAAAATAGGATGAGAGTGTGTGTCAAACGCTTTTGATGTCACAAAAATTAATGTTATTTGAGGCATCGTGTTGGGTACTTAATGAGTTATAAATCCTATTACAAAGGTGATGGAATTGCTAACTCTGTTCAATATAGTTGGGTCGAAAAGCCATACGAAATTCTGTTAGTAGTGTAAATTTTGACAGGTACTCCATTAATCTGCTTACAACAGTTTTCTCAAAGATTTTGCTAATAAAGCTTGAAAGGATGGAAACAGGTCTGTCTGTGATTACTAAGAGAGACTCTCACCTTTTGTAAATATGCGGAACCACTCGCTAAATTTAACTGTTTGGGAAAAACTACCTCTTTTAAACGACGATTTTGTATAATCTAAAAAGTTAGAGACTTCACAGCTGCATTGTTTTATAACTTAATATTAATATCATCATAAGCCTGGCGAGGTTTGTTTTAAGGTTTTAAGAAGGATTCGATTCTGGTATTGATGTAGGTCGGAAGAAAAATGAAAAGGGTACAGGGTCAGTTAGGGTACGGTATAAATGAAGTAGCACTTACTTGGCAAATTGCTCTGAGCTAGTTGAGTAGCAAAATTACTAAAATAATCATTTTAAATGCAGTAGCAATTTCGTATTGTAGATGTTGTTTTTATTGCAAAAAATTATAGAAGGTGGTAACTTTGATGGTTCTTCCCATAGATTATAACAATATCCAAGTTTTTTTTGCATCACTGCTTTCTCGAGTAGTCTGGACCTAAAATGATTGTCTTAGCTGCCCTAATTTATAGTTGTTAATGAGTTCCTGTACCGTTTGAATATTCTTTCGTAAGTTAGTGGCCACTTAGCGTATATTTTTGCAATCTGTTACGATGTTTGATGGAATTCCTGATTGCTGTTGTGATATAAGTCTTACCTAGGCGTTTGTCCTTAACTAAAATTTTCTTAACAGGAAAGTGTTCATTATAGAGAATTGAAACTATTCATATATATATCAAAAAGTTTCATCAACTCCTCTGTCTTTTAACTCCAATTCCCATTTATAATTCTTCAAATCATTTCTAAAGGCATCGATGTAAGTATCAGTGATTATTCTCTCTCTCTCTCTCTCTCTCTCTCTCGAGAGAGAGAGAGAGAGAGAGAGAGAGAGAGAGAGAGAGAGAGAGAGAGAGAGAGAGAGAGAGAGAGAGAGAGAGAGGAAGAGAGAGGAGAGAGAGAGAGAGAGAGAGAGAGAGAGAGAGGGGGGGGGGGGGGGGGGAGAGGTAATGCTGATGGGAGAGGGCAGGACATGTACGCATAATCTTCACTTGTCAATCATTCAATACTCATTTTCTCTACATACGTAGTTACAATTTACACAGTACTACTTCTACATATTTTTTAAATACTTTTAATAAATAAAATTTACATTGGCACACTCGAACATATGCAATAATTTTGAATCCATAGCTGCATGTATGTATATATGCATGCACTTATATATGCAATGCACTTATATGCATTTATGTGCATATGTATGTATGTATGTATGTATATAATTGTAAACAAAATCACATCTGAGACAGAAAGCAGCAACAGACGTACAGAACAATGGGCTCCTGAATGTAATGCATCAAATCAAACTAGGTCGCGATGAAAAGTTTGAAGAACACTGGTGTATAGCCTGTGTGTCTGTGTGTGTGTGTTGTGTGTAGCTGTGTGTGTGACTGATGCCTGCTGCACTACACACACACTGTGTGGGTTTTTTCCTTGGGTTTTTACTGTGTGCGTGTGTGTGTGACACACACACACACACACACAGAAAAACACAAATGGTTTCCGAATCACACAAAAGATAAAATCAATAATAATGATAATAATAATAATTGTAATATGATATTAATATCATCAAATTATCTAATATATCCATTGAATTATAGAAGCCAATTAACACACACACCTGTATACTCACCTTGAGACATGGCTGTGATGGCGGCGCTGATGCCAAAGACAAAGAGAGAGAGTAAGAGTAACAGTGAGAGCTCGAGGGAAAGAACTAACTCCATTGCACTCCACCCTCAGACTGCCTCCCTCTCCCTCTCTCTCTCTCTCAACCCGTCATTGTCAAAGTAAGAAAAACTGTACTGCCAATATCGATGCAGGTTTTGCCTAAAGATGAAAAAATATACTTAAATAATAGCTTAAGCACCTAGATAGCTTTTAACATAATACACACATTAAGTTCATTCCCAAATACTTAATACTTCCAAAATAGAGATGAATATGTTCCCTGGTGTTGACCTGCCAGTAGTAGTCATAGGTGGGCGCGATAACAAAAAAAATTCACGATAACCGATAAATCGATAACGATAACCTTATCGGCGATAACCGATAATCGATAACTGGCGATAAATTTATTGCCCGATAAGGCAATAACCGATAAATCGATAAATCCAAAATTCCGATACTAGCGGTAACGATATTGATATTTTAAATAAAAAATCTTAAATGCTGTCAGTAAACTGTTAGAAAACCCTTCATTTACCTTTTGCACACTAATATCTTCTAAATTCAATGTTTATCCTGTCTCTTCACCAATGAAAAGTACTGTTTTCAAGTAAAATAACTACATTTGAAAGTTTAAACTACTAAAAATGTCTTTTGCACAGCCACAGTCTAGACCAGGTTCTGCAGCATGTTCCCCTTCATAAACATGAGCATTAGGGTGCTTCAAAAAATTTAAAGTGTTCGGATTTTAACGCGGATCCCTGCAGTTCATGTGTATTGATGAGAAAGCACTACCAGCAAAATCTTAAGTCTTGTAGCGTGACATCTTCATGTCGCGCAGACGCTTCAAAGTTTGTCCCTATTGCACCACCCCACGCAACGAAGGCATGATCCCACTTCGCACAGTTTTGTGGGGAAGATGTGGTTTCAGCATAGGTTTATCCTGTTATTGACTTGTTTATTCTCCTGTTTATTATTCTTGTTTATAGACTTGGTTTTAAGTTGTTTCAGTATTGGTTTATCCTGTTATTGACGTGTTTATTCTCCTTTTTATTATTATTCTGTTTATTGACTTGTTTTTCTTTTTTACAGATGTCTTCCACGAGGTCCACTGACAAGTTATGGCTCGTAGGAGCCCCAGCAACTCAAGAGCTGCCATCGAGTGTTCTCCCGAACCGTGAGGAAGTCCTGTGTGTTTTGCAGTACCACGCAAAGCTAAACCCGCGTGATTTGGCGTTCTCGGTTCGGCAGACGGCACTCAATGTTCAACATCAGTACTCTAAGGCAAATATTCCGACCATTGATCCGTGTGATATCCTCAAGAAAGTACGGCGTCTGCACGAAGAGTACAACGGATTTTAGAAATCAAAATCCCGGACAACGGGGCAAGCTGAGGAAAACCGAGCCAATTTCGTGGCTTGCCTGAAAAATTTGTTCGATGTAGCACATCGCGACGCCATGTCCAAGATCACGATCAAGGAGGACCGTGACTTCCTTGAAGCTCAGAGGAAGCTGGGCAGGCAGGGGAAGATGGGTGGTATGGATTGGGCCTGGATGGAAAAAGAGACACGGACACAGCAGCGGAGGGACGATGACGATAGTCGAGCTGCACAGGAAAGTCAAGCGCTCGCAGAAAGGCAGGCCACCGTTGAACTCGAGTCTTCGACCTCGTCCTCTTCGCCTGAAGAGCAAGACGTGATAGCATCTCCTCCACCAAAACGATCCCGCCGTGCACCATCGCAGAAGAAAATCATATCCCCGCAAGTTTCTGCTGCTCTGGACCGGACCAACATTAGTGACCGTAAAGCTGCACACGTGCTGCTTCCATTCGCAGAGGAGCTTGGAGCGAACACTCGAGAATTGTCGTTGAGCGCGAGCACGATCAATCGGCAGCGAAAACGTCATCGCCAGGAAAAGGCTGCAGAGCTCAAAGAAAAGTTTGCTCCTGATGTACCGCTCACACTCCACTGGGATGGAAAACTAATGCCATCCCTCACAAACGAAGGCGTTGTGAACCGACTGCCGATCCTGGTTTCTGGAGAAGGCGTGGAGAAGATCCTCGCAGTTCCCATCACTGACGGCAAAGTGGAGCCTACGGCAAACACCATCCATTCTGTTATATCCGAGTGGGCTATCTCCGATCGAATTCGAGCGCTGTGCTTCGACACAACGGCGACGAATACGGGATCCAAGGGTGGAGTGTGCGTTCGACTGCAGCAAAGCCTTGGTCGTGATCTACTGCATCTGGCCTGTCGCCATCATATGCTGGAAATTCTGCTGGGAACTGTTTTCTCGGCCCTCATCCCAGAAACATCTCAAAGTTAAACATCTCAAAGTCCAGATATCGCTGCCTTTGTCCATTTCCGAGAGTTCTGGCCGTATGTTGAACAAGACCAGTACAGGACAGCAAACGAAGAGCTCAAGGAGGACTGGGTGGACGACATCCTCAAACTCTGCCAAAGCTACCTCCAAAAGGACCACCCACGTGACGACTACCGGGAATTGTTAGAACTAGCCGTTGTGTTCCTTGGTGGAATCCCTCATGGACGCACGAAGATCTTTTTCCACAAGCCGGGAGCAGTCCATCGGGCTCGATGGATGGCAAGAGCGATTTACGCTCTGAAAATGTGGATCTTCGCGCATCAGTTCGCAGAATACCAGAAACAGCGGCCGTCCAGTTCACGCGCAGTCAAGACCGCAGTTCCTCCAAAACTGGACGAGTTCTGCATCTTCATCGTACGCTACTACATTCGAGCGTGGTTCTCAGTTGCGTGTTCAGCAAACGCCCCAAGAAACGACCTTGACCTTTACAAAGCCCTCGCGAAAGAGACGAACAAGGCGATCAGAGAGTCAGGGCTGAAAGCGTTGGGACGTCACATGTGGTACCTGTCTGAAGTGACAGTTGGACTTGTGCTTTTTGACGATGAGATGCCCCTGGAGGAGAAGCGGAATGTTGTTGCCAACCTCCGAAGCATGGAGGGATCAGAGGAACCTCCACCCAAGGTTTGCGTCGAGGAGGCTGACTTAGACAACAAGACCGTTGCCTCCTTCGTCACGAAAAACACTGAAAAATTCCTGGATCTGCTGGACATCGACAAAGGGTTCCTCGACGTCGATCCTGCCATGTAGGGGACGAACTCCATGTACCAGGCCGGGGCAAGGCGAGTACGTGGCCTTCTCGTCACCAACGACGCCGCGGAACGAGGGGTCGCTCTTGTGCAGGATTTCACTAAGAACCCTCGCACGAAGTCGGAGGACCAGCTGCAATGCCTCCTTCAAGTTGTCGAAGACCACCGGAAAATGTATCCGACGGCCAAGAAGTATGGTCACTGCGCGACATGAAGATATCGTCCAATCAATATAATTTTTCTGTCACTTTGTTTTTGTTGTAAAAGGAAAAGAATAAAGCGTTCCTCGTTAACTTCATTTCATTTTGAAATTCAACCTCTATTACTTGACGCACCCTAATGAGCATGTTGAAGTTTTCATCAGACAGGGAGCTCCTCTTGGCCCTGTTGATGTCCTTGCCAAGGGAGAACAAGCGCTCCACCGCGGCGCTGGACGGCATCGCCGTGTTGTACCTCAAGAAGAGGTCAATGAGCACCTTCTCACTGTTGAAGGCTGGGTCTGCCAGACTGTCTGGGAGCTCAAAGAGTCAATAGAATCCGCTGAGTCTCCTTGGCTTGATGCGTGCACAGACTCTTGCGACGCCATCACTAATGCAATACTATAATACTATAAAATAGTAAAGCACTACTAAATTACAATAAAAATGTGATCAGTTTAGAATAGGGGCGTAAGTGTTCAAAGCGTTAATAAACGGATATTAAAGAATAGCACCGAATAGTACACAGTCATACACACGTGCACAAAAAATTATAACGGAAGAAGCACGGGAACATGGGGGAAAAAATCATCAAAGAACGCGTAAAACCGGGTGCGTGCAGGAGCAACACCTCCCTGTCCGACAGCTGGCGAGAGACTGAAGCTGAGCGAACGTTTTGAGAAGACGTCAAGACAGTTAGCTGGGTTTAGACAGTTGTTCGGTTCCCAGCTGGGACCTACCTATTTCTGCCTCCAAGGCACACGCGGCTGTGCCCTTGTGCTAAACTGGAACCAAAAAATTTAATTATCAATTATCGCTAGTTTGGAACCAAAAGTATCGGCGACACCGATGAATCGATAACGCGGGGAAAAAATGTATCGGATAACTGATAACCCGATATCGTTATCGCGATAAATTATCGCGATAACGGCCACCTCTGGTGTTAGTGCACATTGGCACAGCACCCATGATGTCTATTTGCCCTTGCCTTTCCCACCTGGCTGTGCTGGTGTCATTATAGGCAGACACACCGTACACAGCCTCCGCAGCCTCCCGCGTGTACTTCTGATGACGTCACCACCACGGCAGAGCTTTTTGCAGTCACGTGACATTTGGGCAACTTTAAACCTTATTTTTGTATATTTCTTGCCTTTTATCTTTGCAATGATAATGTTTGGAGTGATTTTTAACAGTTTAGGAATCTATTGGCCAACCTTTTACAAAAACAATTGTCAGGCAACTTGTCTATTGTCTATCAACAATCACCACTACAGCACGAATTCAATTTTTAGGGTAGGAATTATATACACTCTGCCACTACAAACATGGCAGAACACCACTCTTAAATCTTCTCAGAAAAGACAACTTGTCTATTCCCAAATAGTCAACAGATTCAAACAGGTCGAATTATCCGAAGTTTGAATTAGGGAGGATTTACTGTATTATATCCAATAAGAATGATATAAACACCTTTCCCATCAATTTAATATTATATCCAATAAGAATGATATAAACACCTTTCCCATCAATTTAATATTATATCCAATAAGAATGATATAAACACCTTTCCCATCAATTTAAGATGAATAAATGAACCAAAAATATAACAAATCTTAATCTAATACAAAAAGGAGATACAGCACAATATATATTTGCAGAATCAATCATTTTATTCAAGAAGAGTGAATTCATAATCTTGAGCTATCTATTTGTATCTGTATGTACTGGCGTCCTTGTTGACTGTTAGCTCCGTCACGTCCACCCAGACCCACCGTCACAACAAGGGCAATAGAGAGAGTAATGGCAAACTCTTCTGGCTATGAGTAAAAACATTATACATACAATAAAATAAGGTTATCTGTTTGAGGTCTGTTAGTGAATCTTGTGGAACTATATTGTTATTGGAATATTATTAAGACAGTTTAAGTTTGTTCTCTCCCTCTCTTTCTCTCTTCAGTGTAAATGAATCTTAGTTAACTCACTCTCTCTCTCTCTCTCTCTCTTTTATCAATGGTTTAAGAGTCAATGAGATGGTATAGCTGACTCTCTCTAAAATCAGGTACATCCATTTGGTAGACTCTCTTCTTAAGTCATGTGGGAGATAAGATTCACTTTCTCATCAATGATTTATGAGTTAATGTGTTGATGGTGGTGTTCTCTCTCTCTCTCTCTCTCTCTCTCTCTCTCTCTCTCTCTCTCTCTCTCTCTCTCTCCCCTCAGTAGTAACAAGAACAGGTGCAAATTGTGTGAAAATTGAGAGACCACAATACAATGGCACATCTTATATTATAGTATATATATTTTTGTCTCTATGAAAGACAAAAAACACCCTTGCAACAGTACATTAAGAATTCACACAAAAAAAAAAGTGTTTATAAGCCCATAGGCCAGACACTCATTGTTTTCATCACCAATTTATGTAACTCAGAAAAATCTTTGAAGACATTTATCATCCTATTTTTGTGTCAAGAATATTACTTACAATCTAGTTATCAATCAATCTTATTAATCAAAGCAATTATCATCTCCTTTGATCTCTTTGAAGTGTGTGTGTGTGTGTGTGCGTGTGATAGGTGTACTTAAAGGTAAAGATGGAGGCATATGTTATACTGCGCATGGCCTCGGTGCTCATCTCCGTAGCATTAGCCTTTGAGCCTGTGGTGGGTGACAACTCGTTACCCCGGGACACAGGGCTAGTGTGACACCCGGGTTACCACAGTTACCTTCCCCAGGTACCCATTTATCACCCCCGAAAGGAAGGATGAACAGATGGGTGGGCTGGCTGCCGACTGCCCTGGCCCGGATTCGAACCAGGGCCCGCGGATTTGTAGCGAGGCACGCTGGCCACTACACCATGGAGGCGAGGGGTACATAGTCTCACATAACTCTCTCTCTCTCTCTCTCTCTCTAAAATAAAAAAAATAAAAAAATAAAAAAAATAAATCACCCTTGCTATAGTAGTACATAAGGGCTATTTCTGCTAAATGGAGCATGAGTAAAGTCAATGAGAGGCACAACAACACAAGGAGAGACAAGACAAAAGTTGGAATGCCACAGAAATACAAACGAAATCAATCTAAAACACTAAATAGATTTTTCTAAGATGACATCAATACAACTGACCACAAATTTACTAATTACATTGATACCTCCTCCTATAGCTTCCTTAACAGGTGGCTACAGACCATTAAAAAGTCCCCAATTATACCTCTCCTTACACACACCAGCCCTTACTCTCTATCCCTTACACACACAACACACACAACACACACACTGAGCTCCTTTATTCCCAACAACCACACACAACTGATACGTGCATACTCACATAACTGGATACATGGAATGTTAAAGCATAATCTACAAATTACTCAGTGCGTGTGAAGAAGCAGACAGAGCGAGAGAGAGAGAGAGAGAAGAAGAGAGGAAGATGAAGCAGAGACGAGACGAGCAGAACGATGCTAGACGAGAGCGAGAAGGAGAGCGAGAGCGAGAGGAGAGAGATAGACCTTGCAGATAGAAGAGAGAGAGCGTGAGCCAGAGAGAGAGGAGAGAGAGAGAAGAGAGAGAAGACAGCAAAAAACAGTCAATTGACGAGAAGAGAGAGAGAGAGAGAGAGAGAGAGAGAGAGAGAGAGAGAGAGAGAGGAGAGAGCGAGAGGAGGAGAAGAGAGAGAGGAGGAGAGCGAGAGAGAGAGAGAGAGAGAGAGAGAGAGAGAGAGAGAGAGAGAGAGAGTGTGATGATACAAGCTATGTGTTCCTTTAAATGGCCTTATATAATAGCAAAACAAAGTGGCTACAGTAGTGAAACAGGTGATCCAAGTGCCTCCTTATTACTATTACAACACAAACATGGAGGAAAGGTGCGATGCCTGAACAACATAGACACAGTTTTCCCTCTAGGCGTACAGATGTTTAGAATGGACTAGACAAAGGTGATGGCAGCAAGGTTATTCTAGTAAAGTCTAGTTTAGTCTCCACACTGTCTGTTCCTTGGTACTCCCTCAAGGGGGATGACACCACGGTAGAAGTCAGAACAGTCTCCATTTACACCTGTCCTTGCATCTCACTCACACACCTAACACCTCTCTCTCTCTCTCTCCTCTCTCTCTACTCCTCTCCTCTCTCTCTCTCTCCTCTCTTCTCTCTTCTCTCTCTTACTCCCTCTATCCTCCTTCTCTCTCACACTCTCTTCCTCTCTCACTCTTACATCCCTCCTTTCTCTTTCTCTCTTACATCCCTTCTATCTCTCTTTCTCTCTCTCTCTTACATCCCTCCTCTCTCTCACTCTCTCTCTCTTTCTCTTACATCCCCTCTCTCTCTTACATCCCTCCTCTCTCTCTCTCTCTCTTACATCCCTCCTCTCCTCACTCTCACTACACACACTCCACTCTCTCTCTCTCTCTCTCTCTCTCTCTCTCTCTCTCTTACATCCCTTTTCTCACACACACTCCACACCATGCTAACTATCTTGCTTCACTCACTCATTCTTACTCTTAAAAAACACTCATTCTTACATCACTATTATATAAAACTTACTCTTACATAAAACACTCACTCTTGCGTTCCCTTTCTCACACACACTCCAACTATCTTGCTATTAAACAGAGTCTTTCAGATCTTCATTCTCACATTTTCCAGTCTCAGTCTCCCTCTCTCTCTCTCTCTCTCTCTCTCTCTCTCTCTCTCTCTCTCTCTCTCTCTTACTCACTCACAAACTCCAACACTCTTACCATTTAACAGGGAGTCTTTCAGCTTACTCTCTCTCTCAACAGTCATTTGCTCACACCTCTACAACCTACAACACGATCCCTTTGTCAAATATTAAGAAAAAAACTAGTTATAGATACACAGAACCCAGGATAGCTCAGGCTCTGTTAACCCCTTCACGCCCAGATCTTTCCTTTGCTATATAAAATTGTCTATTATTAGCCATAAAAGTACGAAAAGTAACTCAATAAACCAAATTAGAGAGTGGACAAGGGTACTAAACAGGTCATAGCTATAAAACATGGCTTATACTCACTAAAAATTGTCTCATGGTGGTCAAATTACGATGAAAATTACGTTCTGGGCCTCAAGGGTTAAGCTACGAATGTAAACAAACGCCCTAACCTTTACATATTCCTCCTCCCGCCCCTCCTAGCCCTCCCGCGTCCCTGTCTAGTATGTGGGGGGCTGGGCTTGACTGGTGGTGATGGGGCTGCTTTCTGTGCTGGTGATGATGGTGATGCTTGGGTGGCACTACAGGTTAAGATAAGACTGGTGAGATACATGGTGAGGCATTGGAGATCTTTTTCCCGGTGTGTGTTGTGTGTTGTTGTGTGGTGTCGTTGTTGTTGTTGTTGCTGTTGCTGTGTGTGTGTTGTGTGTTGTGTTTGTAAGGAGTGTTGTGTGTGGTGGTGGGTGAATCTGTGTGTGTGTGTGTGTTTTGTTGTGTGTGTGTAATGTATATGTGTTGTGTGTGTGTGTGTGTGAGGGTAGGGGGAGGCTGTGTGTGTGTGTATGGGAATTTATAAAGATGTGAGGAACGTAAAAAAAATATATACCCTAAGATTTTGTGTACATAATTGAATAGGACTCAAAAGATGGTGAAAGAGAAGTCATTTATTTTTCCTTGATATATTATGAGTTTGGAAAGTAATTTTTTTCAGTCACATGAAAGGATGTACAATTTTTTTTCTTTATATGTATTAGTTTACGAAGAAGTTTATTTTCCAAACATATCAAAATGAAGGTGTACATTTTTTTCTTCTATTACAGTAAACCCTCGATAAACCGAACCTCGTTAAAGCAAATTTCTGATAAACCAAATGCCGTGTTGCCTTCGAACGAGCCTTGGCATACGCGCCGATTGGTGAGCCGACCGAACATGTTGGCCGATCGTGCGTCACAGCTTACACTCGGCCCTCATTGTGTTGGACTACTCACTACAAAATTATATTTTACTCTACAGTACTGTACAATGTACATAGTTAACTTTGTTTGAACACGTATGACCGAACAACGCCCCTCATAAACCAAACTATGTTCGCCATAATCCATAGGTCCGCCTCATAAACCGAACTAGTTCGTTTATGAGGCGGACAACCGATCTTCCTATAAACCAAACTATCGGATATTGCGATCGACCCTTCCCCCAATGGCTTCGGTTTATCCACGATTTACTGTACAGGGAGGTCCCAAGATACGAGCAGTTAGGTTCCACCTGACATACTCGTAAAGCGAAATCTCGTATAACGAAACACATAACTAATGGTAAAATATAGGTTTGGTTCCAGGACCCCATAAAAAAAAAAAAAAAAAAAAAAAAAAAAGGTTTTTCAAGCTAAAATAAATTATAGCAAACACAACAAACACACAGCGTCTATATTACCCACACTGTACTACCTATTCTGTAGAAAAAGCATTCTGAGAGAAAATAGCACACAAAATAACATAACTGCACATTAATTAAACATAAAACATGCGTAACTAGCAAAAAAGACGTTGTAATGTAGGGGACTCTGTGTGATACAAGAGAAGGTAGTGTAGCGGTCTCAAGGTTGGGGCCGCACACCTGCTAATTACCCCTAATGGTGAGGCCGCGCCATATGCTTAATTACCCTTCAGGTTACACCTTGCTAGGCGCAAGATTTAAGATTTTCATCCTATCTAGACACTTTGCAAGTACCAACTACAAGGTTATTGACTATACAAAGCGCCGCCACGTCAGCACGAACTAGGCGGACTTCGAGCTGACCGAATGCGCACAGGGAGCCTGCACACTTCGAAACCAAGTCTCTACCAACCTTGCCACCCTGACGGGCTTGCTAGGCGTAACCTGACTGCGGTCCCAAGGTTGGGGCCGCACACCTGCTAATTACCCCTAAATGTCAGGCCGCGCCATATGCTTAATTACCCTTCAGGTCACGGCTTGCTAGGGGTGACCTCACTGGGGTCACCAAATCCCCCTTTGTCCAGCCTGGGAGTGGTAGGGCGCACATTTTGAACTTGATAATTGTACTCACCCCAGTTTGAATGTCGTAACATTGGATTTTCGATCTCGTATATTGAAAATAGACCCTAATTTACACATCTCGTATCATCGGATTCTCGTAAACCGAATGTTCGTATAACGGGACCTCCCTGTATGTATTAATTGACACTTGACAGAATAGACATTTTTCTAAACATGTGTATAAAAAAATATTTAAAAAAATAGAAGAAAATGTGTTCAAAAAGATACCGTTTCTAAAATATAAACATGAAATACATAGTAAAAGAAAATGAATTACAATAACAGAAAAGAATCTGTTAAATGTTGTCAGTCATTAAACACTTCCGCCATTCAAAATATTTCTTACTGCAATAATAATATTAGTAAGAAATATTTCAAATGGCAAAAGTGTTTATAATGGAAGTAAGAAATATTGTAAGTGGCAAGTGTTTAACGACTGACAATTTACATGCATCTTCTTAGTATACAAACTCCCTTATATCCAAAAACTACAGTATTTACCTAGTCACACATAAACTGACATCATCTTTCTGTTTAACGTCAGATTTTCCCACAGTCTAATGAGGCTAGACGGTCGATGATACCCTTCCAACTCTTTACACACAAACCACTACTCGTCAACAACACCATAGTCGCCACTGTACTGATGTCGCCAGGAGAATTTTACAGGGGAATATTACAAATTTTAGCATCACTACAGCCTTGTACATGCCACTGAAGACAGGTACATAATATAAACTACTGTGCATGTCTCTTCAGTGGCACATACACGTCTGTAGTGATGCTAACTATCCTCATATATGGTGCCTGGTGACATTAGTGCAGTGGCGACTATAGTGTTATTGACGGCAAGTATTTATACCTACTAACAACCTCAAACACCTACATCCACAACTCACAACTACTTCAACCCACACTGAACCCATCATGAGTAAAATATAATATGCAGGAAAATCTTATAAATATACAGTCAACCCTCGATTAAACGGAGTAAAATGGGGGAGGAGTGGTCCGTTAGAGCCGATTGTCCGATACACTCATATTCGTAGTCACATACCATCATTGTACGTGGTCATTGTTCACTTTTTGTCTTGTCCTAATTAAATCAATACGTCATGCCAGCTCTGTTGTGATTGCAATAGGAGTACTGTAGGATTGCTCTAGTACTTTCCATGGCAGCTACAAGATCAAGTGAATAATTTTGACTGTTGTGATTGCAATAGGAGTACTGTATGATTGCTCTAGTACTTTCCATGGCAGCTACAAGATCAAGTGAAAAATTTTTGATGTTGTGTTTGCATAGGATTTACGTAGGATGCTCTATACTTTCCAGGGCCTACAGACAGTGAATAATTTGACTGTTGTGATTGCAATAGGAGTACTGTAGGATTGCTCTAGTACTTTCCATGGCAGCTACAAGATCAAGTGAATAATTTTGACTGTTGTGATTGCAATAGGAGTACTGTATGATTGCTCTAGTACTTTCCATGGCAGCTACAAGATCAAGTGAATAATTTTGACTGTTGTGATTGCAATAGGAGTACTGTATGATTGCTCTAGTACTTTCCATGGCAGCTACAAGATCTCTGTTGTGATTGCAATAGGAGTACTGTATGATTGCTCTAGTACTTTCCATGGCAGCTACAAGATCAAGTGAATAATTTTTTGTCCTAATTAAATCAATATGTCATGCCAGCTCTGTTGTGATTGCAATAGGAGTACTGTATGATTGCTCTAGTACTTTCCATGGCAGCTACAAGATCAAGTGAATAATTTTGACTGAGTAGAAATGGAACAAAATCATAGCAATTACCACGAGCAATCATGGTATGTGACTACGAATACGAGCAGTAGTGCGAGGGTATTTTCCCGGGGGGGTGAAAATAATAGACAAAAATTGGAACATTGTGAAATAAATGAGAAATAATCACAAACACAACCAGACAGAGTAGCTACGTTGGGAGGTAAACAGTGACCGGCGCTACATGCTGGATTTAGCAAGAACACCTCCACTGTTCGGACACATTTTACATTTAAGCTCCGACCTAACGGACACATTCTTCAAGCAGCGGACTTTTTGAGTGGTTTAGTCCGCTCGTCCGGTAGCGAATGGAGTCCGTTAAATCTTAAATCCGTTAAATCCGAAATCCGTTAAATCCGAAATCCGTTAAATCCGAAATCCGTTAAATCCGAAATCCGTTAAATCTGAAATCCGTTAAATCCGAAATCAGTTAAATCCGAAATCAGTTAAATTCGAAATCAGTTAAATCCAAAATCAGTTAAATCCAAAATCCGTTCAATCCAAAATCCGTTCAATCCAAAATCCGTTAAATCCGAAATCGTTCAATCCAGGGTCAACTGTACACAGGCAAACTGAAAGCCCTAAATTACACGCACCCAGAAATTCAATAATTAGAAATGTATTTTTTCACCTTCCTTCTCTTGCTGAAATTTTGGTGTTATTCCAGATGACACCGAATTCACTTTGGTGGACGAAGGTACCTATTTTTTTCTGGTGAGTTTTGATGTGTTTTGAATTAATCTGCTAACCGTTTCTTTCGTAAATCTTTTATTTTTATTTTCATATAGTTAGGTAAAGGTTAGGTTAGGTTAGGTAAAGGTTATGTTAGGTATAGGTTAGGTTAGGTGTATAGGTAAAGGTTATGTTAGGTTAGGTTAGGTTAGGTTAGGTTAGGTAAAGGTTAGGTTAGGTTAGGTTAGGTAAAGGTTAGGTTAGGTATAGGTTAGGTAAGGTTAGGTTAAGGTTAGGTTAGGTTAGGTAGGTTAGGTTAGGTAGGTAGTAGGTAGTTAGGTATAGGGTTAGGTAGGTAGGTAAAGGTTAGGTAAAGGTTAGGTTAGGTTAGGTTAAGGTTAGGTTAGGTAAAGGTTAGGTTAGGTTAGGTTAGGTTAGGTTAGGTTAGGTATAGGTTAGGTTCAATTTGGGTTCTTTTCTTTTTGTTGCAAATCACACACACGGAGAGAAAAAAAACAAAAAAGAAAAAAAAGAAAGTCGTTGATTTGCCGACCAGATAACGGTGACAATTAATTCAATACTCAACTTACCCGAAAATGTTTGTCCACCAAAGTTCATCTGGATATTTACCCGAATATTTCCCCATCGCCTTATTTTTCCTCCGCCTCGTTTCCCCTTCCTTCATCCCTATTTCTTTCTTTTTTCCTACACATCCTATTTCACCTTCCTTCTCTTCTACCATTATTCCTATTTATCCCTATTTATTGTTTTATTCCTACACATCCTATTTATCCTTCTCTTCTACCATTATTTTTATTCATCCCTATTTTTCTTTATTCCTAGGCCTCCTATTTATCCTTCCTTCTCTTCTACCATTATTCCTATTTCTCCCTATTTATTATTTATTCCTAGGCCTCTATTTCTCCTTCCTTCTCTTCCATTATTCCCATTTCTCACTATTTCTTTTCTATTTCTCTGCCTTGTTTCTCCTTCCTTCCTTCAACCATTACTATTTCTCTCTATTCCTTATTTTTTATTACTACGCCTTCTGTTTGACCTTCCTTTATTTCTATACAGTAAAACCTCGCGTATTCGGACCCTCATTATTCGGACTTTGACATTATTCGGACCTCCTCTTTTTTTTTTTTTTTTGTAGGGGTCGAAATTTCCTAGCTATATATATATACACCTAGTTGTTGTTTTTTTTTTTTTTTTTTTTTTTTTTGTGGTCGAAATTTCCTAGCTATATATATTATACACCTCGATTTTTTTTTTTTTTTTTTTTTTTATATATACATATCCCCCCATTATTCGGATCTTGCATTACTCGGACCACTCCTTGGCTCAATTAGTCCGAATATGTGAGGTTTTACTATATCTCCTTATTTCTTTGTCTTATTCCTATGCCTCCTGTTTGACCTCCCTTCTCTTTGACCATTATCCCTATTTCTCTACGTGATCCCCTATTTATCTTCCTCCTTCCTGTTCCTTCAGTATTCTCTTTCCATAGTCTTCCTTCCCTTCTGTCATTCTCCCTATTTCTTCATGCAATACCCTATTCTCCTCCTCCTTCTCCTCCTCTAACAATACATTTCAATACCTTTCACTACCATTCCTTTTAACCATCATCCCTATTTCTTCATGCAATACTCCATCCATCCTCCTCCTCCTACTACAATACATTCAATACCTTCTTACACAGCCATCCCTGTCACCCCTCCCTTAACATTTCAATACCCTTTCACTACCATTCCTTTCAACCACCATCCCTATTTCTTCATGCAATACTCCATCCATCCTCCTCTTCTAACAATACATATCAATACCTTCTAACATAGCCATCCCTGTCACCCCTCCCTTAACATTTCAATACCTTTTCCTTCCATTTCTTTCAAGCATCATCCCTATTTCTTCATGCAATACTCCATCCTCCTCCTCCTACTACAATACATTTTAATACCTTCTAACATAGCCACCCCTATCAACCCTCCCTTAACATTTCAATACCTTTCATACATATCACCACATGCCTTTTCAGCCTACTCCTCTACTCCCTCAACATAGGCAACAATACTCTACCTAGCTCTGTTCGCTTAACATTCAATGTACCCTTTCTTCTCTTTCTGTAAGGAGACGATCTCATGAATAGATATACTTAAACATAGAAATAAGGACATTCTACAAGATGCTGTGACTCCTAACGAGTTAATTCCTTTAACATAGCACGCCTATGAAACCTTAACATTCAAATATGAGATGGAGGGTGACGATAGATAGGCATGCCTTAGGCATCATAATCTCAAAAGCAATAATACATAACCCCTGGATTGAATAAGGAAAGCAGGCAATGACAGACTTGGCCTGATCTAAGAGAAAGATATGATACATAAGAACATAAAATGGAGTACAGACAGGTTGATGACTAAAGTAGTCTGTTTAGAGATGGGAGTAGGAGTGGCTGGAAGAACGAAAATCATGGGAGGAGGAGACGCCGGGAGGGGAGTCGCGACTAGACGAGCAGACGCGGGGAGCACCACGAGGAGAGTTACATGGCAGGCCTCAGCATACGAAGAGCTATCTACAAGAAACATCAATTAAGCAATCCACGAGCAATGAACCCTTGGCCACTAAACAACGATTTCTATTACTTAGACCATTAAATGGTTCAGGACATGGTATTGATGATTAAATAGGTTTAGATTGTGTGTCTAGGATGCTGTGATATATATCAATCAATCATTGGGGGCATACGCCGGGGGGCGCGTCGCCTCGCCCACCCTACGACGCCACTCCCGGGGGTCACCACGCGCGAGTTCCCATGCAGGCTCCTTTCCCATACCAAGCAGCTCTCTACAAGAAACATCAACTTGCCCCAGCCACGAGCCTTGTGGGCACCCCCTTGGCCTCCTCCACGCCGGATTGTCTCTTACAGATACAACCCGATGGGAAGGATCGGTTTCAGGGTAGCGTGCCACATGCCCATATAGCCGAAGTTGGCGCTGACGGACTATGCAGGTAATAGGCCTCGATTCAGTCTCACGGTGCAATCGCTGATTTGACACGTAATCATCCCAGCGATACCCCATGATTCTGCGAAGACACTTATTACCAAAGGCATTGATTCGTCTCTTCAAGTCACTATTTAGTGTCCATGTCTCACAACCATAGAGTAAGACAGGGATCACAAGCAGCTTGAAGATCCGGATCTTTGTCCTCCTGCACAGGTACCGACAACGCCAAATACTCCCGCTGAGCGAGTCCATAACACCGTGGGCTATGCCAATCCGCCGTAAGACTTCTTGACGTGACCCGCCGTCACTATGGACTGCACTACCAAAGTATGTAAAACTTTCCAAGATCTCAATGTCCTCGCCACACGCATGAACAGACTGTACTGCTTCATCTAGTAAGTCTCCAAACACCTGGACCTTGGTCTTGAGCCAGGAGACCTCAAGTCCCAAAGGCTTTGCCTCCTCGTGCAGCGCCTCGAGAGCCATCACCAGGACCTCCAGCGACTCAGCAAAGATTACTGCATCATCGGCAAAAACAAGATCAGTGATCTTGGTGTTGCCGACGGATGCTCCACAATCACTTTGATCTACAACCTTGTCCAATACCCAGTCCATACAGGCGTTGAAAAGTGATGGGGCAAGGACGCACCCTTGCCTCACTCCTGTATTCACAGGAAAGAAGCTGGATACACCTGCCCCACACTTCACAGCACTCTCAGTCCCAGAATACAGACCAGTTATCAAACCAATAGTCCTTGCAGGAATCCCGCGAAGTCGCAGAAGATCCCAGAGTGACTCACGATGCACTGAGTCAAACGCCTTCTTGAGATCAACATAGGCTGCAAGCATCCCCTGTCGAAACTCACGTCGGCGTTCCACCAGGACACGAAGCGCTAGGATACGGTCTGTTGTTGACTTACCAGGCGTGAACCCAGACTGCTGAGGTCTCTGATGCTTCACCAGATGGCTGCGGATCCGTGTCAGCAATAGATGGGCAAGCACCTTGCCTGGCACGCTGAGCAGTGTAATACCGCGGTAATTGTTGCAGTCCTGACGGTCCCCTTTCCCTTTCCAGATAGGGACGACCAGCCCCCTTTTACAGTCAGGAGGAATGGTACCTGATTGCCACACGGCAGTCAGGACAGCATGCAACCCGCGGATCATGGCCTCACCCCCAGCTTTGAGGAGCTCCGCACTGATATTACAAACACCAGCTGCCTTTCCACCCCTCAACTTAGCTACAGCCTCTCTGACTTCGTCAAGAGAGGGTGCGGTTTCGTCAATGGGAGGATTGGCATCCACTGCCTGTAACCCAGTGGTGTGAAGCTGCCCAATTAGAGGGTCCACCATGAACAACTGCCCTAAGTACTCAGCCCAACGAGTCATCTGCCCATCCATGTCCGACACGAGGCACCCATCTGCTGCTCGAATAGCACTCGCCTGAGATGGAGACTTGGAACGGAGCTTCTTCAGGGCTCGGTAGGCGGGTCAGAGGTCATTAGCGTTCAAATGACCCTCGACATCCTCAGCTTGACTCCTGACATACCTCTCCTTGTCTCTCCTCAGGAGGGTTCTAGTCCGGCGTGACAGAGCCCTGTGCTGGTCCCGGTTCCCAGCCAGCCTGGCAGCGCGACTCTCCTCGATTTTTTCCAGCGTCTCCGTCGAGACAAAACCACGCCTTGACCTCGGGCGCTCCCCAATACACTCCTTGGCAGCCTGTAGTTTCACGTTTGAAGGTATCCCACAGTTCTACAGGGTCCTCGAGGGCACCGAGCACATCAAACCGATTTGAGACTGCCACCGCATACTCATGAGCAAATGTCAAGTCCTTCAGTTTCTCAAGATGAAACACAGTATGGTTACCTCTTGAGATTCTTCTGGACTTGACATGAAGCTTAAGTGTAGCAACAACAAGTCTGTGATCTGTTCCATAGAACTCAGCACTCCGGTAAACCCTGCAGTTCTGGAGGATCCTCCAATGAATACTAACGAGGACGTGGTCGATCTCCTTAGCTACCCCTCCGGCATTACTATACCATGTCCAGCGGTGCAGCTCTGGTCTCTGGTACCAAGAACCTGCAATTCTCAACCTTCTGGACCTTGCAAAATTCAGAAGCAGAGAACTGTTGGTGTTTCTGGTACCGGAGCCATGGGGACCAACACATAACTCGTAGCCATCTCTCACAGTGCCAGTAGTAGCATTGAAGTCGCCCAAGACAATGAGTGTGTCCCGAGGAGGACACTGCTCTAATACGAGTCGAGTTTGGCGTAGAACATCTCCTTCTCTTCAGTTTTACGCATCTCGGTAGGAGCGTGCACAGCAACAAGAGACATGAAACCTAGAGTGTGTTTCATCCTCATCCGCATTATACGCTCATCAACCGGAGTAACCTCAACAACTGACGGCTGCAGTTTGCTGGAGATGCCTATAGCTACAGTACACGGTGACCATTGCTCATGCCGGACCAGTAGTAGGTGTAACCCCCACTGCTAGTCTCACCACTGCCAGGCCTCCTCGTCTCAGAGAGTCCCACTATATCCACCCTCAGCCTCCTGAGCTCGCCCGATAGGAGAGGTAGTCGACGATCGTCCGAGAGGCTCAGAACGTTCCACGAGCCCACACGAAGAACCCTCCTGGGGAGGTTTATCCCAGGAGTGATTCGACGGGCAGGCGCCACTTCTGCACCGCCCCGGCCACCCCCATTAGAAAAAGTTGGGCTAGGTGGCCCTACCACTCGATTTGGAATGCGGGATGATATATAAGTAAATATATATAACATTCAATTTAATCCCAAGATGCTGTGATAGGTAAATATATAATATATAACATTTAATACCAAGATGCTGGGATATATAGCTAAATATATATCAATATAGGCCATTGAAGAGGCTGAGGCAATGGATACAGATAGTTGGAAGCGTGAGAGAGAGACATGGGCAATGGGTAGAGATTGTTGGAAGCGTGAGAGACATGGGCCATGGAAGAGTTGAGGCAAGGGGTAGATGGTTTTTTTGCTCAGAAAAAAGAAGGAAGAAAAATGGAGTTAGGAAGAAAGGAGTAAACATTTTTACTCTCTCTCTCCTCTCTCACTCTCTCTCTCTCTCACACACACACACAAACTTTCCACTCACCTCTTCAACTTCCTTCACCTCTTCAACTTCTTTCACCTCTTCCACTTCCTTCACCTCATCCTCCTCCTCCTCTTCCTTCTTCTTCTTCTCCTCCTCCTCTTCCAGTGCTGCAAAGTCTTCCGCTAAGTCTTCCATCTCCAGGTCTTCCCCCACCTCCTCCACGTCAAAGCAATCAATCACCTCCTCTTTATCAGGTTGTACTTCTTCCTCTTCATCGTCTTCATCAATCACTTGCATGTTGTTCATATCTTCCTCCTCCTCTTCCTTCGTTTCTTCCTCCTTTTCTTCCTCCTCTACTTCCTTGATTTCTTCGACTTCTTCCTCCTCTACTTCCTTAATTTCTACTACCTCGTCGTCGTCTTCTTCCTCTTCCTCCTTCGTTTCTTCGTCGCCTTCCTTGATTTCTTCGACATCTTCTCCTTCGTCGTCATCCTTAATTTCTTCCACGTCCTCTTCTTCCTTCTCCTCCTTCTTCACGGCCTCTTCCTCCTTCTTGGTGACGCTCTCTCCTCCTTTCCCTCCTTCTTCTTCCTTCTTCTTGGTTTCTTCTTTCTGATTTTCCTTATTTTCTTTATTCTTCTTCTCTTTGCGTGCAGTTTCCTGGCGATGGAAGAGAGGAAAGAAATCTATTATGCAAGGCAGGAAGGAAGATATTTCAACTATTTCTTTCCTACTCATTTTGTCTATTTTCCTTCTATCTACAGTACCCTCGATAAACCGAACCTCGTTAAACCAAATTTTGGATAAACCGAACGCCGGGTTGCCTTCGAACAAGCCTCTGATATACCGAACTCTAGTTGGGCCTATGTGGCGATTGGGGGGGGTCTCTCTCTCTCTCTCTCTCTCTCTCTCTCTCTCTCTCTCTCTCTCTCTCTCTCTCTCTCTCTCTCTCTCTCTCTCTCTCTCTCTCCTCTCTCTCTCTCTCTCTCTCTCTCTCCTCCTCCTGCTGCTCCTCGCTACTCGCTCTGCTCTCTCGCTCGCTCGCTCGCTCGCTCTTCTCTCTCTCTCCTCTCTCTCTGCTCTCGCTTCCTCTCGCTCCTTTCGCTCTCTCTCTCTCTCTCTCTCTCTCTCTCTCTCTCTCTCTCTCTCTCTCTCTCTCTCTCTCTCTCTCTCTCTCTCTCTCTCTTCTCTCTCTCTCTCTCTCTCTCTCTCTCTCTCTCTCTCTCTCTCTCTCTCTCTCTCTCTCTCTCTCTCTCTCTCTCTCTCTCTCTCTCTCTCTCTCTCTCTCTCTCTCTCTCTCTCTCTCTCTCTCTCTCTCTCTCTCTCTCTCTCTCTCCTCTCTCTCTCTCTCTCTCTCTCTCTCTCTCTCTCTCCTCTCCTCTCTCTCTCTCTCTCTCTCTCTCGTCCTCTGTTGCCGCCTCTGCTCTCTCTCACTCGCCCTCATCTGTCTTTTCTCTCTCACTCTGTATCTTCTCTACATCTCTCAGTTACTTTTCTTCACTCTGACCTCGCCCCTCTAAACCTAACAGTTTGGGCCGGACCCGTCGTCATCATCCCTATAACTGACTATGGATACTCTCGATCAACCTTACCCAACTGTGCAGTTCATTGGTTTGATCTACTATACACAATAGTCTTAATCCACAGTAACTTTTGTGTGTGCGTCTAAACCAATTTTGCTGCGTCTCTGCCGATCAACCTTCACCATCTGTTATTCTTATCTATCTCTGTATATCTATCTATCTATAACTCCTACGGAACAGAGTCGCCGACAACTTTTTTCTGTGTTACAGATTTTGCTGCGTTAATTTTCTTTACATATTGTAACATCATGATTTCAGGGAAATTTTCTGTAAAGTGGGCTATCTACTGGAATGTCTCAGGAGTTGCCAAACTGTGTATTTGTGTCTTCATCTGTGTCATAGTAGGGCTATAAATGAACAAATTACAAAAATATCTACAAAGTGGCTACCAACAATAAAGTCGCCATCTAGTGTTTATTTACTGAGTGTCGTACCGCTGTCGTCGTCGCCCGAAAAAAAACCGCGTAGTGAAATATGAAACCGTCTATACTTGCAGATACAAAGCATAAAACAATGCTGAAACAGGGTAGATTATACAGTCATGATATAAACTACTGTGTATCATCTTCAGTGGCACATACAAATCAGTAGTAATGCTATAATTCGTAATATATGGCACCTGGCGACATCACTGCAGGTGGCGACTTCACTGTTATCTACGGTAGCCATCACTTCTCTAGCCATCCAGCCTTGCAATCCATAAGCATCCAACTTATCATCCTTCTAATAACAAAACACCTTCCATAGTCACCCCAGCCACTCTACTGCAATACATCCATAACCATATCAACATCACAGCCTTAAAGGACCATCTATTGTCACCCCTTTGCCAACCCTCCTTAAGGTCTATTTTCAGCCCACCTCCAGGGCCTTAAGATGTGCCAGGTAGCAGTCATAATGTTCCTTGCTTACCTCCAGGGCCTTAAGATGTGCTAGGTGGCTGTCATAATGTTCCTTGCTTACCTCCAGGTCCTTAAGATGTGCTAGGTAGCTGTCATAATGTTCCTTACTTACCTCCAGGTCCTTAAGATGTGCTAGGTAGCTGTCATAATGTTCCTTGCTCTTGCTATGTTCCACTGCCTCCTGTGCGGTCTGGCTCATCTTCTTAGGGCAGATGGCGCACACAAAGTACGATTGTTTCACCAGCTTGTTCAGACCTGTTGTAAAAAATGGATATAGAAATTAATATAGTAACTGGTTCACAAATAGGGTATACAGGTTGAAGTTCAACCAAAATTTGTGATGCTGGAATGGACTCAGTCATCAGGTGATAAAAAATTGGATATAGAAATGAATATAGTAAGATAAAGAAGATAGAGATTTGCTTTCAGAATGACGATAGGATACTAATACATGATTTAAATGAAGAACGAGGTAGAACAATGGTTTATAAAATTATAGCAAGACAAATAAATAGATAGAAATGAAGGAAGAAATAGACATGTTACAAAATTGAAAATAAAATACAAATACACATTCAACAAATAAACAGAAAAACGTAGATT
>JACEEZ010020138.1:90000-147994 GCA_016584305.1 Chionoecetes opilio
ATCAATTACATTAAAATCACCTAGCTTCCTTATCCACAACCCCTTGCAGTAGTATTCCACATGAACACCCAATACACTTTTGTGGACGAAACAATTTTTTTCTGGTGAGTTTTGATGTGTTTTGAATTAATCTGCTAACAGTTTCTGTCGCAAATCTTTTTTTTTTTTTTTTTTTTTAGTTAGGTAAAGGTATAAGTTAGGTTAGGTTAGGTAAAGGTTAGGTTAGGCCAGGGGTTCCCAAAGTGGTCGATATCGCGGTAATATCCAAGGTGTCGATGAATCACCAAGGGGTCGAAAGGGGGTCAATAGATGGCTAGGGGGTCGATGAATGGCTAGGTGAGGAAAGTTTCAGCACGCAACAGCTGCCAACAACCGTTATGCGAGTGGTACTCAAAGCCGCCTCTGCGTCACCCTGACAGAGACGGCTTTGACTTGGCTCGGTGCTAGTCTGTGACGTCACGTCGGATCTGTACCCCGCCCCTCGCACCCTCCACACACACCCCTCTCTCTTCCCTCCTCTGTCCCAAGGTCGTACCGTAAGTAAAATATTCCTGTCCACTTCCCGTACTGAGTGAGCGAGTGTATTCCCCCCTCTCGTTGATGAGTGGACACTGGACAGCCAGTAGTCCACTGGTCCAGTACATTCTCAGCATGCATAACACAAGGAGTGGTGTCAATGAACTGATTGTTGTGACTAGAAATTGAATATTGCCTGTAACAGACATAATGGCTGCTGCTGATGCTAAGAGGAAGTGCCGACAATATTCACAAGAATATTTGCAATATGGATTAATTAGTTTGTTTACCAATGAAACCATGCCAATGTGCCTATTGTGTGAAAAGACTTTCAGTAATGATGCCATGAAACCTTCAAAGATGAAAGACCACCTTGAAAGGGTTCACTGTGATAAGAAAAACAAACACCTTCAATATTTTAAGGCACTTTAAGAAAAAATGAAAAGTCGATCAAATTTCAAGACTTTTTTCAAATCCCCTGGCAATGCTGATCATGAAGGAGGCTTGAACGCATCATACAACATTTGCCTCATCATTGCAAAGAAAGGAAAAGCACATAGCACTATTGGTGAGGAAATCATTATTCCAGCAATTAACCCCTTCACTGCGGCTGGTACAAATACGGTCTCTCAGCTATCTAAGGGTTCACTGCGGCTGGTACATATAGGGTTTCTGTATTTAAACTCTGCACTCAATGATATTGTGGGTAAATATTCACTGTGATAGGCTTTTATGGCAACAGTGTCAAGTGTTGCGATAAAATAGAACCTCTTTTTCTGCTTGCGTGAGTTAGTGTGACTAATAAGGTCAAGCGGTACAGTACGACGTGTTGACGCTGCCGCGCCCTCTACTGCAATGGCGAGGCTAAATAGTCAAGATATTCAATATATTCTTGATTGATATAAAACAGAAGCATGAATGAATGAATGAATGAATGCATGAATGAAGCATTTATGTACCAAAATAAGCTGTATTATGTTGAGTAGTAGGTACAGGAGAACCTCATTTAACCGGCATTCAAAACAACGGCAGCCTCAAAACAACGGCACTAATCGACCCAGGCATTTTTTTTTTTTTTTTTTTCCGGGCCTCCAGCAGGGAGGACCACGGGCTAGCTTGAGCTCGTCAGAGAGATCCTGTGAAAAAAGAGAGGAGAGTGTTCGTGGTGCTGGCGTGCGACACGAGGACTAGCTTGTCCATCCTGACGAGGAGTGCGGGGTAGAAAGGGGCACTCAGCAGGATAACCCAGGCATTAATTAGGTATAATTATTTCAAAAATTGAGGAAATTGGCAGAAATTTAGTTCAAATTTGGTGGGGTACGCAGGGTTGGCAACCCTTTCATCCCTTTCACTGGTAAACTCTGGAACTCTCTTCCTGTTTCTAGTTTTCCACTTTCCTATGACTTACATCTTTTCAAAAGAAGAGTAACAAGACACCTCCCGAACTAAATTGGCTCACCCCTCTTTTTTATTTTATTCTCTTACTGTCTTCTTTATAGGGACTGGCAACTAAGCGGGCTTTGTGTTACCCATTTTTGTTGTGCCCTTGGCCAGTTCCTTGTGATGTAAGAAAAGAAAAAAAAAATATTGGGATTTTGGGCGATTCCATAAGAGTAACTCTCAAAACAACGGCAAAATGAGTTATCCGGCATGCGCTCCCCCCCGAGGGTGCCGGATAAACGAGGTTTTCCTGTAGTTTCATTGTGCGTCTGGCAGCACGGTCACGGCCCTGTTGCTGCACTCTGACGCAACTCTTCACTTAGCTGGTAGCCTCCACCAAGACAAAACATAGATTTTCTGGTATGGAATGAGTATCTTATTCATTTAGGCACTTTAAATATGATGAGTAATTACTTTTAATTTTAATCAAACCTGCCGCACAGGGGGGTAGGCCAATTAATTTGATATCAGCAGTGAAGGGGTTAAAAAGGTTATTAAAACTGTCATGAAGAAAGACTCAACCTGTTCTTAAAAATCTGCCATTAAGTAACAATAATGTGCAAAGGCGAATTGATGAAATGGTTGATGATGTGGAAAAAACCTTGGCATCTGAGCTTCAACACACTAACTTTTCTCTACAACTCGTAGAGTTGACTTTCGGCAGCTCAAATCTTCTCATGGCCTGTGTGAGGTATTACAGCCAAAGTCATAAGTGCATCATTGACAATTTTTTTTTTGCCAAGTATCTTAAGGGCGATTCAAAAGGCGAGACAATTTTTCAGAGTTTGGAGGAATATTTTGAGAAGCACGATATACCTGTCAGTACTATTACTGCAGTGGCTGCTGACGGTGCACCAGCAATGGTTGGCCGCTACAGAGGACTTGCTACCTTACTTAAGGGAAAAGTGTCTGACGTACTGTTCATTGTGTATTACACAGACAACATCTTGTAGCCAAGAAACTCAGTGGTGAACTGCATGATGCCTTGAAAGTGTGCATCAGATCAATTAACAAAATCAAAGCCCAGCCACTCAAATCACGATTGTTTGCAATGCTGTGAGAAAAGAATGATGAAATGTTTAGTCAATTACTCTTGCACACTGAGGTAAGGTGGCTGTCTAGGGTCACAGCTTGCAAAGACTTGTACACTTATACAACGCAACTACAGGAGAACCTCGTTTAACCGGCATTTAAAACAACGGCAGCCTCAAAACAACGGCACTAATCGACCCAGGATTTTTTTTTTTTTTTTTTTTTTTTTTTTTTTTTTTTTTCCCCCACTGATAAACTCTGGAACTCTCTTCCTGTTTCTATTTTTCCACTTTCCTATGACTTACATCTTTTCAAAAGAAGAGTAACAAGACACCTCCCGAACTAAATTGGCTCACCCCTCTTTTTTATTTTATTCTCTTACTGTCTTCTTTATAGGGACTGGCAACTAAGCGGACTTTGTGTTACCCATTTTTGTTGTGCCCTTGGCCAGTTCCTTGTGATGGGAAAAAAAAAAAAAAAAAAAAAAAACGGATTTTTGGGCGATTCCATAAGAGTAACTCTCAAAACAACGGCAAAATGAGTTATCCGGCATGCGCTCCCCCCCGAGGGTGCCGGATAAACGAGGCTCTCCTGTATACAGTTTCTAGCAGATGTAGACCCATCTCTATGAAAAGAGTTAAAAAGGTGTAAGAATGCTCTGTTCTATTTGGCAGACCTATATTCAAAGTTTAATGAGAAACAGAAACGTCTGCAGGGCAAAGACGTTACCATTATTCAGGCCAGGACAATTCTCCTGGGCTTCCAAGGCAAGCTAAGCTTCTTTAAAGCTTCATTGGCACGCAATGATTTTCAGTATTTTTCGAACTTACAGTTAGGAGAAAGTGAAAGCATTTCAGATGGTGACATAGAAACATACATAACTCACCTAGACAAATTAATTGAAGACTTTAAAGTGCCCTTTGAAGACCTGGAGAAAATGCCCGTGTCTGCATGGACTCTTACACCATGTGACTTGGCAGTACAAAATGCAGACATTGACTCACAATTGCAGGAAGAATTCATTGACATGACTATGGATCTCGAAGCAAGTGCATTGTTCAGAAGGAAAAGCCTCCGTGACTTTTGGAGCAATGACAATAATGCTGCTAAATACCCTCAGCTTTGTGCAGTGGTCGAGCCATTTTTACTTGCTTTTCCAAGTTCATACATGGTTGAAGCAGCTTTTAGTCATGCAAATGCAATGCTAACAAAGCAGAGGGACAGACTGAATCTGGAGGAGCGTGGTGACCTACCACTAAAACTGACTAATCTCCAACCTAATATCAGTGCCCTGGCTGAAGCCCACCAGGCGCATCCTTCACATTAATGATTTCACCTTCAAAAAAAGGTATGTTATATTAAGACTGATAAATATTTTTCTATTACTGCTTATTCCCTTTTAAGCATACTACTACTACTACTACTACTACTACTACTACTACTACTACTACTACTACTACTACTACTACTACTACTACTACTACCACTACCACTACCACTACTACCACTACCACTACCACTACCCCTACCACCACCACCACCACCACCACCACTACCACTACTACCACTACTACTACTACTACCTATAAGTACTACTATAATTCCCCATCTTCATTTCATCATAACATGTATGTATTACGGTTTTTTTCATAACATGTTATTTTCATTTAAATGTTTGGGTGTTGATGAAAAATTTGAAGCTTTATTAGGGGATCGATGAGCTGAAGAGTTTGGGAACTCCTGGGTTAGGCAAAGGTTAGGTTAGGTTTGGTTAGGTTAGGTTAGGTTAGGTTAGGTGTAGGCTAGGTTAGGTTAGGTTAGGTAAAGAGTAGGTTAGGTAAGGTAAAGAGTAGGTTAGGTAAGGTAAAGGGTAGGTTAGGTATAGGTTAGGTTAGGTTAAGTTTGGTATAGGCTAGGTTAGGTTAGGTAAAGGTTAGGTTAGGCCAAGGTTAGGTTCGGTTTTTTTTTTTGTCATTCTCTCTCTCACTCACTTACCGATGAATTATTGAACTTGTGCATCTGGCATATGTGGCAGCGCAGGTATCTCAGCGGCACCGTACACTGCAGCAGCGGGGGAACAAATAGAGGCATAAATAAACAAAGAATGTAAAAATATATATCAATTACTAGATTATTAAAATACTATAGTCTATTTTTTTTATTATGGTCAAAATGCAGTAAGGAAGCCACGCCCCCTGCCTCCCCCTCTATTCTACGGGGCAGCTGATTGGTGCATTCCTCGTACCATCACTACCAATCACAATATCTTCACTACTTAACAGCGGCGTGACCACTGGACAGAGCAATCTTCACTACAAAGGGATTTTTTATTTTGTCACCCTCTGTAGTGAAGATTGCTGTGTCCAGTGGTCACGCCGCTGTTAAGTAGTGAAGATATTGTGATTGGTATAGTCTATTCACTTAAGCCTGGATTCCTGGGCTGGGAGCTGCTCGCTGCCTAGCCGAGTTTGTAAGGACGTCGCTGATTGGCTGATAGACTCGGGCTGGGTGGCGATGGTGGTGGTACTTGCCTCGCCGCAACCCAAAACCCTTGCGTTGCCTCAGAAAAATATTCATATTTCTTGGCTTTACTCATCTCTTACACAAGATAGGCCTATTTTGTTTGCATCAGTAAATCAGGCAGTGATTGTTCAACAACAACACGCCATTCATAACTCAATAGGGTAAAAAATAAAGTCATGACTGACTATCACAAGAGTAGGCGGACTTTTAGGTTTTCAGTGCATTGAAATGTTGTACTCCTACCTGATATAACCAAGCTACCAGATAATAGTTATGAAAGCTGAGCCTACCATCGTGTTCATAATACATTGCTGCATATCATGAGCATAAAAAAATTACAGTAAGACTACACTAATATTAAGATAATTAAAGGAAAGTAAAAGAGTGTATAAACATTATTTCTTGCTTATTTTGCTTCAACTCGCTCTAACTCCATATGTTTTGGTCACATTCAATTTTCAAGAACTGTTTCAAAATCCTTATACTTTTCCGGTTCCTGTGGTATGTAGCACGTACCAATAAGGAAAAGAGTAGGTGGTCAAAATGGCTAAGAAAGTTAAAACTACTACTGCAAACTGGCACAGTGACGGGTGAGCATTGCTCCCTATATAGGAGAGACTGTTTTCGGGAGAGCTATCAGAGGTTCCACCCGTCACGGCACCAGTTTGAAACAGTTTAACTTTCTTAGCCATTTTGACCACCTACTATTTTCCTTATTGGTACGTGCTACATACCACAGGAAGCGGAGAAGTATAAGGATTTTGAAACAGTTCTTGAAAATTGAATGTGACCAAAACATATGGAGTTAGAGCGAGTTGAAGCAAAATAAGCAAGAAATAATGTTTATACACTCTTTTACTTTCCTTTAATTATCTTAATATTAGTGTAGTCGTACTGTATTTTTTTTATACTCATGATATGCAGCAATGTATTATGAACACGATGGTAAACTCAGCTTTCATAAATATTATCTGGTAGCTTGGTTATATCGGGTAGGAGTACAACATTTCAATGCACTGAAAACCTAAAAGTCCGCCTACTCTTGTGATAGTCAGTCATGACTTTATTTTTTACCCTATTGAGTTATGAATGGCGTGTTGTTGTTGAACAATCACTGCCTGATTTACTGATGCAAACAAAATAGGCCTATCTTGTGTAAGAGATGAGTAAAGCCAAGAAATATGAATATTTTTCTGAGGCAACGCAAGGGTTTTGGGTTGCGGCAAGGCAAGTACCACCACCATCGCCACCCTGCCCGAGGCTATCAGCCAATCAGCGACGTCGTTACATACTCGCCTAGGCATCGAGCCGCTCCCAAGAATCCAGCTTAAGTGAATAGACTATAGTGATGATACGAGGAATGCACCAATCAGCTGCCCCGTAAATAGAGGGGGAGGCAGGGGGCGTGGCTTCCTTACTGCATTTTGACCATAATAAAAAAAATAGACTGTACTAATCATTACTACTACTAACTTATTACTAGACTTATTAGATTGATCAATTATATTCTTAATGTCTGTATATTCTCATTGTTTCTCTTATATCTCTTCTCCACCCTTTATCAAGCTCTTCCCCTATTCCTCCTTCTCCTTACCTCTTCCTTCTTCTTCTTCTCTGTCTCTGCAGCCCTGTAAGGAAAGAGAACCATGAGAAATAGGGAGAAAGATGATAGAAAGAAAGAGTCAAATAAGCATAATAATAATAATAATAATAATAATAATAATAATAATAATAATGTAAATCTAACTTCTATTTAATTTTAACCCTTGCGCCCCAGAACGTGATTTCCATTGTAATTTGGGTACCATTAGACGATTTTTAGTGAATATAAGTAATATTTTAGAGATATGACCTGTTTAGTATCCTTGTCCACTAGTTAATTTGGTATATTCAGTCACTTTTTGTAATTTTATGGCTTACAACAGACAATTTTATATAGCAAAGGAAAGATCTGGGCGTGCAGGGGTTAATACAAAACAACTAGGAAAAGGGAGATGCCTGAACAATATAAAGTACAGCTTCCCTCATAGAAATGTAGACGTTTGGAATGGACTAAATGAGGAGGTGATATCGGCAGATAATGTGCACCAGTTGAAAGAAAGACTGGATAAATGTAGATATGGAGACGGGACCACACCAGTGTAGCTCAGGCCCTGTAAAACACAACTACCGTAGATAACAGTATAGTCGCCACCTGCACTAATGTCGCCAGGCGCCAAATATTGTGAATTATAGCATCACTACTGATTTGTAAGTGCCACTGAAGATGATACACAGTAGTTTATATCATGACTGTATAATCTACCCTGTTTCAGTGTTGTTTTATGCTTTGTATCTGCACGTATAGACGGTTTCAAATTTCACTACTCGCTTTTTTTTCAGGCGACGACAAACAGCAGCTGGCAGGAGGACATAAACACTAGCTGGCGACCTTAGTGTAGCCGTTACCAAGGTCGCCACTCGGGTGATATTTTTGTAAGTTGTTCATTTATAGCCATAATATGACACAGATGAAGACACAAAATGACACAGACTCTCCAGATAGCCTCTTCTAACTTTCCTGAAATCATGGATGTAGAAATGTAAGTATTAACGCCACCACACGTCTGTAAATTGAAAAGAAACGTTGTCCTGGCGACTTTAGTGTTATCTACGGTAGATAAATACACACATACACATACAAACACCACACACACACATATACATACACACAACACATATACTGAACACAAACACACACACACATATATACATACACACACACACACACACCCACACACATATACATACACACTGAACACACACACACACACACACATAGCTTCCCGTATAGAAGCCTAGAAGCCTGGAACAACCTTGATGCAAAAGTGATTAATGCAAGAAGTATTCAGGACTTCAAAGGCAAACTGGATAATAGTAGATTTGGAGACGGGACAGTACGAGCATAACTCTTTTCCTGTATGTTACAACTAGGTAAATACAACTAGGTAAAATACATACATACAACTAGGTCAATACAACACATTTCCCTTACCCTGTTTTTGCAGCTCCCGTTTCTCCTGCTTTGTCTCCTGCTGCCGCGCCTTCTGCTTTACTACCCCCTTCCTTCTCCCCTTCCTTATCCTTAGCGTCCTTCTCCCCCTTGGCCTTATCCCCTGATGTCCCCGGCTTAGCTCCAGGAACCGTTTTTTTCTTCTGGGGTACAATTTTCTTTCCCCCTCTCCCCCTGACTGGGCGGCCGGGGATGAAGCCGCCCCCTACAACCCCCCAGGAGTAGGCAGGTCCCTCCCCAGGGGCGTCCATGCGGGGGAGCTTGCGCGGGGGCACGTCGGGGGTGGGGAGAATGCCGCGCTCTGACCCGTAGTATTGGTCCTCCTGAGATGGGGTGGGGGAAAGTTGTTGTTGTTATTGTATCTACTATAGCTACTGTATCTGCTATTGTTATTGTTGTCTACTGTTAGTGTTATGAATTTAAGTAAAGGAAAAAAGTTAGTTATTGTAGCATTATTATTATTGTTATTGGTGTATTAGTGGTGTTGCTACTACTACTACTACTACTACTACTACTACTACTACTGCTGCTACAACTACTACTACTACTACTACTACTACCACTACTACTACTGCTGCTACAACTACAACTACTACTACTACTACTACTACTACTACTACTACAACTACTACTACTGCTGCTACAACTACTACTACTTGTACTGTTATTATTTAAAAAAGGTGAAAAGTTATTGTTATTGTAGCATTATTATTATTATTATTATTGCTATTAGTGGTGTTACTACTACTATGATTACTCCTACAACTGTAACTATTTTTCTACTACAGGTTGAAGTTCCCAAACTCGGCAACCTCGGGACCAGCACCGAGCCGAGTAATGGAATTTTCCGACTTTTAGAACTTAGATATATTAAGGGGAAAAAAAGCATGCAAATCACAAAGTACACAAAATAACAGTGTACACAACTCTACAGTCACAACACCACTGAACAATAACAACAAACAAATCGGCGGGAGAAACCAAGCGGCCTAGTGTGGTGGCACCCAGCGGCCGACCCGGCAACTACGCGCCGGGTTTTGGGTGTTCTGCCGTGTTTCGGAAAATCCGGAACCATAGCCGAGTTTTGGGTGTTGCCGAGTCTTGGGATGCCGAGTTTGGGAACTTCAACCTGTACTACTGCTGCTACTACTACTATTACTACTCCAACCACTACTATTACTCCTACCACTACTACTATTACAATTACTCCTACAACTGTAACTATTTTTCTACGACTACTGCTGCTACTACTACTACAAACTACTACTACTACTTACCCAGTCCATCCTCCTCTTGTGTGACATTCTATCATCCCAGTCTCTCTGTCTGCTATACTGCGAGTCTTCCTTCTGTGCACGGAAAGGGAGAGAGAGATAAGATTTTCATCCTATCTAGACACTTTGCAAGTACCAACTACAAGGTTATTGACTATACAAAGCGCCACCACGCCAGCACGAACTAGGCGGGCTCGAACTGGGAGAGAGAGAAGGGAATGGGAGAAAGGAATGGGGGAACGAAATGGGAGAGAGAGGGAATGGAGAGAAGGGAATGGGAGAGAGGGAATGGAGAGAAGGGAATGGGAGAGGGAATGGAGAGAAGGGAATGGGAGAGAAGGGAATGGAGAGAACGGAATGGGAGAGAGAGGGAATGGGAGAGAGAGGGAATGGGAGACAGAGGGAATGGGAGACAGAGGGAATGGAGAGAGAGGGAATGGGAGAGAGAGGGAATGGAGAGAGAGGGAATGGGAGAGAGAGGGAATGGGAGAGAGAGGGAATGGAGAGAGGGAATGGAGAGAAGGGAATGGAGAGAAGGAATGGGAGAGGAGGGAATGGGAGAGAGAGGGAATGGGAAGAAGAGGGAATGGAGAGAGAGGAATGGGAGAGAGAGGGAATGGAGAGAGGGAATGGAGAGAGGAATGGGAGAGAAGGGAATGGGAGAAGATGGGAGAGAGAGGGAATGGAGAGAAGGGATTAGAGAGAGGGGAAATGTGAGGGGAATGGAGAGAAGGGATTAGAGAGAAGGAATGGGGAATGGGATGGAGAAGGGAATGGAGAGAAGGGAATGGAGAGAAGGGAATGGGAGAGAGGGAATGGAGAGAAGGGAATGGAGAGAGGAATGGGAGAAGGAATGGAGAGAGGGAATGGGAGAGGGAATGGGAGAGAAGGGAATGGGAGAGAAGGGAATGGAGAGGGAGGAGAAGGGAATGGGAGAGAGGAATGGAGAGAGGAATGGAGAGAGAAGGAGAAAGGGATGGAGAGAAGGGAATGGGAGAGAGGGAATGGGAGAGAGGGAATGGAGAGAAGGGAATGGGAGAGAGGGAATGGAGAGAAGGGAATGGAGAGAGGGAATGGAGAGAAGGGAATGGAGAGAAGGGAATGGGAGGAGGAATGGAGAAATGGGAAGGAGAGAAGGGAATGGAGAGAGGAATGGGAGAGGGAATGGAGAGAAGGGAAGGGAGAGGGAGGAGAAAGGGAATGGGAGAGAGGGAATGGGAGAGAAGGGAATGGGAGAGGGAATGGGAGAGAGGGAATGGGAGAGAAGGGAATGGAGAGAGGGAATGGAGAGAAGGATGAGAGAGGGAATGGAGAGAAGGGAATGGAGAGAAGGGAAGGGGAGAAGGGAATGGGAGAGAGAGGGAATGGAGAGAAGGGAATGGGAGAGAGGGAATGGAGAGAAGGGAATGGGAGAGAGGGAATGGAGAGAAGGGAATGGGAGAGAAGGGAATGGGAGAGAAGGGAATGGAGAGAGAGGGAATGGGAGAGAGGGAATGGAGAGAAGGGAATAGGGGAGAGAGGGAATGGAGAGAGAGGGAATGGGAGAGAGAGGGAGGGAAAGAAGTATATATAACATGGGAAAAGGCCGAAGAGAGGAAAGAGGGGGAGAATTGAAAGGGAGAGAGAGAACAGAGAGGAAATGCGAGGGAAGAAATGAGGTAAATGTAACATGGAAAAAGAGAGTAGAAGGGAGACAAAGACAGAGACAAAGACAGAGACAAGGAGAAGGAAAGGACAAAAATCATTAATAAACAGAACACACAGCTACAGAACGTCACAGCAATAAAACATTAACTAATTCCACTGTTAGTATAATATATTTTCTCCACACACACACACACACACACACACGCACACGCACACACATACACATACACATACACATACACATACACACACACACTCACACTCACACTCACACACACACACACGCACTCATACTCACACACACTCACACACATACACACACGCACACGCACACACACACACACACACACACACTCACACACACACACACGCTCCGTAGTGTAGTGGTTAGCACTCTTGGTTCACATCTGAGAAGTCCCGGGTTCGATCCCCAGGCGGAGCGGAGAAAGATGGGCGGTCTCTTAACCCCTTGAGGCCCAGAACGTAATTTCCATTGTAATTTGTTCCACTATTTTAATGAATGTAAGCAATATTCTATGGTTATGACTTGTTTAATACCCTTGTCCACTATCTAATTTCCTATCTATTTATACTAAGCTACTTTTCGTGATGGCTAACAGATGATAATATAATAGCAAAGGAAAGCTCTGGGCGTGAAGGGGTTAAAACCTGACCCCCTGTCCACCCACCAGTGAATGGGTACCGGGTGTTAGCCGGGGGTTTGTGACCCGCCTCCCGGGGTGGTGGCTTCCCCCAACACTAACCACTAATCAAGCAAATTATAAATGTAGCTATGGAGACGGGGCCATACGAGTATAGCTCAGGCCCTGTACAATACAACTACATGAATACATACACACAGTCACACACACACACACACACAAACACACACAAGGTAAATACAACTAGGTAAATACAAGGAAACTCACATTCACAATACACACACACAAGGTAAATACACGGAAACTCACATTCGCCAACACAGCATTGAGGATATTCAGGGCCAGTTCGGATTCGCGGTTATCCATGCGGCTGAGTTGGTTGATGGATGCCACTATATCCGTGACGCCCTCGCTGCCTCCGCCCCGCCCCGCCCCCGCCCCCTCCCTCCCACGGGTTGACCAGCAGACCCGGAGCCAGCGAGGGGGGGCCCCGACTCCTGCTGTAGGGGTCCTGGGAGGATCTGTTTAGAGAGAGAGAGAGAGAGAGAGAGAGAGAGAGAGAGAGAGAGGAGAGAGGAGAGAAGAGGAGAGAGGAGAGAGGAGAGAGAGAGAGAGAGAGAGAGAGAGAAGAGAGAGGAGAGAGAGAGAGAGAGAGGAGAGAGAAAGAGGAGTGGTTGGAGTTAGGTTATTGTGGGTGTGGTAATGATGGTGGTGGTGGTGTGGTAATGATGGTGATGGTGGTAGTGGTGGTGATGGTGATGATGGTGGTGGTGTGGTAATGATGGTGATGGTGATGGTGATGATGGTGATGGTGGTGTGGTGGTGGTGGTAATGATGGTGGTGGTGATGGTGGTGGTGTGGTAATGATGGTGGATGGTGATGATGGTGGTGGTGTTGTGGTAATGATGGTGGTGGTGTGGTAATGATGGTGGTGGTGGTGTGGTAATGATGATGATGGTGGTGGTGGTGGTGGTGGTGGGGGTGGTGGTGGTGGTGGTGGTGGTGGTGGTGGTGGTGTGGTAATGATGATGGTGGTGATGGTGGTGGTGGTGGTGTGGTAATGATGGTGATGATGATGGTGGTGGTGGTGGTGGTCTGAGGTTAAGTTATCATAGAGGGTTTTAAATGATGATAATAATGATAATAATAATATTGATACCAAACAATAATAATGGTAAAATAAATAGTCTATCATATAATATCATAATCTATAATAATAATAACAATATATTCAGAATGTATAAACTTCATATATTTAAGTTAACAAAAACATAATAGATAATAAACACAATTTAGTACAGTAATAAACACACACATACAGCTAAGTATTAATTATCCGACCTTGGGGGGACCGAAGGTATGTCGGATAATTGGAATAGTCGGATGTTCGGATATCACAGTAACCATAAACGTAAGGAGAAAATGGTATAGAACATAAAAGATGCAGCTCTTGAAGGCCGATCCAGTGGTAGACGCGAAAGTAAAATTCATGCATAAATAAAGCCACAAATCAATGTTGTCTAAAAACTATAAAAAAACGAAGTAAAATAAATGGCCAAAACAAGACACAATGTGGTGGTGAAAAAAGTCGGTTGTTTGGACAAGTCGGATGTTTGTGGAATTTGGCTGTATACAAATAGAAATATAATTATACCTATGCAATAAAAAATACCTAACAACTTCTCACTACTAATACTTATAATTAAATAGTACTTCACAAACACCCTACCACCACAACACTAATGATCACCATAACATACCTTCTGTCACCATAGGGGTCACCATACCCCCTGTACCCACCACCACCACTGCCACCATACCCCTCAGCTGACCTCCGCCGCGACCCCTGCCCATACTGTTGACCTCTGGAAGGGCGACTCATCTTCCCTCACTCCTGAAGAAAATACAAAGAACAAATTAGGATTATGAGACACCATTAATAGGAAATAGGGAAAAACTGGTTCACCAATATTGTGGTGAATGATTGGCATGGACTCAGTCTCAGTCAGGTGGTCAGTGCGGAGTCAATAGGGAGCTTTAATAAATGATTGGCATGGACTCGGTCTCAGTCAGGTGGTCAGTGCGGAGTCAATAGGGAGCTTTAATAAATGATTGGCATGGACTCGGTCTCAGTCAGGTGGTCAGTGCAGAGTCAATAGGGAGCTTTAATAAATGATTGGCATGGACTCAGTCTCAGTCAGGTGGTCAGTGCAGAGTCAATAGGGCGCTTCAACCCCTTCACACCCAGATCTTTCCTTTGCTATATAAAAAAAATTGTATGTTGGTAGCCATAAAATTACAAAAAGAAACTTAATATACCAAATTAGTTAGTCGACAAGAATACTAAACAGGTTAAATCTATAAAATATTGCTTATATTCATTAAAATTGTCTAATGGTACCCAAATAACAATGGAAATTACGTTCTGGGTCTCAAGGGGTTAAAAGGAGGCTGGATAAATTAAAGGATGGGGATGAAAGGTGGATGTAGGTAGTGTTAAGTAACAGGAACTACCACGTGTAGGTCTCGCGGCCTCTTGTAGCTTCCTTATATTGTTATGTTCTTATGTTCATTATAATATTTTGTATTTTTACATTTGTGGCTCTAGCGCGTGTAGGCCGTGAGCTCCAGGGGTGGGATGGCAGCCCCTGGAGGCACACTTGAGGGCTGTGATGGTTGGCCCTCGCCCGTGGTGGCGCAGGCAGGATTGTTATAGTGACGCCTATGATTAGAGGCTCATGCCGCCCCCCTGTGGTCTATGGAACTGTTGCCAATAGGAATTCTCGCTGAAACACCAACCGAGAACTGGTGTTGACGGTGGGACACTTGCCGACGCAGAAATGTTCAGTGACAATTACACTTGGAATAGATGAAAAGGAAGAATAAAGGTTTTTCATTGTTGGACACCACATTTTTTAAAGACATTATTATCTTCTTTTTAGTTTTGATGTGTTTTTAATTAATTCAGCTCTCACTTGTGGTGTTAAATGAATACATCTTATACTGCCCCATCCTGGTGAACATCTGTTTTGTTTCTGGTTTTTTAGAAATTTCTTGAAATGAATTTTCATTTTAGAACTGTGTACGAAGCAGCGCGAAACTCGGGGAGATAATGCGCCAAAGTTGGGATGATAAGAATTTAGGACTCAGCGTGAAAATCGAGGATCGCGAAACTCGGATAGCGTGAAACTCAGGGAGGGTAGTGTGTTTTGATGTGTAAAGAATAATGGTCACATTAAAAATAGTCGGAAATGCCTTAATTTGTAGTTATCCCTCCTCCATAACAAACCTGGGGACCCGTCGGGAACACAGGATTTTGAGCGGGGAAAGTGGAAAAAGTTTTGTACGGGGGATTATAGTTACGGTAGATTATGTGGATGACGTAAAATATGGTAAAATGGACGAGGACTGCGCGGTCATTTTCTGAGACACTGACTAGTTTTTCCTTGCCTAAAATTAAGGCTTTTTCAGATGGAGGTATTTTTATTTTCCGTTAACAATTTTTTTGTAATTTTCATCACCAAATCCTAGGGTCGCCATTTTCATTGATAACAATGTATCTCCATCAGAGAAAACACTAAAACTTGGCCAGGAAATAATAGTCAAAGTCAAGTGTCTCAGAAACCAGGGAAGTGACGGAATTGTACAAAAACAAGTGTGCTCCGCCCCGCATGTGCCCGCAGGTCGCATAGTGGTCCGCTCTGCCCCGCCCTGCCAGGAGGATTATTACCCTAACCGAACCTAACCTCTTAACAGCACCCCCTCGACGAGATTATGAACCTAACCTCTTAACAGCACCCCCTCGACGAGATTATGAACCTACCGAACCTAACCCTTACAGCACCCCCTCGACGAGTTATGAACCTAACTCTTAACAGCACCCCCTCGACGAGATTATGAACCTAACCGAACCTAACCTCTTAACAGCACCCCCTCGACGAGATTATGAACCTAACCTCTTAACAGCACCCCCTCGACGAGATTATGAACCTAACCGAACCTTAACCTCTTAACAGCACCCCCTCGACGAGATTATGAACCTAACCTCTTAACAGCACCCCCTCGACGAGATTATGAACCTAACCTCTTAACAGCACCCCCTCGACGAGATTATGAACCTAACCTCTTAACAGCACCCCCTTGACGAGATTATGAACCTAACCGAACCTTAACCTAACCTCCTAAAGGGTTGGGAGGCCTCTGGACGGGGAGGGTGTGTGTCTGTATGTGAATTAGACTACTATATTATTTCTTCAATATATATATAAGTTTTGAAGGTTACGCGGAAGTGGATTAATATTGCACAGTTTACTGATCAAAAAAATAATAAAGAAAACGTAAATGGTAACGGCGGTAGCAACCGCGCAGTTCTCGTCCATTATAACTTAAAATATATCCGGAAAACACTATGGGATGACGTACGGCCGAAAATATATCAAAAATATATAACCAATTATGTCTAGGAGAATTACTATCCTATTTCTGGAAAAGTCTCTCGTTAAATCTTTAACTACAATGGTAAAACAGCAGTTTAATACAATACATGGACATTGGTTACCTAACCTGACATAACGGGGGGGGGGGGGGGGAGCCCGGACCACCCCGCTAGTTCACTAACCTAGCCTGGACGTTGGTTGAGAACCTAACCTAAAGCTGGGACAAAGCTGGGATAACTGCAAAATGATGCATTTCCGACGATTCTGAATGTATTAATCATTCTTAAAACATCAAAATACATAGGCTAAGAACTATTACTCAATTACTGGTTGAAAGGGGGTGCAGTCAGTTCGTACAAAAGTTATTTCGTACACCAAAATGCTGTTTCGCAGTCTATATGAAACCATAGTCATTTCGTACACTCAGCTTGGAGTTGAACTTGATTACTAGAGTTACGATACGACACCAGGTATGTTAGATGTTAGGAAAATCACAGATGTGCTGTAAAAAGCGATGAGAATGTGTTTTAAATAGGAAATACATTAAACAATGATCAATTTAGGGTTGTGGACGCTAGTGGACGCTAGTGGACACTGTTTAGTATTTACTAAACAGCGTCCACTAGCGTCCACAACCCTAAATTGATCACTGTTTAATGTATTTCCTATTTAAAACACATTCTCATCGCTTTTTACAGCACATCTGTGATTTTCCTAACATCTCTGCACAAAATAAAAGAGTACAGGACATAAAAAATGTTATGGCTTTTGCATCCACAACCGCTAACAGCTAGTATACAGTCGCCAAGACAACTTTTTTTTCTGTTTACAGATGTGTGGTGGCGTTAATACTTACATTTATACACGCATGATTTCAGGAAAGTTAGAAGGGGTTATCTGGAGTCTGTGTTATTTTGTGTCTTCATCTGTGTCATAGTATGGCTATAAATGAACAAATTACAAAAATATCACCAGAGTGGCCACCAACAATAAAGTCGCCATCTAGTGTTTATTTACTGAGTGTCCTCCCTACGTCGTCGTCGCCCGAAATAAAAACGCGTAGTGAAATTTGAAACTGTATATACTCGCAGATACAAAGCATAAAACAACGCTGAAACAGGGTAGATTATACAGTCATGATATAAACTACTGTGTATCATCTTCAGTGGCACATAAAAATCAGTAGTAATGCTATAATTCGTAATACGTATTTGGAATTTTGGTGGCTGGCGACTTTATTGCAGGTGGCAACTTTACTGTTAGACCCCTGATCGGTGTGGGGTTGTTTGTTTATTTGTTGTTTGTTTGTTTAGAGGATAATTCCTCAGAGCCATAGTGATCTACCGCTGCAGCTTAGTTAGTGTTGGCCGAAGCCACCATCCCGGGAGGGGGGTCACAAACCCCTGGCTAACACCCGGTACCCATTCACTGCTGGGTGGACAGGGGCTCGGGTTTTAAGAAAGACCACCCATCTACCTTCGCTCCGCCCAGGGATCGAACCCGGGACTTCTCGGGGTAATAATGGAGGAGAGTTTCACGTTCGTTTTCAGAGACACCAACTATTTTTTCTTGGCCTACAATAGGTGCTTGTTCTAATGGTGCTAGTTTTATTTTGCACAAACATAAAACAAATGAAGAAAAAAAATGGAAAAAAAAAATGAAACCTAACCTAACCTTGTTTTAAAGAAACCTAACCTAACCTTACAGGTTTTAAAGAAACCTAACCTAACCTTACAGGTTTTAAAGAAACCTAACTTAACCTTAATCACAAAATATACTTTTTTTTTTTTTTTTTTGGTTTGCGCAAAATAAAACTAGCACCATTAGAACAAGCACCTATTGTAGGCCAAGAAAAAATAGTTGGTGTCTCTGAAAACGAACGTGAAACTCTCCTCCATTATAACCCTTCTCGGTTGTGAGCTGAGCGGTTGGTACGAAAATGCAAAAAAATCTGATATGCTGTTAAAAGCGATGCCTATGTGTTTTGGTCAATTTATAGTTTCACCCAACCAACGATTTTCTGATGCGCCTTATGTTTTTCTGGTGTGTTTGTATGTGTTTTGAATGAATCTGCTAACAGTTTCTGTCACAATTTTTTTTTTGTTTTTTTATTTATTTATTTATTTTTTACAAAAATGACAACAAAAATACAAAAAAAATGAACCTAAACCTAACTTTTACCTATACCTATACCTAACCTAACCTATAACTAACCTAACCTTTACCTAACTATATAAAAATAAAAAAAAAAAAAAAAAAAAAAAAAAAAAAACTTTTATCTACCTAAAAAAAAAAAAAAATTAGATAAAAAAATAAAACAATGCGACAGAAACGGTTAGCAGATTCATTCAAAGCACACCAGAAAAACATAAGGCGCATCAGAAAATCGTTGGTTGGGTGAAACTATAAATTATCCTGTGTTTTAAATAGGAAATACATTAAACTGTGATCAATTTAGGGTTGTAGACGCTAGTGGACGCTATTAAGTAGGACCCATCAAGTTAACCTCTGAGCTGAGTGTACGAAACGACTATGGTTTCATATAGACTACGAAACAACTTTTTGGTGTACGAAACAACGGTAAATTTTTACGATGGCACCAAACTTCCCTACACAATTGGGAGCATGGTTTTTGTTTACCTTATTGTATTCTAGGAGACATTTTCTCTTTGAGCTTTCCGTCGCAAATCAATAGTTTCGGAGATATAGAACATTTTAGGTGGGGGGAGGAATATGTCTCCTTGTTTACAAAATGCCTCCCTCTTCCTCTTCTTGTGACCTGCATCGCTTTTGTTTGGTATTTTATTAAACTTTTTATTATTGGACCCAGTTAGGAGGTTAAAGGTTAGGTAAGGCTAGGTAAGGTTCAGGTTAGGTTAGGTTAGGTTAGGTTAGGTTCAGGTTAGGTAAGGTAGCCACGGGTGCGCCTCCGAAACAAAAGCGATGCAGGTCACAAGAAGAGGAAGAGGGAGGCATTATGTAAACAAGGAGACATATTCCTCCCCCCACCTAAAATGTTCTATATCTCCGAAACTATTGATTTGCGACGGAAAGCTCATATGGAAAATGTCTCTTAGAATACAATAAGGTAAACAAAAACCATGCTCCCAATTGTGTAGGGAAGTTTGGTGCTGTCGTAAAATAATACCGAAACAACTTGTGTACGAACTGACCACCCCCTCCCAAACATACACAATCAACATGCTGTATCTAAAGCCGATTTTCCTTATTTCTCGCTGATTTATGAGTCATTCACTACACATCACGCCTACTACAGCATCTACACATCCTCAACACACCAGAATATATCACAAATTTTCAGTCAGAGACGAGAAATAAGAAGAAAAAAACACGTGAGGACTACGATAGCATTAGAATTCGATAAACAATCACATTTACGACCCATAATTAAAGTCGATTTCAGCTATTTCCCGTTTATTGAGGACATATTCACTGCCTCCCACGGCTAACACAGTATCCTTACATCTTCAATACATCAGAATAAATCACTAACCTTATGTCAGAGAAGAGAAATAAGACAAAAGCGGAGATAATCACAGCGTCGCTACCGGCAAACACAAACACTCGCGTCTCGCACAATGGCCACCGATCACCACCTAATATTTGTCGGAGAGCAAATTCTTTCCCTAATTTCCCTCCCATTGTTAAAATAAACCTTTAATTATTATTTTTCTACTTTCATAATTCGTTTTAATAAATTTGTATTCACTACAGAGAATTTATTATACGTATAAATGGAAATGTAGATGTCGTGGTTGCTCGAAGCTCAAGCTCATGTTCAAGCCAAAAAAGATAAGCCAAGACTTAGGACAGGAATTGAGTGAATCGAACTAGTTGGTGTGACTGAAACCCATTTAAGAGACGATATACGAATGCATGATAGTGAGTATGAGATGATTGGAAAAGGACGAAAAAAACAAGAGAAACTAGGAGGAGGGGTTGCCTTTCTTCATAGAAAGGAAGGAAACCTTAAAGTAGATGAGATAGACGTGGGTAACAGTGCCATGAGTGAGGATGTTCTTGCTGCTAGAGTAGAATGTTTGGGTCAGAACGACGTGGAAAAAAAGTTTATAGTGATTGTGGTGTACATGACGGTTGAAGGTGATCGAGCAGGGAGAGAGAATAGAATGAAGTACAACATTATAAAGAAGATTTTTAGAGACCATGCCGGAGAGAGTGTGATGGTTATGGGTGATATGAATGCACATCTGGGTATGCTAGGAGAGCAAATAAATAAAAATGGAGAAATGCTTGCTGAATTTATAGATGAGTTGGAGCTAGAAAACCTGAATGAGACTGTGGCAGAGGGTCGCGTGACGTGGAATGCAAGGAACCAAGAGTCTGCAATTGATTATGTGTTGGTGAATGGCAAAATGCGAGAGAGTGTTGCTCGAATGTGGATAGATGAAGAGGGAAAAATTGATATTGTGTCTGATCATAATATGCTTGTAGTGGACTGTATGATGTGGAGTAAAAGTGAGCCAAAAATAAGGACGGTGAAGAACAAATGGAGGCTGAAAGATGCAAAATGGGAAGATTTTCAAGTGTGTCTGAGTGAGATGTGGGACAGAGAAAGAGTACAGGAGGTGAATGAGCTAAATGAGAGACTAACGGAAAATGTGAGGAGCGCTGCACTTAAAAAAATTGGGTTTATTAGAACAAATGTAAGAAAGAGAGTGAATAAACCATGGTGGAATGAGGACCCAGCTAACCACCACCGGCGGGCCTACGTAGGCATTAGAGCGGCGAACGGCGGCCACCAGCGGCAACTTTGCCTCCCGAAGCCCTCCGTAGTGCCGCTGGTGTATTTTCAGAGAGGAAAATTTATTATCTGTAAATCAATGTACAGAATTTGAAAAATGTATTCCTATTATGTATAAACATTCTAAAACAACAGTTATATGATGATATTGATGTAGTATTGTATCAGTGGTGATAACCAGCGGCTACTTGACGTAAGACCTCCGTACCAGCAGGCCCACTGCGGTGTATATTTGAAGTGCACAAGAAAATATTAAGTTCTGCAGCATGTTCCCCTTCATAAACATGAACATGTTGAAGTTTTCATCAGACAGGGAGCTCCTCTTGGCCCTGTTGATGTCCTTGCCTTGCTTCCCGCAGCACATGATGCGGGCGGGAGTTTACTGCTGAATCATCATACATTATTGTACCTCTGATGAAAACTTCAACATGTTCATGTTTATGAAGGGGAACATGCTGCAGAACTTAAAGTAATCGTCCAGACCATTTCATCATTCCTGATTTAATGCAATCAAATCATAGCCATTAACGAGTATATCAACAATACGTCGTCACTTTTTGTATCCAGTCAGCCGTTTTTAAATAATCCGCAATCAAAATCTGCAAATTCCCCGAGTTTTCAAAACGCTCTCAAGGTTTGCAGACGCTCAGGCTCAGGCTCGGTGACGCAGCATCAGGGAGGCTCATCTTCCCGCGCTTGATCAGAGAGGCACGTAAACACAGAGATAAATATAGTACTTGAAGATATTTGGGTGTTTCTGATAGATTTGTTTTGCTATATGCCACATGCATGCATCCTTTATGGGTGCAGCAAGACAGCTGTGCCTTTCGAGAAAAGTTTGCACACGGAAAGGAGTGGCGTGTGTAGGAGTGGAGTGGCGGAGTGGCGTGTGGTGATTCACGCCTATAGTGTGTTGGGGCGAGCAGTTGTGTTGAGAAACGGTGTGTAGTGAGGGTAGCGATGGACCACCACGACTGTGAGGCTTTGCCTCTTAACAAGACCAAGTAAACCAAGTAAACCAGTTGTGGAGTGGGCGTGGGCGTGCCCTGTGGTGAGACCCCTTGTGGTGGTGTGGCTGTCACACTTTCTGCCTTCCCGCCCGCATATTTTCCAACTCTTTGCTGTAGTTAATGCTAGTATGTGGTTTCCGAGTAATTACGTTTGACTGTAGCTCCAAAACTAACCATAGGATTTTCTCGAAAGTACCTTCATTGTGATTCCCACACACACATAGTTTAACCTTATTTACCAATCCATGTTTTGGAGAAGTGCCAGGTCCTCCTGCTGAACCTCAGGCTCTGCTAACACCTGTTCATCCACCTCGTACTCGGGCTCAAACATATAGGATCCCATGACAATCTGATCTATAGCTGCTATGTGAAGGGATCATATCAAGTTTAAGATCGCGGGAACGCATGGCCTACACCAGCCATGTATGCCTCTTTTATGCCGTCTGACATCCTCTCCGACTCGTGCATGCGGAAAACCCTTCACGATAAGAGAAATAGGGCCCAAGGCGACCATTGTTTGTTATGAACTGAAAACTCTACCCAAGCTACCGTGCACCTCTCAATGTGAGTAGAGAAAGTTCACGGGTTTTGCTGAGTCACTACGCGCTTTGCCTCGGACCCAGGTTTTCGTGCGCAAATGGAACGCCTGAACTCTTGGGTTCCGTGAACTGGTTCTTGAAATGTCGCAAATGGAAGAGGCCTAAAAATGTTTATACACTATTTCTTTTTGCTATATTTTTTAGAATACACAAAAAGGTTTTCGTATATTTTTCTTGCTTATGATATGCAGAAATGTGTCATGAAGATGATAGTTGTGTCAGTTTTTCTAAATCTCCTGTGGTTATTTCATAATCTCGAGTGAGAGTACACGATATGCAGAAAACATGACTCACTTTGAAATCAGGAAGCGCGCTGACCGCCGAACAAAACCGTTCGTGTGGACACAGATAAGATAAGATTTTCATCCTATCTAGACACTTTGCAAGTACCAACTACAAGGTTATTGACTATACAAAGCGCCGCCACGTCAGCACGAACTAGGCGGACTCGAACCGCTGACCGAATGCACAGGGACGCTGCACATTGCGAACTCACGTCTCTACCAACCTTGCCACCCTGACGGGCTCGTATGGACACAACCCTGGCAACGGCGCTTCCCGTCGGGGGTTAAAGCCCCGTCCACACTCACTCACCACCGTCGGTGCTTCCCGTCGGTGCTTGCCGACGGGAAGCGCCGTTGCCAGGGTTGTGTCCACACGAACGGTTTTGTTCGGCGGTCAGCGCGCTTCCTGATTTCAAAGTGAGTCATGTTTTCTGCATATCGTGTACTCTCACTCGAGATTATGAAATAACCACAGGAGATTTAGAAAAACTGACACAACTATCATCTTCATGACACATTTCTGCATATCATAAGCAAGAAAAATATACGAAAACCTTTTTGTGTATTCTAAAAAATATAGCAAAAAGAAATAGTGTATAAACATTTTTAGGCCTCTTCCATTTGCGACATTTCAAGAACCAGTTCACGGAACCCAAGAGTTCAGGCGTTCCATTTGCGCACGAAAACCTGGGTCCGAGGCAAAGCGCGTAGTGACTCAGCAAAACCCGTGAACTTTCTCTACTCACATTGAGAGGTGCACGGTAGCTTGGGTAGAGTTTTCAGTTCATAACAAACAATGGTCGCCTTGGGCCCTATTTCTCTTATCGTGAAGGGTTTTCCGCATGCACGAGTCGGAGAGGATGTCAGACGGCATAAAAGAGGCATACATGGCTGGTGTAGTCCATGCGTTCCCGCGATCTTAAACTTGATATGATCCCTTCACATAGCAGCTATAGATCAGATTGTCATGGGATCCTATATGTTTGAGCCCGAGTACGAGGTGGATGAACAGGTGTTAGCAGAGCCTGAGGTTCAGCAGGAGGACCTGGCACTTCTCCAAAACATGGATTGGTAAATAAGGTTAAACTATGTGTGTGTGGGAATCACAATGAAGGTACTTTCGAGAAAATCCTATGGTTAGTTTTGGAGCTACAGTCAAACGTAATTACTCGGAAACCACATACTAGCATTAACTACAGCAAAGAGTTGGAAAATATGCGGGCGGGAAGGCAGAAAGTGTGACAGCCACACCACCACAGGGGGTCTCACCACAGGGCACGCCCACGCCCACTCCACAACTGGTTTACTTGGTTTACTTGGTCTTGTTAAGAGGCAAAGCCTCACAGTCGTGGTGGTCCATCGCTACCCTCACTACACACCGTTTCTCAACACAACTGCTCGCCCCAACACACTATAGGCGTGAATCACCACACGCCACTCCGCCACTCCACTCCTACACACGCCACTCCTTTCCGTGTGCAAACTTTTCTCGAAAGGCACAGCTGTCTTGCTGCACCCATAAAGGATGCATGCATGTGGCATATAGCAAAACAAATCTATCAGAAACACCCAAATATCTTCAAGTACTATATTTATCTCTGTGTTTACGTGCCTCTCTGATCAAGCGCGGGAAGATGAGCCTCCCTGATGCTGCGTCACCGAGCCTGAGCCTGAGCGTCTGCAAACCTTGAGAGCGTTTTGAAAACTCGGGGAATTTGCAGATTTTGATTGCGGATTATTTAAAAACGGCTGACTGGATACAAAAAGTGACGACGTATTGTTGATATACTCGTTAATGGCTATGATTTGATTGCATTAAATCAGGAATGATGAAATGGTCTGGACGATTACTTTAAGTTCTGCAGCATGTTCCCCTTCATAAACATGAACATGTTGAAGTTTTCATCAGAGGTACAATAATGTATGATGATTCAGCAGTAAACTCCCGCCCGCATCATGTGCTGCGGGAAGCAAGGCAAGGACATCAACAGGGCCAAGAGGAGCTCCCTGTCTGATGAAAACTTCAACATGTTCATGTTTATGAAGGGGAACATGCTGCAGAACTTAAAGTAATCGTCCAGACCATTTCATCATTCCTGATTTAATGCAATCAAATCATAGCCATTAACGAGTATATCAACAATACGTCGTCACTTTTTGTATCCAGTCAGCCGTTTTTAAATAATCCGCAATCAAAATCTGCAAATTCCCCGAGTTTTCAAAACGCTCTCAAGGTTTGCAGACGCTCAGGCTCAGGCTCGGTGACGCAGCATCAGGGAGGCTCATCTTCCCGCGCTTGATCAGAGAGGCACGTAAACACAGAGATAAATATAGTACTTGAAGATATTTGGGTGTTTCTGATAGATTTGTTTTGCTATATGCCACATGCATGCATCCTTTATGGGTGCAGCAAGACAGCTGTGCCTTTCGAGAAAAGTTTGCACACGGAAAGGAGTGGCGTGTGTAGGAGTGGAGTGGCGGAGTGGCGTGTGGTGATTCACGCCTATAGTGTGTTGGGGCGAGCAGTTGTGTTGAGAAACGGTGTGTAGTGAGGGTAGCGATGGACCACCACGACTGTGAGGCTTTGCCTCTTAACAAGACCAAGTAAACCAAGTAAACCAGTTGTGGAGTGGGCGTGGGCGTGCCCTGTGGTGAGACCCCTTGTGGTGGTGTGGCTGTCACACTTTCTGCCTTCCCGCCCGCATATTTTCCAACTCTTTGCTGTAGTTAATGCTAGTATGTGGTTTCCGAGTAATTACGTTTGACTGTAGCTCCAAAACTAACCATAGGATTTTCTCGAAAGTACCTTCATTGTGATTCCCACACACACATAGTTTAACCTTATTTACCAATCCATGTTTTGGAGAAGTGCCAGGTCCTCCTGCTGAACCTCAGGCTCTGCTAACACCTGTTCATCCACCTCGTACTCGGGCTCAAACATATAGGATCCCATGACAATCTGATCTATAGCTGCTATGTGAAGGGATCATATCAAGTTTAAGATCGCGGGAGCGCATGGACTACACCAGCCATGTATGCCTCTTTTATGCCGTCTGACATCCTCTCCGACTCGTGCATGCGGAAAACCCTTCACGATAAGAGAAATAGGGCCCAAGGCGACCATTGTTTGTTATGAACTGAAAACTCTACCCAAGCTACCGTGCACCTCTCAATGTGAGTAGAGAAAGTTCACGGGTTTTGCTGAGTCACTACGCGCTTTGCCTCGGACCCAGGTTTTCGTGCGCAAATGGAACGCCTGAACTCTTGGGTTCCGTGAACTGGTTCTTGAAATGTCGCAAATGGAAGAGGCCTAAAAATGTTTATACACTATTTCTTTTTGCTATATTTTTTAGAATACACAAAAAGGTTTTCGTATATTTTTCTTGCTTATGATATGCAGAAATGTGTCATGAAGATGATAGTTGTGTCAGTTTTTCTAAATCTCCTGTGGTTATTTCATAATCTCGAGTGAGAGTACACGATATGCAGAAAACATGACTCACTTTGAAATCAGGAAGCGCGCTGACCGCCGAACAAAACCGTTCGTGTGGACACAGATAAGATAAGATTTTCATCCTATCTAGACACTTTGCAAGTACCAACTACAAGGTTATTGACTATACAAAGCGCCGCCACGTCAGCACGAACTAGGCGGACTCGAACCGCTGACCGAATGCACAGGGACGCTGCACATTGCGAACTCACGTCTCTACCAACCTTGCCACCCTGACGGGCTCGTATGGACACAACCCTGGCAACGGCGCTTCCCGTCGGGGGTTAAAGCCCCGTCCACACTCACTCACCACCGTCGGTGCTTCCCGTCGGTGCTTGCCGACGGGAAGCGCCGTTGCCAGGGTTGTGTCCACACGAACGGTTTTGTTCGGCGGTCAGCGCGCTTCCTGATTTCAAAGTGAGAGTCATGTTTTCTGCATATCGTGTTTTTAAAGCAGGCTTGGGAAAAAAAGATTGCGTGGGAATGTGGAAGATGTACAGGAGGGTAGGAGGGACTTATGTCTGTGTCTATACTGCCCTGTTGTGCCCTTCTCTCCCCACAGGTGGCGGGGAAAGAAAGGGCTACAGAGAGGCAAGAAGGAGATATGTGTCAAGTTCGACCCCGAGCTTGACAGACGACCTACAAAGCGATAATAAACAGAAAAGGTCACAAGAAGAAGAAGAAGGGTCACTGACTGCTGTGGGGAGATGTGCGACACATGGTTTCACACGGTGTGTGCAGGCTTAAAGGAGCCAATGAATATGAAGACGCTGAAGTCCCCAAACCTTGTGTTTATATGCAAGGACAGATGCCTGGAGAAGACAAGAGACTTTTGGAGGAAGGAAGGAGGAGGAAGAGGAAGAAGGGACGAAGTAGGAAGTGAAGGAGAGGAAATGGAGGACGAAGCACTGACCCAAGAGGGTGCAATGGGTGGGCCAGCGGTACAGGCCACCACCACACAGCAAGAAGTAGGGATAAGTGAAGACCATACCTACTATAGACAAGAACCAGACACACAGCAAGACTTAGAGAACATGACTGTGGTGGACGAGGTGGGGGAGGCTGAGGAAGCTGGGGCAACAGAGGAAGTGAGGTTGGGAGAAGGAGGAGGAGCCACGAGGGAGCCGAGCCCGCAGCCACAGAGGGAGGACACAACAACCCGCTGGGGTGAACAGGGAGCCAGGCCCAAGGAACAGAGGCCCAGACAGCCCACGAGGGGGACGAGTCCCCAGCCGCAGAGGTGGGAAACACTGTATGGTATAGGGGAAAGAGGAACTGACGTCAGTGATAGGAGGCCAGAACAGTTAGCAGAGGAGCAGAGCCCCCAGCCGCAGAGGAGGACGACAATAGCGGCCATTAGAGAAAGAGGACCCACTACAAGGAGGCCAGACCAGCCTGCAATAGAGCAGAGTCCTCAACCGCTGAGGAGGACGACTACGGCGGCCACCGGGGACCGAGGTCCCACTACAAGAAGGCCAGATCAGTCTGCAAGGGAGCAGAGTCCTCAACCGCTGAGGAGGACGACTACGGCGGCCACCGGGGACCGAGGTCCCACTACAAGAAGGCCAGATCAGTCTGCAAGGGAGCAGAGTCCCCAACCACGGTTTTTTAATGATACGGCGACCACCGAGAACCAAGGAGCCAGAGCAAGGGAGAGGAGGGACAGACCTGCAAGCCCAGGCGGCAACGACACCCTGGTTGGGAGTCGGCCGGTGGGCATGGGAAGATGGTCACCGAAGGCAAGCGACTACGTCTGAAGAGATCCGGTAAGTGGGAAAGAAGGATATGGTTGTTTGGGGACAGTATCCTAAGAGGGCTCGGTAAAGAGATACAGGGTCTGACGAGGCGAGTTCTATAGGATAGAGGATAAATGTTTACCAGGAGCTAACATCAGACCATACGCGAAAAGGTGAGACAACACCTAAGCGAGATGGAGCCGGAGGACCTGGTAGTCATAGAGGAGGTGGCAACGGTTTTGTTAGAGGTAGGAGGAGAAAAAGACAGTGAAGGCTTCGAGGAAATGGTAGAGATGGTGAAGAGAAAGGTACGGCAGAGCCCCCTGGTGGTGTGTATCCCCATGAGGCAAGGGAAGGAGGCCTCACTGTATGGTGCAAAGAGAAGGTGGGTGAATAAGAAGTGTGTAGAGCAGCTGGAGAATTGGGCGTGTGATGGTTTACAGCTGTGGAAAGGATGAGTTGGAACCAGGTGGGTCACGAGATGGCATACACATGTCTAACGTGGGGAAGGTGTGGATGGCGTGGAATGTAGCAGAGTGGGCTCAACAGAAGGAGAGGGACCAGGCATAGGGAAGGGAGAGTAGAGGAGGAATGCTGCTTGCCTTACTGAACACAAGGGGATGGAGTGAAGGAAAATGGAGGACACTGATAGAAGAGGGAAAGGAGTATGATGTAATAGGAGTATGTGAGACAGGATGGCATGACAGCATTGAGTGGGACGAAGGAGGTTGGGTAGGAATAGGCAGAGGAAGGAAGGTAGGAGAAAAAAAAGGAGGAGGTGCAGGAATACTTATGAAAGAGAAGGCAGGAAGAACTATTGAAGAAATAAACCCAACCAGTGATATAGAAAACCAGCTAGGTTATAATAAAGGAGATATAGTAACGGTAAAAGTTAGGGAACAGAAAGAAGTCTGGTGGGTGACAGTAGTGTACATGGGAGTAGAAGGTCGAGGAAATCAGGAAGACAATAGAAAGCTGTTTGAGGCGATGCTTAAGATTAAAGAAAAGGTCGGGAGGGACAAGTGGGTGATAATGGGCGACATGAATGGTCATATCGGCCTGATGGAGGAAAGAGTCAACAGGAACGGAGAGATGTTATTAGATTTTGCTGAAATGTCGGGCTGTAGAATAAAGAATTGGGAGTTAGAAAAAACCCCGCAACAGGAGAGACAGAAACAACGAGTCGGCGATAGATTACATACTTGTCAATGAGTCTGTAGATAGACAAGGATGCAGGATTTGGAAAAATGAGGACGTAGATATATCAGATCATAGCATGATAGGGATCACGTGTGGAAAACACAGGGAAGAAAATAAAGCCAAGAAGGTAATATGGAAAGAAAAATGGGATGTGAAAAATGCTAACTGGATAGAGTATTGTCGAGGAATGGAGAATACCATGCCAGGAGATACAGAAGGGATTGGAGCACTGTTAGTGAGTGGGAACAAGGGATCAAGAACGTCATTAGACAGGAAGCCAAGAAAGCGATAGGAACAAAGAAATTCAAAATAGGAAAAACGAGGCTCAAAGGTTGGTGGGATAAGGAGGTCGGACAGGCAATACGAGATAGGAAAAAAGAGAACAGGAAACAGAGAAGTTTGGCCAAATTAGCAAGACTTCAAGGGGGGAGGTATGAGGAAGAATGAGGGGAGGCTTGGGATAGATACCAAGAGGCTAAGAAAAGAGCCCAGTCCTTAATTAGAAAGAAGATAGGAATGTGGGAAGAAGAACAGGCACAGGTACTTTGTAATATGCCTAGAAGAGAAAGAGAAAAGGAAGGATGGAGAAGACTGAAGAGAAACCTAGGTGGGGCCAGTGGGCACCAAGAAGTTAGGCTGAAGATGGAAGACAGAGAGGTAACAAGAGAGGAAGAGATTATACCTATAGTGGAAGAATACTGGAGGAAAGTCATATGGAAGGAGGAAGAAGTGGAAGAGGATGTAGGGAACTTGGTTATCTACAGTGAAGAAAGAGAAATGGAAAGAATAGTAATAGAGGAGCAGGATGTAGCCTCTGCTATAAAAGCAATTAAGATAGGGAAAGCAGGAGGAACGGATGGAATCATAGGGGAATTCATAAAGTATGGAGGAGAAGGGTTGAAACTAGCTCTAGTTAATCTGTTTAGAGAGATGTTGGAGAAAGGTGAGGTGCCCCAAGACTGGAAAAGGAGTAGGGTGACACTTATACATAAAGGAGGAGGGAAGCCAAAAGAGGAAATAGGAAATTACAGACCCATAGCAGTGATGAACTATAACTAATAATTAGCTAATGTCATGGCTGGAGGAAGATAAGGTGCTGGGAGAAGAGCAAAATGGGTTCAGAAAAAATAGAGGAGGTTTAGAAAACTTGTTGGTGATAAAGGAAATCATAGAAAGGAGCCGGAGGGGAGATGAGGAACTGTACCTAGTATTTATAGATATTGAGAAAGCATACGACTCGGTTGATAGAGGAAAATGAATGAGACTATTGGCACACCTAGGAGTAGATGATAAGGTGGTGCAGGTAATTAGGGAGTTATATAAGGAAAATGAGGTAAAGTTCACACTAGGAGATATCAGCACAGGATGGATGAAGAATAACATAGGAGTCCGGCAGGGATGTGTTATCTCTCCAACACTCTTCAACATATACTTGGAGGAACTGATAGTGAGGATCAGAAAGTCAGAGAAGGGAGTCAGAGTAGGGAATAGAAAACTAGGATGTTTAGCCTATGCAGACGATGTAGTTCTCATGGCAGAGAGGAAGGAAGACATGGAGGAGTTGCTGGGAATAGTCAACAGTTATGGAAGGGAATGGAACATTAGGTTCAGTGTCAGGAAGTGTAAGGTGATGGAGTTCAACAGCAGAGAGGAAGGTCAATGGGTTCTAGGGAACAACATTCTAGAGGTGATTGATAGGTATACATACTTAGGACTGGAAGTAAGCAAGGAAGGAGTTGGAGGAGAAAGACAAAGGAAAACTAATGAGGGAAAGGCTAGGAGGATGACAGGCATGATCATTAACGGAGGAAGTAGGACAATTAACAAATATGAAGTAGGTAGGAGTCTTTGGAAAGGAATGGCAGTGCCATATTGCTTTTATGGGTCTGAGATAACATATTATCGGGAGGGAGATATTACTAAGCTAGAGAGGAAAACAGAAACATTATGGGTAGATGGGGGTTGGGAGCCCCAACCAGCACAGCTGTGGAGGCCATTCGAGGAGATATGGGGTGGAGCACCTTCAGGGAAAGGATTTTAAAAGGGAAACTTAATATGCTGAAGAAATAGAGGGACTTAGTGAGGATAGATGGGTGAAGCAGATTCTGAAGGAGGTTGGGACAAGCTCAACATGGATAAAGGAATTAGAGAGGTGGAAAAGGAGGGAAAACTTAGTAGAAACCTGGGACAGGATAAGAACCAAGGAGGTGAAGATAAGAATAGAAGACAATGGACTAGCAAAGTGGAGAGCAGGTATGGAGGGTAAATCCACGTTAAAGTGGTACCGCAAGAAAGAAAAGCCTGAGGCACTTCACTGGCATGTAGGTGATTGGGGAAGCAGGCTGCTGGTGAAGGCAAGAACAGGAACGCTAGAGGTGAAGGCGAGGAGTAGAGATGGACAAGACCAGGCCTGTAGCTTTTGTAGAGGAGCAGTAAGAGAAACTACAGAACACCTAATAATAGAGTGTGGTAGGTATGAGCAGGAGAGGAGGAGGCTGGTACAATCCATAGTAGGAGTGATAGGGGAAGGAGAATGGGAGAGAAGGATGCACGAGGTGGACGGGGGAATCCTTACTGTGCTAGGACTGTATGGCAGTAAGGAAGAGAGAAAGCAAATTGTAGAGATAACTAAGGTGTTTTTGAAGAAGGCTTGGGAGGAAAGATTGCGTGGGAATGTAGAAGATGTCTAGTAGTCGGGTCACTTAGGGCGGAAAAAAAGGCTTTCGCTTCACCTTAGGTGAAGGAAGTATTTTGAGGATCTTATCCTAAGCATTTTGTGCCGCTGAATCCGAAAATCGTAGTTGGGTCACTCGTTAGCGGTAAGTTTTCGCGCAATTTGCAATTTGGCAATTTGGCAATAAAATTGGCAATTACAAATTGCAGAATGAGAACCAGACGTCGTAGAGACCTCGTTTTGGACTCAAATTGAAGCTTATTAAGAGTGCATAAAATGTTATTGAGTACTCCGTGGTTGTATCTGTTCGGATTACTGATCTATAATGGAAATTAGAGATAAGTGGAAAAAAATTGGGAAAAATATAAAAGGAATAATTTTGGCCTTAAAGCCTGAGTTCTTAATAATTAAAAAACAAAATTTTTAATTAGTAAAAAAGTAAAATAACAAACAATTGTTCTTAGGACACATTTAATTAACGAATTTGTGCAAGGGTGGGTTACAATTATTGCGTAGAACAGGGTATTTCAACTGAAAAATGCTTAGGATAAGACCTCAAAATACTTCCTTCACCTAAGGTGAAGCGAAAGCCTTTTTTCCGCCCGAAGTGACCCGAGTATTAATCCAGAACACAAAATTTCAAACAACGAAACCGAGTCTCCTCCGCGTTTTTTTGGAAAATAACAATTAGAACACAAAAAAATCCCTTACTTGCGATAGCGAGCGTTCACAAGTTGAAAAAAATAGAATATCTAGTCGTCTACGCCATCGACGTCCTCATGCCCATCTTCCTCGTCTTTGATGCACATCTCGGGGGAGCAATCGCAAAGCTCCGAACAAGGAGTCTGCAGGCGTTGACAGCGGCAGCGATTGGTCGAGCAGTTCGTCTTGCATCCGCACTGCATCCATCCATGATACTTTGTGGGGCGGGAGGCAGGGTGGAAGGGATAGGCGCCAGGTTTGGTCCGTAGCCGTACTTGGTCGGGTCGAGGGTCACCAACTCCTTCTTCACAGCCCCCTCCCAGACGACGGCCTGTAGCTGGGCTCGCATAATGTGCTGGGTGGTGGCGTTGACGTCGGAGGGGCCAGTGCTGCTCCAAACTTCTTCTTCTGAAGTGCCGTCCCACCTCGCCTGCGGCAGAGAGCAGGTATATCCGTAAATTCTGCTCACGAATCGGCACAGCACGTCCAGGCTCTCTTGCGTCAGCGGACCAGGGCTTCGGAGTGTACCCAAAGCGTCGAGGGTTGCCTGGTGGGGCCGCCTGGAACACAGGCCAAGCTTGCAACTTGCCTTTCCTGAAGAGGGCGCAAGTGGTGTCGCAACCAGTCAGAGCATGGAAGGACGTGATCACATCCGTGAGAGCCCAGTTCATCGTGGATGAGCTGAACGTTGAAAGTCGTCTTGCCAAGCTGGAGGCACGTGTTGGGAGGTATCTTGGGGAAGGTTCGGAGGAGGAGGACGAGGACGTCAGTGTCCGGAGAAAACTACGGTTGCCTCCACATCTTTGTCGAGCAGGGGAGAGATGATATATCATCTTAGTGTCCGCTTCCTCTTGTTCTGAAGCGAATTTGGGGCTCCGTCCGGTCCAGAAGTTGCCACGCTTTGTCGCGCCACGCGCAGACGACGCGTAATCCCCATGAATGGTGCTGGATTTGGGAGGCAATGAGAGAGGTCATAGCAGTCTTGTTGCTTTTGGTGGACAAGATGTTAGCCATGGTCATTCCAGCTTTGATCCTCGTCGCTGCTTGGATGTCGATATCGTATCCTCCACCTCGGGCTCGCTGTTCCCTCGTCTTGTCTTTGAGGGACGCGCCGATGTCGTACTGTCAAAGACAAGGTGCAACTCCCCGTAGCCAACACCCAGTTGGGCACTCTCTGCAGGAGGGATCCAACCAGGTCCTTAAAGTTTGCTGAGCCGGAAACGGGGTGCTGCTGAAGGATAGCCATCCCGTCGAGGACCAGCACGCGAGAGGATGAAGGGGTTTGCGAGGCCGTGGAGACCGCCGCGTTCATCTTCTCCAGAACCCTGAGAAGGGCACTTTTTGTCGTGACCCGCGGGTGGCCTTGGTCGTCAAAGAGGGCAAGAGGGAACAGGGAGAGCTCATAGTTGGAGATGATGGTGCGAAGGTCCAGACTGCTGTCGAGTTGGAGGGCGAGCAGCAGGCGCCGAGTGAAGTCTGAGGATCCCGTGACAATCACCTGCTTCCCTCCGATTGAAACTTTGGCTTTCTTGCCCAGCGTTTTGAATGTATTGGTAGGCTGACGATGCAGGACCTCCCATGGACTTTGCTGCGCAGTCCTGATCCTTCCCTCTTCGTACTTCAAGAGAGCTTCCTTGCCAGTCTCCTCGATTCTTGTCAGTGCGTCCACCATCTTATCTGGAACAACCTTGCGGGAAAGGACGGTGGTGAGTTGGGCTTTCTCGCGAGTGAAGGGGTTATGCTGGCGAAGAAGACCAGCAACCTCTTTGGTCATCTCGTGTGTCTTCTTCGTGACCGCTGGGCTGTCCTTGTGGTGCTTTGATGCCGTAGCAGAACTTCCGAATGAATAATTTCATCGAATGCTTATTTCTAAAATTATAGCCAATGAAATTTTACATTTATTTGCGAAATTTCATTACCGTATGTCATAAAATACGACCATGAGGGGACAGTCAGAGAAAAGTTACCATTTTCTATTAATCAGACGGTAGTGCCTTTATGAGAACAGATACAGCCAGAAACATTTCATGACTTTTGATGTGAAATTAAGGCCAAAATTATTCCTTTTATATTTTTTTCCATTTTTTTCCACTTATCTCTAATTTCCATTATAGTTCAGTAATGCGAAACAGATACAAACCACGAGTACTAAATAACATTTTATGCACTCTTAATAAGCTTCAATTTGAGTCCAAAACGAGGTCTCTACGACGTCTGGTTCTCATTCTGCAATTTGTAATTGCCAATTTTATTGCCAAATTGCCAAATTGCAAATTGCGCGAAAACTTACCGCTAACGAGTGACCCAACTACGATTTTCGGATTCAGCGGCACAAAATGCTTAGGATAAGACCCTCAAAATACTTCCTTCACCTAATGTGAAGCGAATCGCCCTAAGTGACCCTACTATAGGAGGGTAGGTGATAGGAGGGACTTATATCTATGTATATACTGCCCTGTTGTGCCCTTCTCTCCCCACAGGTGGCAGAGAAAGAAAGGCACGCAGAGAGGCAAGAAGGAAGATGTATGTTAAGTTCGACCTCGAGCTTGACAGAGGACCTACAAAGCGATAATAAGCAAAAAGGTCACAAGAAGAAGAAGAAGAAGAAGGATAAAGGTAACACGCAGTTCATCCGCCTCACCTGTGCCTTCCTGAGGACAGGTCAACTACCACGCCTGTGATAGCATCATAGTTCATAGTGTTCCCCAAGGATCCTCGCAGCCCTAAACAAGAACAAGAACAGACTGCTGTGGACTGGGCTGACTGATTTTTTCGGCGTTTCTGCTGGTGGTGATGGTGGCAGAGGGAACAAAACTAAGGTAATTAGGCATGTACTACCTAGTTGCGCGATTATATCTGGTAATAATGGAGGAGAGTTTCACGTTCGTTTCAGAGACACCAACTATTTTTTCTTGGCCTACAATAGGTGCTTGTTCTAATGGTGCTAGTTTTATTTTGCGCAAACCAAAAAAAAATGGAAAAAAAAAATGAAACTTAACCTAACCTTATGTTTTAATGAAACCTAACCTAACCTAACCTTACAGGTTTTAAAGAAACCTAACCTAACCTTAACCACAAAATAATACTTTTTTTTTTTTTTTTTTTTTTGTTTGCGCAAAATAAAACTAGCACCATTAGAACAAGCACCTATTGTAGGCCAAAAAAAAATAGTTGGTGTCTCTGAAAACGAACGTGAAACTCTCCTCCATTATAACCTTATATCTTACCCTTCTTGATAATGGGTGAAAGCTGCCAAAACTGAATGGGGAAAATTGGTACTTTCAACCTGTAGGCTACCTATGTGAGGGTAAATTGGATTACAGGAAGTTTCGACGGAATGCACTTTCGACGGTAAAAAAAGGAAGTTTCGACGGTACCGTCGAACTCCGTCGAAACTTCCAATATGTCTATACGTATGTCTATCCTAGAGTATCCCCCTAACGTGGTAACACCACGTTATAAGGGTGTTATACCTTATTCACGTGGTAACACCATGAATATATTATATTCACGTGGTAACACCACGTTATAAGGGGGGGTTATCGCCCCCCCATTCTCTCTCCCTCTCTCTCTCTATTTTATTTCCTCCTCATCTTCTCCACTTCTCTTTCTCCTATCGCGGTAACATGACCTTGTCTCCCGCCGACCCCCCTCCCCCTCTCTCCTGCCCTCGCCCTCCATTAATTCTTCTTCTCTCTCTCTCTCTCTCTCTCTCTCTCTCTCTCTCTCTCTCTCTCTCTCTCTCTTCTCTTCTCTTCTCTTTCTCTCTCGTCCGATTATCAGAGCTGTCCGATTATCAGAGCTGCGTTAATAACGATAAGTTAAATTGCGCATGATGAAAGGTCAAAAAATTATTATGAAAGGAATTTTAAATCAGACTGAACACCTCGGTCATTATCCTTATGTTCCTATGTATATAATACGTATACATGTCAGTCAATTTCATTTGTAAGTGTCGTATATTATGAAGGGAATGAATGAGAGGGTTCGACGGCAATGACTTGGAAGGTTCGACGATGCACCATGTTGGAGGTTTTGACGGTGTCGTCGAAAACAGATTCCGTCGAACCATCCTGTCACCGTAAATTGGGGTAAATCTTTAGAAGAAGTCCTTCACCCCTATCTTTTTCATCTTCCCCTATAGCCAACAAGCCTGGGGAACTGGCGGGAATACGGGGTTTTGGGTGGGGGAAGCAAATATAACTGATTTTTGGCTCCCCCCCAAAAAATCATCAAAGTCACTATATGTATAAATCTAGGGAATTCCCTAAATTAGGGATTTCCCTACCGTAGATAACTGTTAAGTCGCCAGGACAACTTTTTTTTCTGTTTACAGACGTGTGGGTGGCGTTAATACTTACATTTCTACATCCATGATTTCAGGAAAGTTAGAAGGGACTATCTGGGGGAGTCTGTGTCATTTTGTGCCCTTCATCTGTGCCCATAGTGGGGCTATAATGAACAAATGACAAAAATATCTAAAAAGTGGTACCAACAGTAGATTTTGCCATCTATGTTTATTTACTGAGTGTCGTACCGCTGTCATCGTCGCCCGAGAAAAAACCACGTAGTGAAATTTGAAACCGTCTATACTTGCAGCTACAAGCATAAAAAAAACGCTTGAAACAGAGTAGATTATAGTCATGATATAAACTACTGTGTATCATCTTCAGTGGCACTAAAAATCAGTAGTGATGCTATAATTCGTAAAAATTTGGCGGCTGGCGACATCACTGCAGGTGGCGACTTTCTGTTATCTACGGTAGATACCCATTGTTAGGGGGAAATTTTTCCCTTTAATTTATATATGTATAGATTGGACAATTTTGGGAGAGCAATAAATGAGTCGTGTCTGCCTTCCCTACCCAAAACTCAAGTTTTCCATAAGGCCATCAAGCTTGCTGGTCATAGGAAAGGGCAAAAAAAAACCTAACCTCCTAGCCAGAAGGGGCTGCGCCCCCATGGACCCCCCAAGGGTTGCTAATCTACCTCACTATAACTCCCGCATCTTACTAACCTAACCTAACTATAACCAAATACATTCAACAACAAGATAGTACCTCACTCCGGGGTGCCCTGTGGGGCGCGTGAAACGACCTCCGCCGTGCGGCAGGAGTTAACCAGTCTGCTAGCCCATTCACTTGCTGCATATGACTATCAATGAAAATCATATAGACTATGGTTTATCAGGTATACAACACAAACCTCGATTTTCCCCCCTCCATTTCCCGGTATCAGATTTGCCGGACAAAATCCGAGGTCCGCGGAGATGTCCCGTCTCGGTTTTTTTAAATTTTTTTTTTTTCTTTTATACGTGAAATGCTGTCCTGTCTAAATTGACAAAGTGTCCCCGGTCCGAGCGTTCCTGTACCCTGTCAGTGTCCGCGCCTCCCGCCATGTGGCAGCATGCTCAGCGGTCGTATTGTTTTCATTTGGGCACACGACACTCCACGGTTCACCTGCACAGCCTCCGTCAGTCCCCCGACCTCCCCTGCCCTGGTGCAGGAACATCTCTGAGACTATTGAACACTTTTTTGCTGCCTTTCCCCCATGGGGGCAGCATGCTCAGCGGTGTATTTTTTACATTTGGGCACACAACCTCACGATTCACCTGCACAGCCTCCGTCAATCCCTGACCCCCCAGTCCCCCTGATCAAAAACCTCTGAACTATTAAACACTTCTGCTGCCCCCCGCCAGTGGCAGATGCTCAGCGGACGTAAAAGTCCGGGGCGGGGTAGTTAATTGGGTTTTTTTCCGGACAATAAATAAGAGTAGGAAAAACCCCGGGGGGTGGGAAAGGGGGGGAAAAAAAAAAAAAAAAAAAAAAAAAGGGCTCGAACTGTTGCGTTTCCCCGGGGATTTTTTGCATTTCCCCCGGCCATTTCCCCCCCCTATTAGTCCGGGGAAAACGTTTTTTTTTTGTGTGTATATGATATAATGTTATCTTCGTAAAGTTTGTTCTATAATTTATCAAATAAAAAAAAGTAAAAAACCCTAAAGAAATGCTTACGAGACTCTAAGAAATATGCATTCACTTTAACTCTTCGCCATTTTTAAAACTTTGCAGTCAAAATTTCCATTAAAAATATCAAAGAAGCGCAATTTTATTCTTTCCCTTGTATTTTTTTTTTTCTGATAAATGATTGAACCCGCATAATTAGGGTTTAAATAAATAAATAAATCATCAATTGGTAATTTTCCCGATTATGATGTTATTTTTTTAGTTAAAGCTTTTAATTTATGCATGGTGTAATTCATTTTTTAAAAAAACGAAATTTAAGGGAAAAAATAAAATCAATCGGGAAAATTCCCGATTGGTGTTATTTATTTAGTTTAAAGGTAAGTTGCATGGTTGTAATTCATTTTTTCGAAAAAAAAAAAATATCAATGGAAAACTAATAAAAATTTCGCTTATATTTTTCATGGTAAATGTTTAAATCGCAAAGTTTTAATGGCGAAGAGTTGAAGTGAATATTCTTTTGGGCATATCAGCAGGGGAATGGGGCCAGCAGCTGGTTTTAAACCCCGCCCCCGGGGCGCCCCCCGTCGCGGGTAAAAAGTTTTCTTGGAGGGGCCGCGATGGGTATCTTTTTGTAAGGTTGTAAAACCCCCTTAAAGTAATAAAACCCAACCCCACTCTAACCCCTTAAAATAAAATAACCCAACCTCACTAAAGCCCTTAAAAGTAAATAACCTAAACCTCCCAAACCCCCAAAAAAAAAAACCCCTTAAAAAGTAACTAAACCCCAACCTCACTATAACCCCTTAAAGTTAATAAAATCCAAACCCCCCTTGAATAAAATCCAAACCCCCAAATTTGGAAAAAAATAAAAAAAAATTTTGGGTTTTTACGGGTTTCAAGGTACATGATGTAGCAAAAATTAGGGAATGCGAATTAAAACGCCCCGAATTCCTATGCCGCCCACGTGGCTTTTAAAGGGAGAAGGGGCGTAACCGTTTAAAGGGCCGCGCGCGAGTATGGGCCATGTGCTTCTGTATATAAAGCTCGTTTTTCTTTGTTTTCTTCCGTGTTTCTGAGTTGTATGTGTGAGTGAAATTCTAGAGACATCTGGCAGCAATAGCCTGCGGCTCCTGCCGCCTGCCACCCTCTCCCCACCATATCAGTCACCCTAAAGATACCAAGGGAGTCTGCTGTGTGCTGCAGGCTGTCAACGTCTGGCCTGTCAATAGCTATCAACGCTATTATTTCTTGTTGTTACAACAAGCTCTGAAGGTTGTACCAAACTCTGAAGATCACCATGACGCTTACAAGAAAGCAGAAGCTCAAGAAAATGTGGGAAATACGAAGGTGAAGTGAAGGATGGGGGAAGGGGGGGCGGAAGGATGGGGGGCGAAGGTAGTAAATATTATTAATTATATGTAGATTTTGTTGTGTATAGTATCAATATAAGCTATAGAGCTTTGTGTGTGAAAATAATGCCAATCATGAAATAAATAGCTACGTTACATTGCACTGAAAACTTAAACGCCTGTATCTCAAAACAAGAAATTTTTACATTATAAAAATTGTCAAACATTGAAAAATGATTGAAACTGCTTGTAAACGTTCATGTTAATATTTATTGGTTGTGCCTTCATCTTTTATTTGTTTTTTCGATAAATTTAAAAACTTGGTGTTAGGGAATTTTATTTTTACAAAAGGGCGATCGGCGTGACTTTAAACGTGAGGTGCTTTTTATGGCCTCGAAACTCATTATGTATTGGGAATAAAAAAAAAAACTAAATTACACGCTCTTCGTATGGTATTTGAGTTTTTCCCCTGTAGAAGCAGGTGTCTACGACAAAAAGAAAAAAACACAGGAAGTTGTGACGTCATAAAAAACCTTATGACGTCAAAAACCGGGTCAGACGTCATGACGTACCACTTTCCCTCCTGCTAAACCAAAAGTCGACATTGAAATATGGTTATACCCTGAAAGTTTCAAGTTGAAGATCTTATGTTTTTTTTTAATTTTTTTTTTTTTGTGTCAGAGGGTGAGCCCCCCCTTAAAAGTAACAAACCTAACCTTGCTATAACCCCTTTCAAAGTAACTAACCTAACCTTGCTAAAACCCCCTTTAAAAAGTAACTAACCTAACCTCACTAAAACCCCCTTAAAAGTAACTAACCTAACCTCACTATAACCCCGGCTGAAATGGCATATTTAACCCCTCACACACACCCTACCACGTATATAACACCACGCTAACCCTAAATAACACCTATAACGGCATTAGAAACACGAGTTATAGTGGTTATATGAGGCCTAACACAAGCGGCCTGCCTCTCGGCGACGGCTATAAGACACTGTTGTCGTGTAGGCTACGAACACATTTTATTTCCACTGCCACTAATGCACTACTTTCGCCACTGCACTAATGTCGCCAGGCACAATGTATTACAAATTTTAGCATAGATGCTAAAAGCTCGCTTCGCTCGCTTGGACAATGAGTTAAGAGACAAACATAACTTTCTGTCTTTTCTGTCACCTGCTTCACGACTCTTTCGGTGCTCTGAGTGTGGATAAGAACTCCGGAACCTCGTTATGGCTTGACCAGGATCTCCTGGATCTGATCCCCGGACAGTGAACAGGTGAATGCCGGCTCGTGCACCTGGCCAGGCTGCCGCTGATCAGTGTCTGCAAGCTGGTGGCTGACAAGTTCAGCTTGGGGGTGATGCGAGGTCTTACCACTGGTGTCTCCATACTCCTCGCCAAACCCTCAGCTTCAAAATCGGGTCAAGGCGAACCTGCTGTCGTCCTCACTCTGACTCGCCATCAGCGAGAGGAGGACACATTCTGAAGTGTGCGAACCATGCTCCTGTCCGCACGTAGAAGGTCACAGCTGTTTGGACCCCTTCTTGGGCTGCGACCTCATCACTCTGAGCTGCGTGAGGATGTGCTTGGGGGCCGCCTTTAGTCTATGGTGAACTTTGATGTCGTAGTTTGAGTTTTGAAGTACACCTGCAGGCAGTACTTGACTAGGATTTCCAGAGTGGTTCAGTTCTTTGCCAGTCAGTCCATGCTTTCTGGTCCACATGTACATGAGCGACTGGGCTGTGGTGAGCCATGTGGAGTGGGACACCTTTCCACACTTGATCTCCTGCAGCTCGGGTGGGGGAACGCCCCGCTCACAGCCTGGACCAGCTGGTAGGGGACCTGCTGGTCAGTGGAATGTTTACCAGGATATACTCGGGCATCTCCGTGAGATCTTCGCCGCCCGGCACTCCTCTGAACTCTGCATTGTAAACGCATCTCATTCCACTGGACAGCAGACTGCACACTGGACCCCCTGAAGCCAGTGTCAGATGAGGTAGGCCCATCAATGCTGGTGATAAGGTGGCGCAGGGGCAACTCGTTTGTGTGCAACACGCATATACTCCAGAAGAGCTTGCGTCCCAGCATCTTCTTCAAATGGGCGTGGGTACCACCCTTCCACCCCGTGTTGGCCCTAGTTGAGTCACCTTGCAGTACGATCAGTGAGTCAGTGGAGTCGTATGTCACCGGCAGATCATAGAGAGCCTGAGCCACCTTGAACGCAGGCTTCTCAGGTGGCACCGGGTCCTCTGGTACAAAGTGCCAAAGGTACCTTCCAGATGGCTCCTCTGTCACTGACACATGCTCCTCCCTGATCAACCAACCTTGGGTGCAGTTTCCCATGGCTGTCGGGCACCATCGCCCTGGTCTTGTCCTTCCTCCCATCGTAACCCAATCCAACTATTTTGGTACCCTGGTTAGGGTACGCCGTATAACAAATATTCTTTTTCTCAACTTTGGCATGCCAATTTCCTATGTAAAATGGAATTATAAGACGATTTTATATAGTTCCATTTTTGCATTTGAGCAATTCTTACTATGCAAAATCGCACTTTAAGCTATGTTTTGCATATAAATATAAAAGTCCATTTTTGCATAGCAAGAAGTGCTCAAACCAAAAAGTTGAAGGGGACAAACCACCCTTAAAATTCAATTTTACATAAGAAAACACCCCCCCAAATTCAAAATAATCTATATTTCATTTTTCATTGGCCCTCGGGTCCCCAAAATTGTACAATGATTCAGATCGCAAGACGGTTTGTGGGCATGGAAGGGTCTGCCACCCCTCCCCTTGTCCCTTACCTACCGTACCCTCTCGAGTTAGGTATCAGGGGCGTTCCCAAGAGTACATACAACGTTTTGTTGCTTGATGTAGTATTGTCCCTTTGTGAGTCAATTTAGGATTTGCTGTTTTACTTAATGTGCTTTTTTTGGACTTATTTGTGCTCTGTCCTATGTCTGTCACCTTTAAATCCTGTGTTTTGGTGGGGTGGGGTTGGGTTGGTAAAATAGAACCCTATTTTTGAAGTTTTGAGAGTTTGTTGTTTTTTCAAAAGTTTATTTTAGCTTAAAAAAACGGGTTTTTTTTTTCTTTTTTTTTTTAATTTGATGGGTCCTGAAAAAACCATATTTTCCCATTACAGTAAAACCCTTATAACTCGGCACGGATAACTCGAATTTGATATAACTGGGATGGCAAAGACAATGTTTTTTTTTTTTTTTTTTTTTTTTTTTTTTTTTTTTTTTTTTTTTTTTTTTTTTACCACAACACCACCACACACAACACCCCCCCACCCCCCACCCACCCCCACCCCCCAAAACACACACACCACACACAACACAACACAACACACCCCACAACAAACCTATGCCCATACACAGTAGGAGTGAGCTCCAGGGGGGGAAAATGATAGGCCCTGGAGGTCACTCGGGCGGGAGGTTGGCCCTCCCCCGTGGGGGCGCAGGAGGATTGTTTAGTGACGCCTGTGATTAGGGGCTCATGCCACCCCGTTCCCCCCAGGCACTCACATCAAAGGTAGAGTAAGGGGACAGGGCATGTGGGTGTTTTTTGGCCACTCGACGGTGAAAAAAGGTTTAAGTGGTTTAGGGGTCTCACCGGGATCAAACTCGGGTCTTCGAGAACGCCACTCTGACGTAACCACTCTGCTACCGCCTCACCTAAACTGCATCTATGGTTTTCACTGGGCATTCATGCCCTCACAACCTCTTCTGTGAAATGTAAACAGAAAGTTGGCAAAAAATATGTATCTCTGCTTTGATGTTATAAGCATCTTTTCGTTTACACTCTGCATATGTCAGTCGCATAAAAGTCGTTTTTTTTGTCCTTTTGCTTTTCCTGCAAGCTCAGGCTCTTAAATTTTTCATTCCCTTCCTGCTGGAACAACCCTTTTTTGCGTGATGGGCTGACACTTGAAATACATACTGTAGATGTAATCCCAAAACACATAAAATAGGGGTGGCAAAGTAAAGCAAAGGTGGGGGAAACCCAGCGGTAGGCTTCAGTGCTGAGCCTTTTTTTGGGGGCGTAAAAGAACCGTTTTGGATACGAATTCCTTTTTTTTTGTCAAAATTGAAAAAGGATTGGTTCGCTTCAAAAACACAACAAGCTTGGTAGGAGCCGAAATAATAATCAATGCAAAAATTGAAACATATCACAGAGTATTTAAAACACACTTTTCACAAGTGTTATTGGATTGGGTTTCGAAACCCCAAGACGGTGTTTGGGACGAAAAAAACCCGGGCTCACCTACCCCGGGTTCCTGATTTTTTTGTTTAATTTCCACCTATTTTACGTTTTTTTGGGTTAAAACATACAGACTGTATATCAAGAGTCAGCTCCATCACGCAAGAGGTCTCCAGCAGGAAGGGAAGAAATTGAAGAGCTGACCCTGCGGAAAAGGTGAAGTGCGGCAGGATGGATGGGGTGCGTCCATGTGTGGCTATTTTTGGCTGAGTTTGATATCAAACCCACCTTCTACCCTTTCACTGGTAAGTGTTTTTTTTATGCTTTAAGTACTGTATTTCCTTTTTTTTTATTTTTTTTTTTTTTTTTTTTTTTTTTAAAAACCCATACAAGGAGGACTTTGAATAACTGGCACATTGAAAAACTCGGAAAGGGGCCAGAGCCCCTATCGTCCCGATTAAAAGGGGGTTTTTTACTGTATTTAAATGTGTTTCTTTAAAACGAGATTTCGTTTTCGAGTATGCCAGGGGAAACCTAACTGCTCGGATTTGGGGCCCCTCCCTGTACTCATCAGTACTGTATTTAAAGATGTCGCTCCACCCCCAAAAAGGGTGTCTCCACAGGAAGGGAATGAAATTGTAGAGCTAAGCCTGGGGAAAAGTCAAAAGGCAATACGGGGAAAAACCTCGTTTATCCGGCACCCGGGGGGGGGAGGCATGGGGATAATCATTTTCCCGTTGTTTTGGAGATTTTTAGGGAATCCCCCCAAAACCCCCCCAATAAATACTGGTTTTGGAGTTTTTTTGTTGTTGTTTAGGGTGCGGGGATCCCTGGGGGAACACTATGACCCCGGGTGAGCCCCTTGATGCTATCACGGGCACGGTAGTTGCCTGTTTTTCCTCGGGAAAGGCACAGTGAGGGGGTTTACGGCTGTTGCCGAGAGGGGGGAACGCCAGCCCCCGCCGCGGGGTGGGCAGGTAAAAGGTAGTGACTTTCAGGGGGAGTTGAGACTGTACCTAACGGTGTGAGGGGAAATGCGGACCTGCAGCGAAAGTGTTCAATAGTCCCCCCGGAAAAAATTATGCCCCAAAGGGGGGGGTCAGGGGACAACGGAGGCATGCAGGTGGCGGAGTGTCGTGTGCCCCAGGGGGAGGGGGGTGAGAGTGACACCCGGGGACGGGGGTTTTTTTTTCCGATCCCGGGCTGGGGGGAAGAGTCACTGGGGGTTTGGCCCGGGAGGTGATGCGGGGGCATCGCCGAGTTGTTATTCCGGTGGGCGGCAGACCGGGGATCAGGCGTTGCCGGGGAAGGCGGCAGGGGAAGGGTGTGTTTTTTACATCTGTTAAGGCCATCCTGGCAGCAAAATCACCCCCCCTCTTTTCCTGGGATACCACGTGGGGGAACCCACTGGAAGGGCGATATCCCACCCCTCTTGGTAAGGTAAAAGGGCCCCCTGGATGGGGGTGGACGAGGGACGTGGGGGGGTCGGGATGACGGGAGAGGAGGGGGTAGAGTGGGGAGGAGTCGTGTAGACCACACCCTTGCCCAACTAAATTTCTGCCGATTTCTCAATTTTTTTAAAATAATTATTTTAATTTAACCCTGGGTGATTGGCCGTTTTTTGGGGAGGCTGCCATTTTTTTTTAAATCCCGGTTAAATGGGGGTTCTCCTGTAAAACCTTTATGAACTGGGATTCCCGTGTGTAAGCAAAGAGAGCAGTTATAACACAATATGCCAATACATTTTTTTTTTGCCAATTTTCTTTTTACTTTGTTCAAACAAGAGGTTTGGGGGCATGATTGCCGAGTGAAAACCAAGAATGCGTTTAGGGGAGGCGGTAGCAAGTGGTTACGCACCCGAGTGGCGTTCTCAAAGCCCCAATTTCGCCCCGATTGGACCCTAAATCCATTTTAAAAATCTTTTTTTGCCCCGTCGGGGGCCTAAGAAACCCACACCCCTGCCCATTACCCTCCCCTTGGTTGCGAGTGCAGGGGAGGAAAAGGGGGGCGGCATAAATCACGGGGGCGCCCCTTTAAAAACAATCCTGCCTGCGCCACCACGGGCGAGGGACAACCCCTCACACCCCAACCGCCTCCGGGGGCCCACCTCCCCCCCCTGGAAAATCACTGCCTCACGCGCATAGGCATAGAGAAAAAAAAAAAAAAAAAAAAAATTTTTTTTGCCTGCTGCTTTTCAAATTCTGAGTTATACAAACCCGAGTTATAAGGGGTTTTTAATAATTATACTGTATTTGCCGGGGCATAAGACGCAGTTTTTTTTCCCTTTAAAAAGGAATGCAAAGTTCACCCTGCGTCTAAGCGGCCCTAACCCCATGAGAGGTCGGGCGAGAAAGCGAACGCCGGTGGTGTATTACTAAAGGGGGTTTAGTGATCTGTGTTGGCAGAGTCCCCTGACACAAAATTTGTAACTGTTATCAACAGTAATGCATAAACTAAGGGGAAAAGGGTTTGGGGTTTAAGAAAAACAAGAGCTGGGGGAAAAAATAGCGATTGTTCTGCCAAGATGGCGTGTCAGATGTAAAAAAATTTTCCCCCCCCCGCGCTGCTTCCCTTTTAAAACGTCTGATTTCGGGGGCTGCGCTTCACCAGGGTCTTCACTTTGGCGAAAGCCCCCGCGCACCCACCTGGGCATTACCGCTCAACTCCTCCCCGCCCCATGGAAAGCAAAAATCCCGCATATTAGATGTAGCCTTAACCGCTTAAATGCGGGTACCAAATTAAAAGGCCTACCCCCCCCGTGCGGCAGGTTTTTAATTTTTAAAAATAAAAAATTACCCTCATATTTTTTTAGTGCCCAAAGATAGAAAGCCCATTCCATACCAAAAATCCATGTTTTGTCTTGGTGGAGGCTACACTAAGTGAAGAGTTACGTCAAATGGCAACGGGGGGTGACCGTGCTGCCCAAAAGCACAATGAAAATACTTTCTACTCAAAATAATAAGCCTTATTTTGGTCAAAAATGCTTCATTCATGCATTCATTTATACTTTGTTTTATATCCATCAGAAAATATTGAATATCTTTATATTTGCCTACCATTTAAATAAGGGCCGGCAGCGTCAACCGTCGTATGTACCCCTTGACCCTTAAAAATTTTTTGTCCCTAAATCCGCAAGAGAAAAAAGGGGTTATATTATATGCAACACTTGACACTGTTTTCCATACAAAACCTATTTCCCGAAAAAAATTTACCCATAATACATTGACGCGCAGTTTAAATAAAAAAAAAAAGGATAACCCAAAAAAGGGGAAACCCATTGTACCAACCCAGTGAAAAGGGAACCCCTTAAAAAAAAATAAAAAAAAAATGATAAAAAAAAATTTAAAATTTTGGGGGAGTGAAAAAAAGGCAAAGGTGTAAAAAAAGGGAAGGGGAGAGGAAGGGGGTATTTGGGGGAGTTGTTTAACCACAAAAGGGGGAAGGGGGCGGGTTTTTTGTTTATTTTCCCATTTTTTCCGTTTTTTTAACCGGGGTTTTTTTTTTATGTGTCCCCCACAATTTTCCCCCTTTTCTTTTCCGGCAATCGGTCGTTCGGGGACCCATTAATCCCCAAAAAGGGGGAGGGTAAGGAGCGGTGGGTTGTGAGTTTTTTTTGGGACGGGGAAAAGGGGGGGGGACGAATTTTCCCCCCCGACCCCCCAAATTACCCCCGATTAGGATAGGGAAAAATAAAAGGGGCTGTAAAAAGGTGAACGGTAGAATGTAGAGGGGGCGTCTTCCACAGGTGAAAAGGGGCCCCCTGGGCGAAAACGCCCGCCTCAAGGGAAAATCCCGTCCATTCTGGTGCCGGACGTTACCTCCCGTTTTAGTTTTTCCAAACAAATAGGTTTCCCGGGGGCGGTCACCCCCCCCTTTTTTTCCCTACAACCGTCCTTCCGTAAGGTTTTGGGGAAAAATTTTTTAACGTAATGAAAGTGGTGGACATTTTCTTTTCCCACTTTTAAACCCCCCTCTTTTCAAAACCCCCTTCTTTTTACGGGAAAGGCTATTAATGCAAATTTCTTCAAAAATAGGTTGAGGCAAGTCTCAAGGGGGACAGGAACGGCGAAAACAAAAAACCCTGGCAAAGGGAATACAAGGCAAATCTGGGAACGGCCCCTTTCAAGTTGAACCATTCAAAAGTTTCCTAAGGCTTCCCCACGCTTGATAATTTAAGGTGTAACCCGGGAAAATATTCGATAAACGGGGCCTTACTTCCTCAAGGGTTTAAATGTACCAAAACGTGTCTCTGAGACTTTCTTTTAAAATTTTTATGGGGAAACCCCTTCCCCCAAAATTTTGCCCCCTGAAAAAAGTTTTTTAGGGGTTTTTGGGGAAAAATGGCCCGTTTTTTTCGGAAAACCCCAAGTTGTTTTTAAAGAAGCGAGGGGGGGCAATTGCCCCTCAGTCCCCAGAAACTTCACTTCACACTGATTTATTGGGTAAAAATTTTTCTCTATACATTTTTCCAAAAAAACCCCCCCCTTTAACAATAAGATTTTACCAAAAAACCCTTTTGGTGTACTGTAGATTTTTTTTGTTTTTTGTTATTCCCAAAAATTCAAGGCCATAGGGAAATGGGTTTTAAAATCCTTGTTGAAACCAAGTTGGGTTTTAAAAGTTCAGGACTTTTTAAAGCCCCCACCAAAATTACCCAAATCTATATTTAAAATTATTTTTTAAAACATTGAAAAACAAAAACATTACCTACTACTAAAAAAACTAACTTTTTGTAAAAAAGTAGGCAAAATATTAAATATCAATTCGGGGGGGCTCCCCAAATTTGACCAATTTTGATTTGGATGTCATTCCCTTTCCTTTTTAAATAATTTTTTCATTCACATTTGCCCGGAAAGGGAGGTACTCTCAAATTTTGTTTTTCCCTTACAAATTTTTTTTTTTTTTCTCTTTTTATAATTTAATTTTTTTTTCCCCCTCAAAACCCATATTTTTTTTTTTTTCTAAAAAATCCTGTAAATAGGGTTTCTCTTATATTTTCTTTTCCCCAAATCGGGTATACTGTATAATAAGTGCCAAACCCCAAAAATTAAAAACCCGAAAAAGGGGTCGTTTTGCGATCTTTCCCCAAAATTCAAATGCGATTACTGTAACGGTTAAGAAGAAAGCTCATTTTTTTGGTCTTAAAAAATTAAAAACTTACTTGTCTATTATCATGTCTGTCATAAAATTAAGCTTTCTGTCTTATCACATTCTGAAAGAGCAAACGAGAACGCGTTTTTTCTCATTTTTTTATTGATTTATTTTCTTATAAACGATGAAGTAAACGACCCAAAACCCTTGAAAATGTTTGGAATTAAGCATTTTCTCACCCTCCACATATCAGACACTATAATCCTATCTGTAATTACCTTAGACTAGATTTTGTAGGTACGAAATGCGGTGAATTTTTTTTTTAAGGGAGTGCGGTCTCAATTTGGAAGGGGATTGGGGATTTTCGTACCTATGAGCGTGCGTTGCACTATCTCGAGAAACACTCCCACTAGCTAAAAAATCAAGGCCGCTCCCCTTAAAATAACAAAGATAATAGTCAAGATCTTCATAGGAGTGTTGAAAGAAGTAGATAACATAACATAGAAAATTAATATAGATTAAAAAAAATAATAATAAGTAAAATTTTGCTTTATTTACCTTGTTGTAGATCGTTGAGGGCGAGTACGATGAGTAGCATTGTAGAAGAGATGGTTGAGGACGAGTACGAGGAGTAAGCGTTGTAGTCGTGATGAGTGGTAGGCAGTGGTAGGGTGTAAGGCAGGTAGGTAAGGGTAGGCAGGTAGGTAAGGGTAGGCAGGAAGGTAAGGGTAGGCAGGTAGGTAAGGGTAGGCAGGTAGGTAAGGGTAGGCAGGTAGGTAAGGGTAGGCAGGTAGGTGAGGGTAGGTTAGGATAGGACAGGGTGTAGGAAGGTAGGGAAGGGTAGGTTTATTCCTGTGTGAGATGCAAGTCATCTGACTCGTCCTCACTCACACTGTTGTCCTCGTACTGTAGCGGTTGGGGGTCATCTACAATGTCCTCACTGTCACTGTCCGTACTCTAGGTGGTCCTCATCCTCGTCCTGAGTGCTGTCATCTTCTTCATATTATCCAGTTCCTGTTGCTTCCTGATGATGAACTGAAGGTACGCTGGTTGACATTTGGGATAAAATCAAGCAGCTGTTGCAGGTGTGCATCTTGCCAGGCTGAAGTCGACGTATTTTGGGGTACTTCTGGGGTAGCTGTACTGCAGACAGGTCAAACATACGCCGAGTATACCTTGCACTGGTCCGCCTTCATAAGACGTACTGATCCCAGAGCTTGACCAGTGTAGTCCCTGCAGATGAAGTAACCCTCACAGAATTTAGAAAGTAGCTTAAAGGACCGGCATTCTGGAAACTGTAGGGCGGCTTGGGCTTCCTGTGTGTTATTGACTTCTGCAACACCTCAACATCCAAGAAGTCGGTGTTCCTCAGCACAATGACATGGTACCTTGATGTCGTGCAGAGTTGGATGGCCCTTACATACCCCTTCAAGTCGTAGATGTTTACTACCCCTGCGAATATACTTCTCAATGTGACCAAAGGCACGGTCGCAAGCCATGTAGCTATGCCCAGGTAGCAGGTACGTATGACTGATGTTCTGGAGTGTGGTTGAGTGGATAAGACGAAGATAAAACAAGATAATGTTAATGTTCTTATTTTGCCCACCACAATTATCAGAAAAAACCTTTAAAGTGGTGAAACTGCCCTCCTTTAAACTCATCGTCTATCCACCTGGCTATACATGTGGCTACCTCAACACATGCCAACGACCTGCATTCATCTCATCCCACACATAAAAAGTATTCTTCTTGGTCTTGAGGTTGTGTATGCATAGTTTATAGACCCACAACTTTCTCTCTTGTAATATGCTACGTTAGTACACAAACGAGGCACTGGAAGTGTCTGTTTGAAGATCTAGGCAGATACACCTCGTGTCGGGGTCGTTGTCTTTTTCCATGTAAGCCATGGCCTTCATCCCCTTCTTAGCAAAGCTCAGGTGTTCGTCCCACTGTGCCTGGATAACCTTGGGCCTCCTCTTCTGTGCTGGCATCCTTCTTGCTCACCTCGTACCTGTCACATTTCGAACAGGTATCCGTACTGGGGGGTTTAAAACCTAGACGAAAACCCCGCACAACTTCTTGTAGTAGGATAATAATACAGGCTCCTCGTCCTTGTGGTTGTCAAACACCACTCCTTGTACAAGAAAAACATCTTCTTCATGTTCATTTCTGTGTCAAGATACCGCATTAAAAGGTGATTTAGCACGAGTATAATGGCTAGACACAGTGGGAAACTCTTGACATGGCACTCAACAAGGTTCTTACGTGACAGAGACATGGCATGCTTGGGAACATGCTTACCTCGGCGGTCAGGACGTGCGTGCCTGTGGGGATTCACACGGTCCACAGCATTGTACACACGCCGAGATAAGTTACACCTAACACATTACGAAAGGCCATAGCACAAACATTAACATTAGTGCCACCACACAAGAGCGAATAAGCACGTGTACACGTACGCTTATAGGGAGCGTCATCACCACGCTGCCTGCACCCGCCTCCGTTTCACCACTCCCTTCACACAATACTTTTGAATAAAGGAATTTTGAATGTTAAAATCCCCCAAAGCCCAAAAACTATCATGAATAGCCTTGACAGTATCCATTCCTAGCTTTTCAAAACAACCATCGTTACATGGTGCTCCTATTTTTCTCTTCACAATGACTTTACCCCCCCCTTTGCCGACATACTCATCGCCGGCGTTACGCTTCCTTTTCGCTGTGTTTTTCTTCCAATCACTAGGGTTAGACAGCTTCTTTCTCTCATCACAGTCTGCCCCGGCACATCCCCTCACCACTGGTAGAAGCCATGGTCCATAAATAGGTAAGTAATCCAGGTAAAACAGGAAAAAGGTTGAAAGACACCCAGAGTGTGTTTTATCAGTAGCGCGGCAGGGTGAACACTGGCTGGTGGTGAACCCGGGAGGGCAGGGAGGGGTAGCGGGAAGAATGGCGAGTTCTCATTGGCCCAATTTTGCCGAGGCGGCGCGGTAGACCGTTCCCATTGGTCGCCGTGGCGGCCATCTTTAAAGCCGCACAACAAAACAAAACATTGGCGCTTTAAAACACAGCCTCACCCCGCGGGGTCGCGGACAGACCAGAGGCGCTTAAGGCTAATTTACCTTCTTCTTCCCCCTAATTCTCGACCCTATGGTCGAGTGGCGCTTGTGACGCCTGTTTCACACTCTGGAGCTAGACTGGAGATAACCAACATTTTTCAACGTGGGACAAGAGTAAAAATGGCGCTTTGAACGCTAGTCTAGACCGTGAGGGGTCCACAAAACCGGGCAATCTACGGGCGACACACCCTTCTCTTTAGTGGGATTTTTCGACCATATTGAAGTTGTCGGTTTGAACTGCCGATTTCACGATTGAAAAGTAGAGGGTTTGGAGATGGGAATGAAGCAAAAAAGTGAATTTTGATCAGGGTGGCGCTTTGGCACTTATGTCCACTACCACGCCTCATATATATATATATATTATATATATATAATATATATATATTATTATATATATTTAAAACGAGGTTTGTGTGTATATATATATATATATACACACAAACCTCGTTTTCCCGGACTAATAGGGGGGAGCACTGGTCCGGGAACCGCAAAAGTCCGGGAATTATCCTCTAAACAGGAAAAAAATAAAAAATGATGCCATTACCCACCCCCGGACGCTTATCCTACTCTAGTATTTACTGTCCGGCAACCGCCAATATCAACTACCCCGCCGCGGACTTTTACGTCCGCTGAGCATGCTGCCACCTGGCAGGAGGCAGCAGAAAGTATTCAATAGTCTCAAGAGACGTTCCTGCACCAGGGGCAGTGGGGATCAGGGGCCAGATGCTGAGAGTGAGCTAGGGCGCCCTATCCACTAGGGCGCCTGTGGTAAGGCGAAACGCCCTCCCACCGCAATGCTCAGTCGAGATTGCTGCCTTAGTGGCACCGCTAAAGGCGCTGAAAACTAAGGCATGGTCAGACCCTGACTTAGTGAGCTGCTGTGGGCCTTTGACAGACATTCATCTTCTGTTTATAAAGCAAATACAGCCTTGTTTCAGTTCCTACAACGTAACAATTGGTGTTTACGTATTAATAGTGTTGCAAAGTGTGTATGAATTGATCGTGCAAGACTAATGCGGCATTATAGGGTGTTATATGCTGGTGATAAGAAATGTTGTGTTGTGTGTTGGTTAGGGCGGGCGGCGGGCGGCGGGCGGCAGGTGCTCCGCCCGCACTAAAATGTTGTACTATTACACGGTATTATCATACTACCAGATGATATTTAGGACAGCTGAACATACATCATCTTCACGAGACATTATTGCATATCATGAATGCATAAAACTTGCAGTAAACTATACCTATAATAAGATAATGAGAGCAAAATAATCGTGTATAAACTTTTTTTTCACCTTTTTTTATTCATCTTCTCCTTATTCCTGGAATTTGCTTGCATTAAATTTTCACTCACTGTCCCGGAATCGGCACAAACCTTAACGATTATCATGGTGTATGGCACGTCCTAATGCAAAAATATATAAGTGGTCAAAACCTGCGTTGAACGTCAAACTTGTGATGAAACAGCTTTTTGGCGGGGAGAGCGTGTGTGTCCTTGCCATAAGTGCTTGGTTAGGGAGGGAGGGACAACATTCCTTGCTTCAGCAGAGACGTGTTCAAGCCTTGTGATTGGTCGAGCTGCCTAAGCAGCGCTCAGACAGGCAACGTGATTGGCTAGTAGGATTCTTGGACCACGCCCACTGCCATAAGGCTTTGGAGGTGTAAGGCAGTGCAAAAGCGCCTGAACTTTCGACTGTACATGGGCTTTAGTCGGTGCCTTAGCCGGGCCGTTACAAAGCGCCTGAAGACGGGTAAGGCGCTCTTTTCGCCTTACTCTATGGCACTTCTCAGCATCTCCCCCCAGGGGACTAACGGAGGCTGTGCAGTGTGAAACCGTGAGTGTCCGTGTGCCGAAATGTAAACAATACGACCGCTGAGCAAGTGAGCATTGGCCTGCTCCACTGGCGGGAGGCAGCAGAAAGTATTCAATAGTCTCAAGAGACGTTCCTGCACCAGGGGCAGTGGGGGTCAGGGGACTAACGGAGGCCGTGCAGGTAAACTGTGAGTGTCGTGTGCCCAAATGTAAACAATACGACCGCCTGAGCATGCTGCCACCTGGCAGGAGAGCAGAAAGTGTTCAATAGTCCTCAAGAGACATTCCTGCACCAGGGGCAGTGGGAGTCAGGGGACTGACGGAGGCCGTGCAGGTAAACTGTGAGGGTCGTGTGCCCAAATTTAAAACAATACGACTGCTGAGCATGCTGCCACCTGGCGGGAGGCAGCAGAAAGTGTTCAATAGTCTCAAGAGACATTCCTGCACCAGGGGCAGTGTGGGGTCCAGGGACTAACGGAGGCTGTGCAGGTGAACCGTGAGTGTCGTGTGTCCAAATGTAAACAATACGACTGCTGAGGATGCTGGCACCTGGTGGGAGGCGCGGACACTGACCAAGGGTGACAGGAGACGCTCGGGACCGACCGACAACTTTGTCAATTTACGAACAGGACCAGGCATTTTCAACCTAAATAAATAAATAAATAAAAAAAATAATAATAATAATTTGTCTGGGACTCTTGATATTTCCCCGGACCTTGGATTTTGTCCGGCAAATCTGATATCCGGGAAATGGAGGTCCGGGAAATCGACGGTTTGTGTGTATATATATATATATATATATATATATTATATATTATATATATATATATATATATATATATATATATATATATATATTATATATATATATATAATATATATATATATATATATTATATATATATATATATATATATATATATATATATATACAGGGAGGTCCCGAAGATACGAGCAGTTAGGTTCCACCTGGCATACTCGTAAAGCGAAATCTCGTATAAACGAAAACACTAACTAATGGTAAAATATAGGTTTGGTTCCAGGACCCCATCAATTAAAAAAAAAAAAAAAAAAAAAAAAAAAAATGTTTTTTAAGCTAAAAATAAGCTATAGCAAACACAACCAACACACAGCGTCTATATTACCCCACACTGTACTACTATTCTGTAAGAAAAGCATTCTGAAAGAGAAAATAGCACACAAAATAACATAACTGCACATTAATTAAACATAAAACATAAATGATGTCATCAAGCTCATCATCAGTCACCAGCCAATGACAAACTGTTTTTAAAACTTCTCGACCAATCACAAGTTAGCGAGACATTTCCCGGGCAAGAATGGCATGCCAGACTGCTCTCTCCGCCCTCTGTCCCCGTCATCCCAAACTAATTCTCGTTTTATTTGGAATGCTGCGTTTTAAGGAGTTTTAATGTATCAGATAGTAAGATGTATAAGTAAGGAGCCTGTGTTGCTAGTGTTTTGGTGGTAGAAGGTGTGTGTGTGGGTTAAAATAGTGCATATTTGTGATATGGGGCTGCCCCGCGCAAGCCTCTCCATCACTCACTGCCCCGCCAGCAGTCTCCTCCATCATAACATCTTTAAATCACCCTTATTTAAGGCGACACACGTGTGCTACATTGATTTAGATAATGACACGTGTATATAACATCTCACACCATAATCACTAAGTTGTATAATAACGAGTGATAAGACGTTTAAGCCTGCCCAAACCTACAGTGGCGGGAGGAGGGTGGCGTGCTCCAGCGGCGCCGCCACTCAAAACTTTTGAGTAAAAAACCCCCGTCATCCGCCTCACCTGTGCCTTCCTGAAGAAGACAGTCAGCTCCCACGCCTGTGATAGCACCATAGGATATCACCAGGGATCATAGGATTCCTCAAGGGTTCTCGCTCCCCTACTAAATATTACCAAAGACATCTTATCTCCCTTGGTCTAATGGTGTTGATATCCACCTCACGGGCTTCATGGCTGGCTCATAGCTGCTGCTGCTGCTACCAAAGGCCGCGCTGCCAGACGTGGATGAGTCCCTTGCTTGTATTTCATCTCTTTTCTCATATATATGAATGATATCCATCCAAATGCAATCATATGTCTACATTCACCTAGAGAAATTATATTTCATAGCATACCAAACAATAATAAGCGAGCCTGGAGACTTCCTACCTCTGTTAATACCAGTCTCGAGCTAGGGTCGTTGGCCAGTCTGCACGTTATTTTCAGATTGATTATCGTACAACCTTAGGTAAAATCATATAGTCAGTAAATGTTTATAATTTCAGTAAATAACTTGTAATTTACTTTAGTAAATAACTGGGCATTTTACTCACCCCGTTTGAATGTCGTAACATTGGATTTTCGATCTCGTATATTGAAAATAGACCCTATTTACACCTCTCGTATCATCGGATTCCGTACATCGAATGCTCGTATAACGGGACCTCCCTGTATACAGTATATATATATATATATATATACAGGAAAACCTCGTTTATCCGGCACCCTCGGGGGGGGGGAGCGCATGCCGGATAACTCATTTTGGCCGTTGTGTTTTGAGAGTTACTCTTATGGAATCGCCCAAAATCCTTTTTTTTTTTTTTTTTTTTTTTTTTTTTTTTTTTTTTTTTTTTTTTTTTTTTTTTTTTTTTTTTTTTTTTATCATCAAAGGAACTGGCCAAGGGCACAACAAAAATGGGTAACACAAAGCCCGCTTAGTTGCCAGTCCCTATAAAGAAGACAGTAAGAGAATAAAATAAAAAAAGAGGGGTGAGCCAATTTTGTTCGGGGGAGTGTTTGTTACTCTTCTTTTGAAAAGATGTAAGTCATAGGAAAGTGGAAAACTAGAAACGGAAGAGAGTTTCCAGAGTTTACCAGTGAAAGGGATGAAAGGGTTGCCAACCCTGCGTACCCCGCCAAATTTGAACTAAATTTCTGCCGATTTTCTCAGTTTTTGAAATAATTATACCTAATTAATGCCTGGGTTATCCTGCTTGAGTGCCCCTTTTACCCACACTCCTCGTCAGGATGGACAAGCTAGTCCTCGTGTCGCACGCCAGCAGCACAGACACTCTCCTCTCTTTTTTCAACAGGATCTCTCTGACGAGCTCAAGCTAGCCTCCCTGCTGGAGGCCCGGAGAGGGGGGAAAAAAAAAAAAAAAAAAAAAAAAAAAAAAAAAAAATGCCTGGGTCGATTAGTGCCGTTGTTTTGAGGCTGCCGTTGTTTAAATGCCAGTTAAATGAGTTCTCTTGTATGTATTATATATATATATATATATAATATATAAATATATATATATAATATATACACATCAAACACACAAACTCATTCCGGACCTCCATTCCGGATATCGATTGCGCGACAAACAAATCGATC
>JACEEZ010020138.1:150558-175558 GCA_016584305.1 Chionoecetes opilio
CCGGGATGTTGCTTGCATTAAATTTCACTCACTGTCCCGGAATCGGCACACCTTAACGATTATCATGGTGTATGGCACGTCCTAATGCAAAAATATATAAGTGGTCAAAACCTGCGTTGAACGTCAAACTTGTGATGAAACAGCTTTTGGCGGGGGAGAGCGGTGTGTCCTTGCCATAAGTGCTTGGTTAGGGAGGGAGGGACAACATTCCTTGCTTCAGCAGAGACGTGTTCAAGCCTTGTGATTGGTCGAAGCTGCCTAAGCACGCTCAGACAGGCAACGTGATTGGTAGTAGGATTCTTGGACCACGCCCACGCCATAGGCTTTGGAGGTGTAAGGCAGTGCAAAAGCGCTGAACTTTCGACTGTACATGGGCTTTAGTCGTGGCCTTAGCCGGGCCGTTACAAAAGCGCCTGAAGACGGGTAAGGCGCTCTTTTCGCCTTACCTCTATGGCACTTCTCAGCATCTCCCCCCAGGGGACTAACGGAGGCTGTGCAGGTGAACCGTGAGTGTCGTGTGCCGAAATGTAAACAATACGACCGCTGAGCAAGTGAGCATGCTGCCACCTGGCGGGAGGCAGCAGAAAGTATTCAATAGTCTCAAGAGACGTTCCTGCACCAGGGGCAGTGGGGGTCAGGGGACTAACGGAGGCCGTGCAGGTAAACTGTGAGTGTCGTGTGCCCAAATGTAAACAATACGACCGCTGAGCATGCTGCCACCTGGCAGGAGGCAGCAGAAAGTGTTCAATAGTCTCAAGAGACATTCCTGCACCAGGGGCAGTGGGAGTCAGGGGACTGACGGAGGCCGTGCAGGTAAACTGTGAGGGTCGTGTGCCCAAATTTAAACAATACGACTGCTGAGCATGCTGCCACCTGGCGGGAGGCAGCAGAAAGTGTTCAATAGTCTCAAGAGACATTCCTGCACCAGGGGCAGTGGGGGTCAGGGGACTAACGGAGGCTGTGCAGGTGAACCGTGAGTGTCGTGTGTCCAAATGTAAACAATACGACTGCTGAGGATGCTGGCACCTGGTGGGAGGCGCGGACACTGACCAAGGGTGACAGGAGACGCTCGGACCGCCGGACAACTTTGTCAATTTACGAACAGGACCAGGCATTTCAACCTAAATAAATAAATAAATAAAAAATAATAATAATAATAATTGTCTGGGACTCTTGATATTTCCCCGGACCTTGGATTTTGTCCGGCAAATCTGATATCCGGGAAATGGAGGTCCGGGAAATCGAGGTTTGTGTGTATATATATATATAATATATATATATATTATATATAATATATATATATATATATATATATATATATAATATATATATATATATATATATATATATATAATATATATATATATATATATATATATATATATATTATATATTATATATATATATACAGGGAGGTCCGAAGATACGAGCAGTTAGGTTCCACCTGGCATACTCGTAAAGCGAAATCTCGTATAACGAAACACATAACTAATGGTAAAATATAGGTTTGGTTCCAGGACCCATCAATTAAAAAAAAAAAAAAAAAAAAAAAAAAAATGTTTTTTAAGCTAAAATAAGCTATAGCAAAACACAACAAACACACAGCGTCTATATTACCCACACTGTACTACCTATTCTGTAGAAAAAGCATTCTGAAAGAGAAAATAGCACACAAAATAACATAACTGCACATTAATTAAACATAAAACATAAATGATGTCATCAAGCTCATCATCAGTCACCAGCCAATGACAAACTGTTTTTAAAACTTCTCGACCAATCACAAGTTAGCGAGACATTTCCGGGCAAGAATGGCATGCCAGACTGCCTCTCCGCCCTCTGTCCCCGTCATCCCAAACTAATTCTCGTTTTATTTGGAATGCTTGCGTTTTAAGGAGTTTTAATGTATCAGATAGTAAGATGTATAAGTAAGGAGCCTGTGTTGCTAGTGTTTTGGTGGTAGAAGGTGTGTGTGTGGGTTAAAATAGTGCATATTTGTGATATGGGGCTGCCCCGCGGCAAGGCCTCTCCATCACTCACTGCCCCGCCAGCAGTCTCCTCCATCATAACATCTTTAAATCACCCTTATTTAAGGCGACACACGGTGCTACATTGATTTAGATAATGACACGTGTATATAACATCTCACCATAATCACTAAGTTGTATAATAACGAGTGATAAGACGTTTAAGCCTGCCCAAACCTACAGTGGCGGAGGAGGTGGCGGCTCCAGCGGCGCCGCCACTCAAAACTTTTGAGTAAAAACCCGCCGTCATCCGCCTCACCTGTGCCTTCCTGAAGAAGACAGTCAGCTCCCACGCCTGTGATAGCACCATAGGATATCACCAGGGATCATAGGATTCCTCAAGGGGTTCTCGCTCCCCTACTAAATATTACCAAAGACATCTATCTCCCTTGGTCTAATGGTGTTGATATCCACCTCACGGGCTTCATGGGCTGGCTCATGCTGCTGCTGCTGCTACCAAAGGCCGCGCTGCCAGACGTGGATGAGTCCCTTGCTTGTATTTCATCTCTTTTCTCATATATATGAATGATATCCATCCAAATGCAATCATATGTCTACATTCACCTAGAGAAATTATATTTCATAGCATACCAAACAATAATAAGCGAGCCTGGAGACTTCCTACCTCTGTTAATACCAGTCTCGAGCAGTCGTTGGCCAGTCTGCACGTTATTTTCAGATTGATTATCGTACAACCTTAGGTAAAATCATATAGTCAGTAAATGTTTATAATTTCAGTAAATAACTTGTAATTTACTTTAGTAAATAACTTGGGCATTTTACTCACCCCAGTTTGAATGTCGTAACATTGGATTTTCGATCTCGTATATTGAAAATAGACCCTAATTTACACCTCTCGTATCATCGGATTCCCGTACATCGAATGCTCGTATAACGGGACCTCCCTGTATACAGTATATATATATATATATATATACAGGAAAACCTCGTTTATCCGGCACCCTCGGGGGGGGGGAGCGCATGCCGGATAACTCATTTTGCCGTTGTTTTGAGAGTTACTCTTATGGAATCGCCCAAAATCCTTTTTTTTTTTTTTTTTTTTTTTTTTTTTTTTTTTTTTTTTTTTTTTTTTTTTTTTTTTTATACATCAAAGGAACTGGCCAAGGGCACAACAAAAATGGGTAACACAAAGCCCGCTTAGTTGCCAGTCCCTATAAAGAAGACAGTAAGAGAATAAAATAAAAAAAGAGGGGTGAGCCAATTTTGTTCGGGAGGTGTCTTGTTACTCTTCTTTTGAAAAGATGTAAGTCATAGGAAAGTGGAAAACTAGAAACAGGAAGAGAGTTCCAGAGTTTACCAGTGAAAGGGATGAAAGGGTTGCCAACCCTGCGTACCCCGCCAAATTTGAACTAAATTTCTGCCGATTTTCTCAGTTTTTGAAATAATTATACCTAATTAATGCCTGGGTTATCCTGCTGAGTGCCCCTTTTTACCCCACACTCCTCGTCAGGATGGACAAGCTAGTCCTCGTGTCGCACGCCAGCAGCACGAACACTCTCCTCTCTTTTTTCACAGGATCTCTCTGACGAGCTCAAGCTAGCCTCCCTGCTGGAGGCCCGGAGAGGGGGGAAAAAAAAAAAAAAAAAAAAAAAAAAAAATGCCTGGGTCGATTAGTGCCGTTGTTTTGAGGCTGCCGTTGTTTTAAATGCCAGTTAAATGAGGTTCTCTTGTATGTATATATATATATATATATATATATATATATATATATATATATATATATATATATATATATATACACATACAAACACACAAACCTCGACTTCCCGGACCTCCATTTCCCGGATATCAGATTTGCCGGACAAAATCCGAGGTCCGGGGATATGTCAGAGTCCTGGATTTTTTTTTTTTTTTTTTTTTTTTAAACCTTGAAATGCCTGGTTCTGTTCGTAAATTGACAAAGTTTCCCGGCGGTCCGAGCGTCTCCTGTCACCCCTGGTCAGTGTACGCACCTCCCGCCAGGTGGCAGCATTCTCAGCGGTCGTATTGTTTACATTTGGGCACACGACACTCACGGTTCACCTGCACCGCCTCCATCAGTCCCCTGAACCCCACTGCCCCTGGTGCAGGAACGTCTCTTGAGACTATTGAACACTTTCTGCTGCCTCCCGCCAGGTGGCAGCATGCTCAGCGGTCGTATTGTTTACATTTGGGCACACAACACTAACGGTTCACCTGCACCGCCTCCGTTAGTCCCCTGACCCCCACTGCCCCTGGTGCAGGAACGTCTCCTAAAACTATTGACTAAAACTAAGACTATTGAATACTTTCTGCTGCCTCCAGCCAGGTGGCAGCATGCTCAGCGGACGTAAAAGTCCGCGGCGGGGTAGTTGATATTGGCGGTTGCCGGACAGTAAATACTAGAGTAGGATAAACGTCCGGGGGTGGGTCAGTGCTCCCCCCTATTAGTCCAGGAAAACGAGGTTTGTGTGTATATATATATATATATATATATATATATATATATATATATTATATATATATATATATATATATATATATATATATATATATATATTATATATATATATATATTTATATATATTATATATATATTATATATATATATATATATATATATATATATATATATTATATATATATATATTATATATATTATATATATGTATATATATATATATATATTAAGGTAGCAGGAACTAGACACATGGCCTGTTGAACTATTAATCATTATCCCCAGGAGTCCCAGGACCCCAGGTCAACACCCAGGCGCTGGATGGAAAATTCCTCCCTGGTAATGAGATCACACGGTGGTGTCAATCCATACTGCTGGGTACGAAAATGGTTTAATATAAGTACGGAAATAAAAATCTAATTTTCGTACCGTACCGAACTTGAAGAAATATATTGAACCGTACGTTTAGCCCTTAAATTACCGTACCGTACTGTAATTTTGTACCGTACCATAACGAACTACATGCCCTGATGATAGGGTAATAATGAGTGAGGATGGCGAGGGGCTCCAGGGAATGTTAGATGTTGTGACGCAGTACAGTAAGTTAGAAGCCTTTGGGTTTGAAATTCAGTGGTGAGAAAAGTCAGGTGGTAATAGTGAACAAGAGTGATGGAGAATAGGACTTGCAGGCTTGGAGGGATGGACGTCAGCAGTGCAAATGAAGGTAAATTCCTAGTAGAGGACCACAATCCTTTTGGTTTATACTTTATAATGTAAACAAACATGGCGTGCATATTTTAACTCAGCGGACATATTCCCCGCCCTGAAAAATATCTTCCATATCACAAAAAATATTGATTTGCGACGGAAACTCAAAGGGAGAAAGCTTCTCAGAATCCAATAGGGTAAACAGAAACCATAATCCCAATTTTTGTATGGAATTTTGGTTCAATAGTAGAATATTACCCTTATTTTTATGGGTTTATGGTGTGACAGGATTGTGTTAAGGGCTTGAGTCCTATATTAAGTATATGATATAGCCTATAGGACGCCATACTCCTTGCTATGGCATCTGAGGGGATATTTAGGCGAAGAGCAGACAGACATGCTGATATATCTCAAAGCAGGGAGGAGGAGGGAGAGGAGGCCTTGCCAAGGGGGGGTTGTGAGTGAGGCAGGAAGCAGGGTGTGGGCCTCGCAAGCAGGAGAATAGTGTCAAGGCAGCGTGTGCCTCTCTGTGTCCTAACTGTCACCACTGTTGCAGGTGCTGAGGTCACAGTCCAAGCCGGCTGCTCCTCCCGGCACTGACCCGGCTCGCTCCAGCATCCCAGTGTCTGCGTGTGCTGACGAGAGTATTGCTGCGGTAGAGGCTGTGGGGCCGGGCAGCTGCATGAGTGGCCGAGAGCAGCAGGATCAGGCTGCCTCAGGTGTGGGGAGGCACAGGTGTGATGGCAAGAATCACCTGGAGGCAGGCAGCTCAGGCCACAAGGCAGACAGTGAGCTGAAGTGCCAGCAATGTGACAAAACATTCAACTGCAAGAGTAAGCTTGCGAGACATTCCTTGACGCACAGTCGTGTTAAGAATTATGAATGTTTAGAGTGTGGGAAAAGGTTTACTAGAAAGGATCGCCTCACCACACACACCTTGACACACAGTGAGCTGAAGTGCCAGCAGTGTGACAAAACATTTAAACACAAGAATACGCTTGAGAGACATTCCTTGACGCACAGTGGTGTTAAGAATTATGAATGTTTAGAGTGTGGGAAAAGATTTACTGCAAAGAGTTCCCTCACCACACACACCCTGACACACACTGGTGTTAAGAATTATGAATGTTTAGAGTGTGGGAAAAGGTTTACTAGAAAGGATCACCTCACCTCACACACCCTGACACACAGTGGTGTTAAGAATTATGAATGTCTAGAGTGTGGGAAAAGGTTTACTATAAGTTCTAGCCTCACCACACACACCCTGACACACAGCGGTGTTAAAAATTTCGAATGTCTAGAGTGTGGGAAAAGGTTCACTGAAAAGAGTAGTGTCACCAAACACATCCTGATACACAGTGGTGTTAAAAATTATGAATGTCTAGAGTGTGGGAAAAGATTCACCGAAAAGAGTAACCTCACCAAACACATCCTGATACACAGTGGTGTTAAAAATTATAAATGTCTAGAGTGTGGGAAAAGATTCACTGAAAAGAGTAGCCTCACCAAACACATCCTGATACACAGTGGTGTTAAAAATTATAAATGTCTAGAGTGTGGGAAAAGATTTACTATAAGCTCTGGTCTCAATTTACACACCTTGAGACACACTGGCTATAAGAAATTCAAGTGTGATATTTGTAGCAAGTGTTTCTATAGAAAGAGTGAAATTGCCAGTCACATGAAGATCCACTTTTGAGGTGGTGTGTTGTGTGGACAAGTGTGGTTGTACCTGTGCCTGTGGGAGTGTGTCCTGTGTGGCAATGGGTGGTGGTGGGGGGTCGTGTGTTACACAAAGGTGGGCGCGCCGCTGAATTTTGGTGCTTGCGCCCGCGCCCCTGCGCCGGCGGCGATGCCCACCTGCGCCGCTATTAATTAAGTATGCCTATACAAAAAGTGTGTGCAGTGCCAAAGTTTCTACCTATTTAGTCCCCCAAACAACAGTTTTAGGCTATAAAAAAAGTCATTTTTATTGAAAATACAACTTATAATAGGCATCACATTTACCTATATTCTCATTAAAGATTAAACTATGGCCCGTGAGCTATATTGCTCGGCCGGCGGTAAATTTAGCCAGATTGGCCCCGCCCACTGAGTCTGAGTTTGTTTCTACTCATCCTTCTACTCAATGTCCTCCTCCTCCTTGTCCTCCATGTTAGGCTCCAAGTACTTGTACCCCATAAGCTTCAGGTTGCTGCGTCGGATTCTTAGGTCGTCTTTTATCGCTCGCTAAAGCTGGGCAGCGGCGCGGACAGCCGCGCGGATTTTTGACTTGCGCCGTGGCGCCGGTTTTTTGAGAATTCGCGCCGGCGCCGCTGCGCAGCCGGTTTTTAAGGTGCGCCGCTGGCGCAGCGGCACAATTTGCGGCGCACCTGCCCACCACTGGTGTTACATGTGTGGTGGCAGCCGTGCCCTTGTGTTGTGTGAGGGAGTAATGGCCCCAGCAGTTGTTGGGTTGGCAGTGCAGGTGTGACTTTCAATAAATATGTGTGCTTGGTAAAACCTTTGTTTGTGTCTATCTAAAGGGTTGATGTCACAGTTGTTTGGTCATTTCCTTTCCTTGACACAGTCACAGCTTTCCCTGCCTTCACCGGCCTCACCAATAATTACTCTTCATAACATTGCATAGCTTCTTCATAGCCTCATTATTCTCCTCTTAGATCCTTCATGTCTTCAACAGCTTGCTTAAATCCAACTTTACTCCCCCTTTAAAAATTTCTCAGGATTGGAAAGAACAAGTAAAAACACCCATTACAGCACAACTCAATATATTTTTTTAGCATCAAAAAATACTTTATATACAATGACATGCATAAAATGATAAAAATGAAAATTGCATGATATAAAGTACACTCGACTCCATTTTCAGGACCTCCTATTGCCAGATTTCGGATTTCCCGGTCATTGTCCTCCCCTGGGCGCACTTTTCCCAAACGCACACCTGCTTGGTGCAGCTGCTGGGTGAGTTGCCAGGTAGTGATTTTTTTCTTGTGTCAATATCCTATGTCAATATGTCAATAATTGTCCTCCACACATGCATATTACTTATCTACCTGACATATACAGTCGCCGCCGGAGATACCGGGGCCCTTACCCACGCGTAGTGCATTTGAAGGGCCCCAGTAAATATTGCCAAACCACCCTCTTTGGTTAGATTAGGCATATTTCGATGACATGTGGCATCCCTGTAGGCTCTAGTCTACCCCCTGGAAGTGATAAGTGAGTCCAGTATGTGAGACGCTGCTCCCGACACTGAAGGGACATATAAAGCGTGTCTGGCACAGGACGGGGACGCGGGCCGCTGATGAGGATTGTTATAGTGACGCCTGTGATTAGAGGCTCATGCCGCCCCCTGTGTCCTCCGATGCACTCGCAATCGAAGGTAGAGTTAATGGGCAGGGCATGTGGGTGTTCTTAGGCCACTTGACTGTGCAGAAAGGTTTTGGTTTTCGTCGAGGATCGAACTCGGGTCACCGAGAACGCCAGTCGGAGACGCTAGCCACTCTGCTACCGCCTCCCCAAAATTACTAACAATACTAATGAAACTTCACATTGAGCTATTTGACCATTGAAAAAACCCCAGATTCATGTCCTTTTATTATAAAAAAGCTAGAAGCCCAGGTCACCGTGAAAACACCCAGACCCTGGTTAAAAAACAAGAGTGGAACCACGACCCGACTCCAGACTGGCCCACCCCTCCGGGGCCTATTGGGGGGGGGATCAGGGGGCAGTCCCCCCCGTCCGTAAGTTTGTCCCCCCCCCCCCTTTTTAAAAAGACAACCAAAGGGCCAGGGCCCTTTGGTTCCCCCCCCCCCCCCCCCCCCCCCCAAGGCTCCGCCAGTGCTTGCAGAGCAAAAATGAAGGGGTGAGGACAAGCAGCCTTGTGACGTGTGTGCAGTAATATCGTCGGCTGGCGTTTCCAACTACACTATTGAGATTTTAACATGGAGCAGCGGGCAGGAGGCGGGGAGTGCGTGGGGGGTGAGGCACCCTGGCGAGGGTGTGGTGGGATAAAAACCCTTCACAACACAGCCGAGAAAACATACAACCTAGCACGCCTCACTTTGGGTTCACTTCAGGGCAAACTCACCCAAAATGACAACCCTCCAGCCCCTCGCTGCACAAACACACCCACCCCAACACATTGTCATTTCCCCAAAAATAAAAAAATTTTAATAAAAAATATAAATAATAACACTGTTTAACAAAAAAATTTTTTGCCCAATTTTTTTTTAGCTTTTTTAGGACAATTTGATGTATGAACCAAAAATCACTTTGTTTCTGCTAAATCAGGTAAATTTTTTTTACTATCCCCAATGATTTTTTTTACTTTTTGTTTACTGTACGGGTATTTTCAAATTTATATGAAATTCCCCCGTATACAAACCGTACTTGCAGTAGAAATTCCACTAACCCAATAATTCCAAAAATTCAATAGTTCAAAGGGTGTGGTCCAAAACAAGTCCCCAATGGGAATTTTGGGAAATCAGACCCCTGGTTTTTACGTCCTCTGTTGTTCTTCCTCTTTTTCTTTTAAATTTTACTTTTTATTTAAACTTTTTATAAACCCCCTGCAGTAGCACCCCCCCTTTGGGGGAACCTTGTGTGGTGTTGTGTGATATCTCTTCGTTTTCCGATAGGCAGACCCTTGTCTTGATTCTCGGCCAGGATACGGCGAGCATAGAGGTGCTACGATCCTCGGTATACCCCCTCCCCAAGCCGTTTAAATTTCTTCTACTGTTTTGAATTATGATGAAAAATTTCTTTCTTTTTTCTTTAAAAAACGAATTCTGCGTGTTTACATGCCCAATTCTTGCTAATGATAGTTTTTTTTGCAGGTAAATAAAAATGGATTCGGCCAGAAGATCTTGCAAAAATAAGCCCGAGTTTCTGCTACTTGCGGCGAATACCGTTTTTCCTAACAGGAATCCAGTACAAGTTTCATAAAGCGGTTCCCATACATTTTGGTATGAAACTTGGTGACCAGGATAAAGTTTTGGGCGCCAAATGGTACAAGACAGCACCGAGTATCTGCTCTTTGGACCAAGGGCAAAAAGAGTTGTCTAAAGTTTGGAATTCCCAGGGTTTGGAGGGGGGAAAAAAACCCCTGGCACTGACGCATTTGCGTTTTGTTTTGATGGGATAAACAGAAAAACCCGGGAGCACCCCAAAGTACCCTAATCTAAATCAGCACGTCGCCCTGTAGCTCTTTGTGAAAAATTTCCCATCCCGTTTTGGAGAACTTTCTGACCTTAGTAACGAAAAAATTCTCCAGTGTTGAAGAAAATGAAAAAGGGAAAAAATGGTTTTGACGATGAGCCCACACCCTTTTTCCCCAAAGGAGCTAATGATCTAGTTGCAAACTCAGTTTTTTTCAAAATTTTGCCGAACTTTGGCATCCAGATTGAAGGAAAAAAAACTCTCTCTGCAGGCTCCATCACCTTTTACCGCAAAAAGACATCAAGAGTACCTCCATTTTTTTTCAAGAGAAAGGGCTTGGGGTTTTCTGTACAGTATTTCACAGTTCTGCACAAACTTTGGGGTCCACAGTTTTCCAACCCCAAAAATTGGAGATTGGCATTGACACCTGCAAGGATCGTGAAATGTGTTTGCGCAAAACGGGGAACAGTTTGTTTACCCCTGCTTCACCCCCTACATGAAGGAGAAGTTGAAGCGGTGAATACGTGCTGGGGGAAAAATTTGTTATGAAAAGCATGAGTGGGTTTATTTTTGTTGACCTGAAGAGGGGGGGGAAATTTTTTTTTGGGAAACAGTCGGGTTCCCAAGTACCCGTTTTTTTTGGGGGTGGGTAGTAGGGAGAGTAGATTAAGAAGAAGGATGGCCCTGTAGGGGGGAATGGGTGAAAAGAAGGAAAATATAAAAAAAATTTGGTGGAAGAGAAAGGGGTTTTTAAAAAAAGGAAAAAAAGTCGGTTTATAAAAAGTTTAAAAAGTTGGAAAGGATGGGGGGTTATTTTTGTGAGGATTGAAGGATTCCCAATTTTAGGTTGAATGGAGAAGTTGAAAGCGGATCTTTGACCGTCCTCAACTCCCCACCCTCATCAAATCCAATTTAAAACCCCTACAATGGAATAAGGGGGAATTTTTTTGGGTCAAAAATTTTTTGGCACAACAAGGCAGGGGTAAAGAATTTTCACCAATAGGGGGGGATGCTTTCAGAAACCTCAGCAAAAGAGGATCAAAAACTTCTACCCATAGGGGCGGTTTTCCGAAATTACAAAAGCGACAACAAGGGGGAAAGAATTTTCCCAGGATGAAAGTAGGAACCAGGACAGGGGCCGGGGTGGGGTATGAGCTGAAAAACTGGGACCGAAGAGAAGACATCCCGCCGTGAGCATTTAGGGGGCGGAAAAGGAAATTCAAGCCTGAATTTTTAAAATTGCCCCACATCAATTAATGGACAACCCCATTTTTTTCAAGTTCATTAATGTACACTAATCCAAATTTTTTTAACATTTAATTTTAAAGGATTGTGTTAGAAAAAAAATTTTTTTCTTTTAAAAAAACCCATTTTTGGATGAAAAAAAATTAACAAAAATCAACTGAAAAAGTCACAAAAAAGTACAGGGAAGTCCCGTTATACGAGCATTCGGTATACGAGAATTTGATGATACGAGATGTGTAAATTAGGGTCTATTTTCAATATACGAGATCAAAAATCCAATGCTATGACATTCAAACTGGGGTGAGTAAAATTACCAAGTTATTTACTAAAGTAAATTACAAGTTATTTACTAAAATTATGAAAGTCATTTACTGACTATGATTTTACCTAAGGTTGTACTATAATCAATCTGAAAATATGATAATTCTGGTGGCTCGGTACAACAATGTGGCCTACAAAAGTTCACATCCCTGGACGATGTACAATGATTCAGATGCACAGAGACGAGTTTGTGGGCAGTGAAAGATGTCTGCGCACCCCTCCCTTGTCCCTTACCTACCCTACCCTCTCGAGTCTATTGTATCACGCGGCGTCCCCAACAGTACATACAACGTCTTTTTTGCTTGTATGTATTGTGCCTTGCACAATCCAGCACAGCCAGACCCAATCCAGGGCCAGCACTGAGGATCTTTCCTCTTCCCCAAGTGATCAAGGGGAGGAGGAAGAACTCTAACCCAGTCATCCCTGCAAACGCAGTCACCCCTGTTTTCTCTCGAGCCTTGAAGAGAGAAAACAGGGACTCTGCTGGCTACTTGCCAGCTTCCTGTCTCCCACACAACATTACCACTTGTGAGTGTTATGCATATTTTATGTTTAATTAATGTGCAGTTATGATATTTTGTGTGCTATTTTCTCTTTCAGAATACTTTTTCTACAGAATAGGTAGTAGGGTGGGTTGGGGATGTACCGTACACTTTTTTTTTTTTAAATCAGGAAAAAAAAAATTGAGTGAAATCTGAATTTTTTTATTATGTATTACAAAATATAAGATATGGACTACATTATGTGTAAGGCACAACTCTGGCAACATCATAAAAGCAACTGAAAAATAGGCCCGAAAAAAAAACTAAAAACGTACGGACCATCCATAGGTGAGGACGCTCCATACAGAGATATTTATCGATAAGTAAAAAAAAAAAAATTAAAATAAAAAAATCAAGCACAGTTGAATTAGGGCAACACATTTCATGAAATGGACCCTAGTGATGAAATCAAATCAATTTATATCAGCAATATAATAGTGCAAGCAATTTTAATCAATTAAAACGTGAAATTAAAAAAAAGTAATAAATTTTGACTTTGAAGTCCTGGATTTATTTTTTTTTTTAATATATATTTGCAATCCCTATTAATACTTTCATTGCCCTACATAATGTACTATTAATCATGGAAGTGCCTTGACATCTGTAGCACTCTCCAAGAATGGGAATACTGTTGTGTGTTATAAATTATTTATAATAAATGCAGATGAGTGGCGTTGTAATGCAATATTTTTGCATATTTTGCTAATTTGATTGAACTTAACACTGCTTGGACCTTACCTTTAGAATGTAGATATAGGCCTATAGCCTAGTTTCATTAGGCTACACAATCTTGACAAGCATGGATTGTAACCTAGTTTAGGCACCTTAACGCACCTTACGCTAATATTGTAGCCTCTAACGATGTTGTACAAATCTTGATGACCCGCTGAAGGCCTAGTGGTGGGTTGGGCTGCCAAAGGAGCCAGCAAGACCCCTATCACTTGATCAGGCTCTGAGTTCTGCTAATGTCCTGCTAAGTCCTCAGGAAGAATGAAGGTTTTGTCCTCACCCATTTTGGGTGGACTTTCTTAGATTAGCGACACATTAAACTTAGTGGGTTTATTTCGGGCACAATCATAATTTTGGCAACATAATTTGACAGAGTGCCCTTCATCGTTCCCTTCTTCCTCGAACTTTTAGTTCCACCTGAAGATGAAAATACCCCAACTCGGAGCCCTTATTTTCGCTAATATGCTAGCAGCTTCTTCAAGTGGTGGGATCATCAGCAAAATCTTGCCGTCTGAATTATTACAGAAGGGTCATGTCAGTTCCAGCTGAGCTATCGCACCATATGCCTCCTGAACTGTCCGAGATCGTGTTCGGGAGTGGGGCCTTTGGTGGCCATTCTTCCTGGGTGTGCGAAACTCTTCTTCTCTTTCCCGCGCCTGTTTTTCGTTCTTCTCAACCCTCTATGGCCATGCCCCCCACCCCGCCCCCTGGGTTTTTTTGCGTTTTCCGATCAAAATACAGGATTCACTCTTTTCCTCCCAATTGCCAGGGGTCTGGAGAGGGCCTTTGTGGATATGGCAGCGGACATGTTCAGGGATATGACTTTCACAGACCTTGTGGTATCATTGTTGGGTGTTGGCTGGAGCTTGTGGTCATCGGTTATGGCATGTCGTTGAGTTTGTGTATCGGTGCTGTCGGTCCCGGTAGAGTTTGTGGATTGTTGCTGTCATTTCCAAATCAGATCGACCTGCCTCGTGTCTACCTTCCTGGCTTCATGATGTGAGCTCCTTCGTTTTCAATATTGGTTTGTACGCTGGGGGGTCTAATGTGGCCTCGTTGATGACTGCTGTGTGTATCTCTGCCATGGGGGAGCCTCTCTTCACTGACAGAGGATGCAAATAATCAATGTCTTGAAAATGTCCCGAATTTATTGGCCATCGGGATGCCTGTGGCTCTAAACCAGCGAGAACATTATTGGGCGTGAATGCTACTGATCCAGGCTGTGAACCATTTCCAGGGATGATTTGCTCACGGACAGGAGTGTGGGGATTATTGAGCTGGTGTCAGACATTAGACAGCACGATGCGAGGACTTGAAGGGGCCATAAACCCTGTACACATCTAGGTTGTAGCTTTAGCAGATTGTGTGTGTGGGGGAAGAGTCACAATGACTCTGCCATTGTTGATCTAGGCATAGATCATTGTGACTATCAATACAAAATCGATCTGATTGTGAGAAACATGACAGCACAATCCACAAACTCTACCAGACCGAACAGCAACTGATACACAAACTTCCAACGACCCCTGGGGGGGGGGGGAAAAAATCGGCTATTGCATCCCCTCCGAATTGTCCGTCATCTTTTACCAGGTTTTTGTTTCGTTAAAGCGCTGTGTGCGGGTAAGTGGGGGGAGGGGGGAGGGGGGAGGGGGGGGAGGTCGCCCCTTTGTGTTAGGGATTTTAGTGGAGAGGTAGTGATGTGTGAATATATGATTTATGTATCATTATGAGAGAAGAGAGAAGATAAAAAAAAGAAAAAAAAAAAGTTCGTGTGGATGCCGTGTCAATCATAATGTACTGAAATGTAAAAGCAAACCATTAATCTCATTTTTTTTTCCGTATTTAATTTGGCTCTCTTCTCCCCTTCACTCACCCACATCTTGCTTTCTTTCCCATCTTCGACTCCTCTTTGTTGATGTCAGTGTGGGGTTACGCTGTTATTTACGTAAGTGAAGTGAGAACATATCTGCACATTCGCATTCGCTATTATCACAGCCCCCCTAGATAGTGAAACAGTCTTGTGATATCGACCAGTTACAACTTCAGAAGATATGTTACAAGGGTCACGGGTGTTTTAGGCTCTTAGTAAACTAACGGCTCCTCTATTCATAGTTTTTATACAGTACACCCAGAAATCGCAGGGGGGGATACATGATTTTTCCCTGGTACTGAGATATCGGGGCATTGCATGGCGCTACGGTGTCACTATGATTGCTCTTGTCGATAGCTGATTGGACTCTGAACGCCCAAACGAGTCACAATTAACCAAAATCGTCCACTTCCGGTACAGTGACACAACCAAGCCCCGGACGGCCCAAATCAAAAAACAGAGATCATACACAAACACAGCCACCATTCGACGCCCCCATACTTCGCCACCAATCCTACATAGTAATTCAGTTAGAGGGTAGATTTCTGTCTAATACCAAGGGGAAGGCTTCCACGGTGCATCTCAGCTGTGTTTATATAAAAACAAATTCATGATAAAATAACATTCACACTACATCAAATGCTCGTCACCCTTCCTTTCCCTCCTCCTCTCTGCGCCTCACCTCCCATCATTCCTACTCCTCGCTCTCTTCCGTTGAGCTTTTCTCCTCGCTCTGGCGCTCTCTCCTCACCAGATGCCTCCTCCTAACCTGGTATTTGTCTCTTATGAGAAGCAAAAAGCAGGTCCGGCTACAGTTGTAAGCAGTAGGCTAGCAGCAAATAAAAATATATTAAAACGGTCGCTTTTTTTTGTCGTCCGAGCTCCATTGGGCTCTTATAAATAGTACTAAGACCGCGCGCAACAGGCAGAGATCGTCACTCCAATAATCACCACTGTGCTGAAATTCCTTTGTTTACACAGGGCGTACATTCTAGCATTACAAACCGAACGCACACGGGTCTTATATCCTTATTTTACTGGTTGTATGCGTCGCCACCACCGACTAACGATCACCCACACTGCCAAAAGACCCGCAAAGCCGCCCGACGTGTATCTTCGGCGCGTACGCGCGTCTCCGCCCAGCTACGTTGCTCCCGCGACATGAAGGTACGCGAATTCAGGACACTACATGACTGGCGCATCGTGCGAGACTACAAAGCAACCCGACACCAATGCTGCTCTATAATAAAAGGTACTAGTCTGTTCTATCTCGCTTTTCCTCCTCCCCCTCCTCTCCGCTCCCTCCCCTAACTTGACAGCCAACTGCGAGGAATAATTATACAAAACGTCTACAGTCTCTGATAATACCAGTCTTACATAGCTCATCAAAACTAATTTGTAAAGACACCCGACAGGATTTAATAATAGACCAACCCCTTCCCAGTGAGAAGCCAGGAGAAGTCTGTTGAAGGTAGAAGCCAGATCAGCAATGAAGCAGCAGAAGCAGTCAGTAAGACAATATAAGTAGCCGTCGTTTTTGTACCGTCCAAGCGAGCCCATCGTCTTGGTACGAAGACCAACCGTCCGGGTTCCCCGTTTAACTACGCTGTAAATGTGTGGTTTTAAACACGGTTTTATATTTTTATCTAGCGTGCTGAATGTACACTGGGAATGCACGGGTGTCACCTCGACTCCTGCGACTGTATGCTACAAAGAAGGACCCAATGAAAACTAGCTGACAGACCTAGTGATAACTGTGCACTTAAAGCTACCGGCTTTCGGGACACTGACCCAAACTACCAAAAATGCTTAGGTATACAAAGACTACACAGGCCTAGGGAGGGAAGAGAAGGATATTAATATTTATGTAAAGCATGTTTTGTCTGTGTTGTCGTAGCTTCGCGGAAGGCTTGTGCCGGTGGGTGTGTGTGAAGTCGCGGTAGTGGGTATATTAGTATGACGCTCCGAGTGGTCATGACGTGATGATACAAAAAATGTGCCAACCATGATCGCGACCGGCCCTCGATCCAATCACACCCGCAGCCCCATAACTAGAACCCACCTCAAATCTTAACAACGAGCGACGATGCATTGTATGATGGCCTAATTTTCCATTTGAGATGAAATAACATAACAAGATAACAAACAAATACATTACATTTTTCTCGCCAACTGCTTTCAATAGGGGTCGCAGGCTTTCCTGTGAGGCTCCAGAAAACATTCAATATATAAGGCACACAAATATATGATATAACTCTTTATGTAGAATTGCCTGTAGGCCATCTAGCAACGACACGAATAATAATATCACATGATATATGCCTACCATGCCATTAGTCCTTTTAAAAAAATGCGGTACACTACAACACATACCACACAAACTGACTGGAGAGTTTGGTGTGATTTTATACAGCGTCAACGAACGCTGGGTGGAAAGCTCGGAGGGGGGGGGGGGGGGGGGGGGGGGGGGGAGTCTTTAAACCTACGGTCATCAATGTACTGAAAGAATGCCAAAGGAGTAGCCAGAACCCAGTGTTGGAGAAATCGCTAGTTCGTGCAGGACCGAAGTAAGCCTGGCCTCTCTGAATGTAGCCCCTGAGGTTCAAACCCGTTACTACTTACAGTCGCTTTGAAAATCTATCTGTTAAATTCTGTTTTTTTTTTTTTTTTAACGAGGTGAAAACGAAAAGTATTGCCACGTGCCTGCTGGCTTTAAACTTTCCTCTTACTTGACTGATATTTGATGCCGAAGAAAGGAACTGCTACGCTTCTTTCTTCTTCTCTGCTTTTCTCTTTCTCTTCTTTCTCTTCTTTCTTCTTCTTCTTCTCTCTTCTTCTCTTCTATTCCTTCTCTTCCTTCTTTCTCTCCCTCTTTTCTCTTCTCTTGCTTCTTCTTTCTCTTCTTCTCTTCGAAATTTCAAAGCTCCTTTTTTTTTTTTTTTTTCTTATTTTTTTATTTATTTTTAATTTTATCATATTTAAAAACCCATATTATATAGGTAAACATAGGCATACTTTTAATAAAAATAAAAAACAAAAATTTTTATTTAAAAATTTAATTAAAAAAGCATGAAGACCGTAGATTGAGGGAATTTTTTTTCGCCTCGTTAAAAAAATGGGACTATAGGTGGTGGCGCCAAGTAATGCACAGTCATCCTTTCCACACCAGGTTGTAGGCTGGATACGATAGAGAGAAAGGAAGAAAAAGGAAAACAGAGGAGGCGGAGAGGAGCGAAGTGGACGCGAGGGAGAAGGAGTCCAGAAAAGCGAAGGGGAAAGAGACGGCGAAGAACAGAAGGAGGAGGAGAGACGAAGGAAAGGAGATGATCGGCGGCCCCGCCGGCCCTCGCGGCGGTAGCTGGCCAACAAGTGTGAGGAGAGGAAGAGAACGTAGAGAGAGAGGAGAGAAGAGAGAAGAGAGAGAAAGAAAAGAGAGAGAGACACCATGATGGAAGAAGAGAGAGGAAGTAGAGAGGAGAGAGAGAGGAGGAAGGGAGAGATAGGAGAAGAGAGTAGAGAGAGAGGGTAGAGGAGAGAGAGAGAGAGCGAGAGGAGAGAGAAAGAGAAGGGAGGAGATGGAGAACAGAGAGGAGAAGAGAGAGAGGAGAGAGAGATAGAGAGAGAGAGAGAGAGAGTGGTGGGGGTTAAGGAGAAGATAGTAGGTGAGGAAGATGGCAGAGCGCGTATTTACAGAACCTACATACCTAATTGTATGTGTCTGTTCTGTCTCTCATCTCTCTCGTCGTCTGTCTGCCCTGTCTGGCTTTGGGTGGGTCTGGTTGTCTTTGTTTGTCTTTTTTTTTTTTTTTTTTTTTTTTTTTTTTTTTTTTTTTTTTTTTTTTTTTTTTACAATCACAAGGAATTGGCCAAGGGCACAACAAAAAATGTGTTACCACAAAGCCCACTTAGTTGCCAGTCCCTATACAAGAGGACAGTAAGAGAATAAATAAAAAAGAGGGTGAGCCATTTAGAGTTCGGGAGGTGTCTTGTTAACTCTTTTTTGAAAAGATGTCTATCATAGGAAAGTGGAAAACTAGAACACAGGAGAGAGTTTCCAGAGTTTTTATCCAGTGAAAGGGATGAAGAGTAAAAATAACTGATTAACTTTAACACTGCATAGGAAGATGTACAGAATAGGGAGGAGAATGATAGAAAAGTCTTGTGGCAGCGAGGCCCGCGGGAGGGGGGGGATGCTGCAGTTAGCAAATGTTCAGAAGAGGCAAGTGAGCATGAAAATAACGGTAAAGAGAGCAAGAGAAGCAACATTTGTCGGTCTGTACACCTTCATTCATCTCCGCCTCAGGGACTATGGACGGGGACGAAAAATGCGTTCAGGGGCAGGAAACCATTACGCCCTCGCCCATCTCAGCCCTCCCATAGAACCTCAGAGACGCGACCGCGCTCATAAAACCAGGCCCAGAGACTCACATATTATTTTAGATCAGTGCAAATCGTCGCACGCTTGGTAGAAGGAAATCACGTCCTCTCTCGGGTGGTCTTGTCGTGGTTCTTTCCATATACGCGGCTTTGTATAGTAAAGAGTATAAGAGGCAAAGTTCTCGGGTCCATTTTCTGGTCTGTAGAGGTTCGCCCAAAAAAAGTAATAGGGAAAGGTTTACTTCGGTACTCGGCCGTGAATTTCCGTCTTATAAAAATCTACCGCCGCAGCTGATGATAGCTATTGACCCTACAAGTCCTATTACAACGTCGTGTTGTGCCTGTATCGATATCCCGCGCCTACCAGTTACTAACTCTGCTGTTGAGATCGACTACTGCTGCTGTTACAACGTCATATTTATGTGCTTGTTTATCCGGCTATCGCTTCAACTTGTGCTGCTTTTATTAATCGCTCTGGCCGCTGCTGGTTACAAGTCTTTGCCGTGCTGTGATCGCAATCGTACTTCTTGCGAGAAATTTGCTGTTAATAGTTGCTGTTCGGGGCGGTCCAAAACGTCAAGACATAATAATAGTCGTAGCGGGAAATGAAGGTTAACGAACATTACGGCCTTCTCCTATCTTACCCCATGTTTATGATTAAGGAGTGAAGGTGATCGCTAACCTTCCCAACATAGTTGCCGTCTGAGAATCGGAGGGATAAATTGTTCATATGTCTTGACTCTCGGCTCAGGGTTGCAGGTCCGACTTTTTCCCCGAGTTCCTGTGTTAAAGGTGTCGTAAAGGATTTGTGAGCTGTTAACGCTTTAAAAACCGCCAGAATTAACAAGACTGGGTGAAATTGAGCCGATTGTGTTATTGGTGGCGGTGGTGGTGGTGATGGTGTTGGGAAAATAAAGACAGGGTTGGTTAGCAGGAATTTTAATGAAGTTTGATAAAGACTTTTTTTTCATTATATGCATCGTACCACCTCTATTACACACACACACACACACACACACCACAAACACAACACATGCACAACACACACCCACACACCACACAACACGACCAAGACTACACATACCACACAACACACACACCACCAGGCAACCACATACACCCACACACACACACGACACACCACGTCACACACACCACACACACACACACCACACACACTATGAGCACACACACAGCACACTACACACACACACACACACAACACAAACCACACACACACAACACACAAAAGTTAAAGCGACACACACACACCACACACACAGGACACACACACACACAACACACACACACACGACACCCCCACCACACATACACACACACACTACAAGACACACACCACACACACACACGTCCACACCACACAAACCACACACGCAACACACACCAAAGTCAACACAAAATCACACACATAAATTTACCTTTGCTTACGATGCGGACACCAGAAAATATACTGCCTCGACGCCGCGGGTGCAAAACAAACAGAAGTTGTAAATAAAAAAAGAAATATGTTCAGCCATGTGGAGTTCTTACACATTCTCATCGTTTTCCTTATTTTCTTTCTTTTCCCTCCTCCTTTTCGCTTTTATCATGTCTTCTTCGTAATCTTATTTTCTTCTTATTTCTATCCTTCTGATTGCTTCCCCCCTTCCTTGGCTTGCCTATTTTTTACTTCCATTTCCTTTCTTTTTCCTTTTTTTATTTTTTATTTTTACATCAAAACAACGGACTGGCCAAGGGCAACAACAACAGAGGTAACACAAAGCCCCTAGTTAACAGCCCCAGAAAGAGACTTAAGAAAGAATACAAAATAAAGGGGGGTGGGCCATTTAGTTCGGGAGGGTGTCTTGTTACTCTTACCAAAAAAAAAATTCTCCTGAAAAGATTGATGACGTGGAAAGTGGAAATAGAACAGGTAGAGAGTTCCAGAAGTTTTTTTACCAGTGGAAAGGGATGAAAGAGTAAGATACTGATTAACTCGTGAAATTAGGAAGATGGACTAATAGGGATGAGAATAAGAGACATCCTTGTGCAGCGAGGGGCGCGGGAGGGGGAGGCATCAGTTAGCAGTTCAGAAGAGCAGTGAGAATTAAAATAAACGGTAGCAGATAGCAAGAAGAAGCAACATTCTTTCTGATTCTGGCGGTGATTTAAGGATTGAAGACGTCGTAGTCAGGGAGGGGAGTTGTGATTAGACGAAAAGCTTTTGACTCGAACCCTGTTTAGGAGAGGCTGTTGAGTGGGTCTTCCCCAACCATGTGAGACATAACTCTCATACATGGGCGGACTAAGCCCCCTGTACAGAGCAGCAACTTGGGGGGAGAAACAAAAAGGACGCAGACGCCACAGGACAAAACACTAACTTCTAAGAAGCTGTCTTAGCAAGAGATGAGATGTGCGATCTTTCCATTTCAGATTTTTAGTAAGGATAAGTTCCCTAGAATGTTCATTGTAAAAAAAGGAGATAGTTTGATGTCATTGAAGAAGGGGAGGGGATAGTTCTCTGGTAGGTTTTGTCGAAGTAATAGGTGAAGAACTTCGGGTATTTGAGGTTGAGAGGGCATTGAACAAACAAAGGTTGCTATTGCCCTCAATCAGAAAATTATAGAAAGATCAGAAGTTAGGCGGCTCGGTGGCATCTCCCTCTCCTGAATCACTTAGTTCCCTGTTGAGTTGGACATCTATAAATGACGTTTTGAAAAATGCAGGGTAGAATCATCAGCGTAGGAGGAAATGGGCGATTTTGGGTTGAGAACTTAGAAGATCATTAAAATGAATTAATGAATAGTAGAGAGATGGGTGATGGACCGAAAGAACCCTGGGGAGCCAAACCACTAATGATAGATTTAGGGAAATAACATGTCCGTAGCTCAGTAGCTCTAGCCCTGCAATGGAACGGTTTGAAAGTAATTATGACCTCCTACTGATAGGTAGATAATATCTTATATCAACTAATTTAGGTCAACCAAGCTCCGGATGGTGGGTGTTCGCCTGTCTGTGGTCCTTGGTCTTAGGACAGTCGACACCTTTTGAATGGAGGTTATATTGCAGTATCCCCCAGTTAAACCATGGCTATAAGGATGACGTTTAGATTCAGCCTGGTGTCTTGAGGCAACACGTAAATACCTCGCCCCAAGTTCCAGAATATACACTCAAGTTGTGTGTGGATCATATCATCGCAGTGATCAAGGGGTGTCGCTGACAGAGCCCCACAGGCCTGGGAACCATGGACGCCGGAACCCATGTGAAGTTCCCGGCCAAATCTCCCATTATATGCTATGCTGCAAATGGCCGGCCCGAAGGCAGAAGCCAGCGGACCGTGTCACAGAGCTGTTCCAGCCCGGCCATATCGATAAGCACTTAAGTTCCCAGGACGGTCGGAAAACTGATTACAATGTCACTCGCCCTCACAGTGTACAGATATATATATATATATATATATATATATAGATAATAAGATATAATATAATATAAGATAATAATATATATATATATATATATATTTATATTATATATTCTATAGGTATATATATATATATATATATATATATATATATATTATATATAATAATATAGATATATATAATAGTATAGGTATATATATGAGTTTTACTCATATGAAACTATATATAATATATTATATATATATATATATTATATATAATATATTATATATATATATATATATATATATTATATATATATATATATATAATTATATATATATATATATTATATATATATATAGGAATATATATAGATTTTAATAATATAATCTATATAATATATATATATATATATATATATATATAGTAATGTATATATAGAAGTATAATATACATATATATATATATATTATATAATATATATATATATATAATTATATATAATATAATAATAATATATATATATATATATACCATTATATAATATAATATAGTAATATATATTATATATATAATATAGATATAATAATATATATATATATTATATATATATATTATGTTATATTATACATATATATATATATATATATATATAATATATTATAATAATAATGTATATATATATATATATTATATATATATATCTATATATATATATATATTACTATATATATATTGGGTAATTATTGTTCTGGTATGTACATAATATTAAGAAGCCTTAAAACCGCTCGACCACTTTTATTTAACTACAATTGGAAGGTCCCTGGCTAGGACAGTGAAGATACTCCTACCCTTCACAACACGTGTGCAGGAGGCAATCAACCCCTACATTGCCCCAACACTTGTAAGTATTCTTACTGGTTTTTGCCCCTGTTTGTACCTGTATAACACCACGAAAAGGGTTAACAAAAGGAAACTTTAAGATGAGGTACAGAGAGAAGGATAGAAACCAAGAGGATAGTTTTGGAAATTAAAGATTTGTGCCAGACTCTAACCAAGAGCGTTTTTGATATATCAAGAATCAAGGCACAGGAGAGCAAAAGTTTCACAGAACCCCTGGAAGGAGGATGACCAAGATTCAGTTAGAAACTAGACCGATCGCCCGTAGATCGCCCTCTAATTACGGAAACATTACTGACGATCAGATAAAAGGCTTGTAGCAGATAGATGCTTAAGACATCTTCTTATTAAGTATAGATCAAAAACTTTGAAAGGCAGGAAGTCAAGAGCTATAGGGCGGTAGTTTAAAGGAATTAGAACGGTCACCCATTTTTAGGAACAGGTTGGATGTGAGCAAACTTTCCAGCAAGAAGGAAAGGGTCTAAGTAGATGGCAATGGACGAAAAAGTTTTGACCAGGCAGGGTACAAACACAGAACACAGTATTTTGAGAACAATAGGAGGGACTCTGTCAGGACCGTAAGCCCTTTCCGAGGAACTAGGCCAGAAAGGGCAACGAAAACATAATTTACGAAGGTCTTAATAACAGGCATAATATGTCCCAGAGGGTCCGAGGAGAAGAGGAACAAGTCCTTCATCAACCATATGGAATTTTCAGCAAAAGTTGAGCGAAGAGTTCATCTTAGAAATAATGAGTAGCTGTGGAGGACGCATCCTGGGGGGGAAACAAATAGGGAGGCAAAGAGCAGAAAGAAAAATTGTTAGAGATGTTATTACTCGATGCCAGAGTCAAAGATGAATTTGATTCAGAAAGATTTTGGCATTTTCTCTATGAATTAAGGTGTTTTTGTTGGTAAGTTGAAGTAAAGATTTGGCATGATTAAAGGGCAGAAATATATTGGGCATTAGTTTTTCAGGAGATGGATGGTTACGGTCCGTTTGTGGCCGCCTCTCTATCTCCGGACAGCAATGAGAACAAGCAGAAGTTAAACCAAGGTTGATTTGACGGGCTTCTATAAAGGGGATTTTAGAGAAGTGTGTTGAAATGTACCGCCTCCATGCCAGAGACTTGAACCTCATTTTATGCACTCTGCACAAAGAGATGGTCTCTACATGGAAGCAGTATCTTCCATGGAACATCATAATATTTCTTAGGTCTTTCCCACTTAGCTGCGTTGAAGCCAGAATCAAGCCTCCGCTTAGGTGGGGCCCTCCTAGGCG
>JACEEZ010020138.1:180558-188058 GCA_016584305.1 Chionoecetes opilio
GACACAGTTTAGGAAGAAATTTGGGTGACCTCCGAAGTGCATTTATGTGTGTGTGTGTGTGTGTGTATGTGTATGTGTGTGTATGCGTATGTGTGTGTGTGTGTGTGTGTGTGTGTGTGTGTGTGTGTGTGTGTGTGTGTGTGTGTGTGTGGTGTGTGTGTGTATTCATCTAGTTGTATTCATCTAGTTGTGTTTTACAGGGTCAGAGCGACGCTCGTATGGCCCCGTCTCCATATCCACATTTTGTATCATTCATCCTTAGTGCTTAGTGTTTGCCGAAGCCATCACCCCGGGAGACGAGTCACAAACCCCCGGCTAACACCCGGTACCCATTCACTGCTGGGTGGACAGAGGCTTGGGTTTTAAGAAGACCGCCCGTCTGTCTTCGCTCCACCCGGGGATCGAACCCGGGACTTCTCGGTTGTGAGCCAAGTGTGCTAACCCTTACACTACGGAATTCCTAACATGTGTGTGTGTGTGTGTGTGTGTGTGTGTGTGTGTGTGTGTGTGTGTGTGTGTGTGTGTGTGTGTGTGTGTGTGTGTGTGTGTGTGTGTGTGTGTGTGTGTAAGTTTGTGTGTGTTTGTATGTGTGCAAGTGCGCGTCTCTCTTCTCAAGAATAAATGAGTGATGACAGAAGGGAAATAAAAGGACAAAGAACCAAAAAAAAGAAAAAGGTGCTAAGGGAAGGGAAAGGAGGGGAAAGAGAAAGAGGGGAGAGAAGGGATGGGTTGGAAGGTATAAATTGTGAAGAGAAGGGAAACCGGAATATGAAAAGCAAGGAGAGAGGAAGGCATGGGAAGGGAAGTGAAGGGAAAAAAAGTGGAGGGAAAGGAAGGAAGAACAGGGAAACCAGGAAAAATGAGTAACCGTGCCTATTGCTGTTTGAAAATGTCCTGGTCTCCCACACCTGCTGCGAGAGGATATGATGTTCCCTGGGCGTGTGCAAGGCTGGAGGGAAGAATGAGGATCCTTTGTCGACACTGCGCTTATTGGGTGCAGGACTGAGGCGAGGAAGGGAGGGAAGGGAAGGGAAGGCGTAAAGGGAAGGTAAAGTGGGTTGGGAGAGGTGGGGAAATACCGGGTCATCTAATCGAAGAGAGACCAATGGTGTGTGTGTGTGTGTGTGTGTGTGTGTGTGTGTGTTGTGTTGTGTGTTTGTGTGTGTGTTGGTGGTTGTGTGTGTGTGTGTATGTGTATTTGGGATGTGGATTAGGATGCGTATGTGTGTGTTTCGTGTGTGTGTGTTTGTGTGTGTGTGTGTGTTGTGTGTGTGTGTGTGTGTGTGTGTGTGTGGTGGTGTTTGTGTGTGTTGTGTGAGTGTGTGTGATGTGTGTGTGTTTGTTTGTGTGTGTGTATGTGTGTGTGTCTGTGTGTGCGTGCGTGCGTGCGTGTGTAAAAGTAGGCTGCGCCAAACGGTAAACTAAGCCTTGTATTTCACAGGCCAAGAAAAAGAAAACAGAAAGAAAAAAACACAGCAAGAGAACATAATCAAGTCTTCTCGTGTTTTTGTTTTCCGGAAAAAACACAAACAAACATTCATTCGCATCCCCTTAAGGGTCGACAAGAGGAAAAGAGAAGAGGAGGAAGAGGTGGAAGGAATGCAATAAAGGAAGGGAGTGAGGGAAAGGAGTGCGGGGTGGAGTTGTGTTGTGTTGTGTTGAAAAAGAAGAAAAAGAATAGATGGGAAGATGTAGGAGTGGACGTAATGGAGTAAAGGAAGGAGTGAGTAAAGGAAGGATATGAATGTTGGAGTTGTATGGTAGATGGCAGGAACCAAGGCGCACTCTAGTGTGAGGAGTAACGGACGAAATGATGTGGGATGGAAAAGTTTGGAGTAAGGGAGTGAGTGGTGGACGCAGAGGATAAAGGAAAGAAGAAGTGGAGAAGGAGTGGTGGTGGAGGTTGTAGATGGGCGAATGGAGTAAATGAAGGGAAGGGAGTAATGGGTGGAGTTAGTGATGTTTTATTGGCGCTGGTTCAGTAGGCAAGGAATACAGTCCTGAATTTTGTACCGATACAAGCGGTGAGAAGGGCGGCAGGTGTGCGAGGCAGAGAGAGAGGAGAAGAGCGTAGAGAATAGGAGAGATGTGAAATGAGGAAAATGGAAAAATACGTAGAGCAAGGAGAAGGAGGTAGAATAAGAGAGAAGATATAATGATTCGAGAGCCGAATTATAGATTCCCCTCAAATAGTTAGGTACACAGTGACGTGTTGACAAGTACTAAAAGACAGAGAATTGGTAGTTAGAGATGAATAAGGAGATCAAAGCAGGACGGAGAACATTTCTTTTGGTTGGTTTGAGTCTGGGAAATTTAAATAGGGTTGTGAATAGATTTAGGACAAATTAGGAGAGAGGAAGAGGATAGAAAGGAATGGTATCGATGACATATAAAATGAAGAGGAGATGAAAATTATAGAGGGGAGGGACGATAAAAGAGAAGGAAAGAGAAGGAGAAACAGAGAAGAGCAAACCATTAAGCAAGCAGACCTTATGCCCGGCAGCTCAAAGTGTTTACGTGAGGATGAAAACGAATGAACCAAGGATAGAAATGCTATCAAAAGAAGCGAGTCAAGGGAACCTTTGTGTCGGGCGTCCTTCCCTCCTTACTTCCTTCCATCCTTCCATCCTTCCTTCCATCCCTCCTTCCTTCTTTCCTTCCTTCCATCCTTCCTCCTTCCTCCATCCCGCTTCCTTCTTTCTTCCTTCCTTCCTTCATCCTTCCTTCCTCCGTCCTCCTTCCTTCTTCCTTCCGCTCATCCTCATCCTTCCTTCCTTCCTTCCTTACTCATCCTACATCCTTCCTTCTTTCCTCCTTCCTTCACTTCCTTCCATCCTTCCCTCCTGCTCCCTTCATCATCATTCCCTTCCTGCTTATGCCCTCCATCCTCCTTACTTCCTTCCTCCCTTCCCTTCCTTCCTTCCTGCTCATCCCTCATCCTTCCTTCCTTCCTTCTTCCTGCTCCTCCCTACATCCTTCTTCTTTCCTCCCTTCCTCCGTGCTTCCCTCCTTCCTTCCTGGCCTCATACTCCTCTCCTTCCTCCTTCCTCAAGCCTATTGCATATTGACATAGCCGTGTCGTGTTCCCGGCTACAAGCAAAAACGTGTGTACTCCCTCCCTCGCTACTATCGGTCTTCCATCCCTATCTCTCTCTCTCTTTCTCTCTTCATTCTCTCTCTTTGTCCTCTCTCTCTCTCTCGCTCTCCTCTCTGTCTTTTTTTTTTTTTTTTTTTTAAACAACTGACATCATGGTTGATATTGGGCTACCAAATAGCAGGGTTTGGTGAAGGCAATAAGTGGCGAAGCTAAAGATGTCACCTGTCCCGTCCGTCTATCCTAAAGCTATGCCTATAGAAATCTGCTATGTTATAAAAGTATATATGCTACAGGCTGAAGGTCACTGTCCGTCCCACAGGCACTTGTCCAGGCCCCCTTATTGACACTACCTGTATGTCCTTGTGTCACTGTTTCAATGTGTGTCCACTATGTTTGTGTCAACTGTTGTTGTCACTATTGACACGACACTGTGTCACGCCCTACGGCACTAAGGCGGATGTAAGGATCGGCACCATCTGTGCCGCCACCTCACCTGCTGGGTGTTTTCTGGCCCACGACATCACCTCAACGTGAAGGTGTTCCACCAGTGTCCGCCGTGCCCACGTAGGCTTCCTGTCCATCCCGGTTGTGGGTCCTCTCGGGCCTGAGAGAGAGATCACCTGACACTACCAAAGACGTCTGTATGTGTAAATCCTGCGCCTGAGACTGGCGGATGACGGTCACGGACGAGTCTGTACGATGCCACATAGATGATAGTTTACCTACCTGTTATATATGTTTCAGTATAAAAAATATATTGTTATCTTCGAAATATTTGTTCTATAATATATATCAATAAAACCCGTAAAAACACCTAAAGAAAAGCTAGGAGACTCTCAAGAAATATTCTGAACTTAAACTCTTACGCCATTTAATATTTTTCGCGAAAACATTTTACATGATCATCATAGAAGCGGAATTTAGTTAGCTTTCATGGCTATATTTTGTTTTTCTGATAAATGAATTACCAGGCATGCCTAAATTAGCGTTACTAATACATACATCCATATAATCGGTAATTTCATACCTAATATATGTTTATCAGTATAAATTATATTTTTATCTTCGGGAATGTTGTTCTATAATTTATAACATAAAAGCCGTAAAACAGACTAAAATAAATGGCTAATTATGACACTCAAGAAAATTGCATGAATTTTATCTCTTCGCTCATTTATATTTTGCTCAAAACATTTACATGGGAATATCAATAGAAGCGGAATTTAATTAGCTTCCATTTGCTATATTTTGTTTCTGATAAATGAATTAACCTTTACATAATTACGTTAACTAACTAAGATATAAATCGGGTAGTTTTCCCGATTGAAGATGGTTATTTATTTCGTTAACGCTAATGTATGTATGTTCTAATAAATTTTTCAGAAAACAAATTACCAATGGAAAGCAATCAAATTCCATTTCTATTGATATTCTCCATGTAAAATGTTTTCGTGCAAAATATTATATGGCGCAGCGTTACAGTTCTGTATATTTCTTGAGAGTCTCCATAATGCATTTCTTTAGTGTGTTTTACGATTTTTATATAGGATATATTATAGAACAAACATTCCGCAATAACAGTACATTTTTATACTGATACACATATGAGGTAGGAATACCCGATTTCATGATGTTATGCATTTATTACGCTAAGTTATGCATGCTGCCAATTCAATTTACAGTAAACGAATATATCACGGAAGCGAATTAATTCCGCTTCTATTCATATTCTCCATGTCAAAATGTTTTTGAGCAATTAAATGGCCAGAGTTAACAGGGGTAAAAGTGTACGGTGCAAAGAGAGCCGTACCGCCCGTACATCCTCACTCGCTGAAAGCATCGGCTCCTACTGACTTGTGGAGGCAGACACTACTACTGAACGTCCCGTCCATCCCGCTCTCCCGACGCAGGTCTTTTACATAGCTACGGCTTTGACACTGGCCGTCCTCGTAGCAAGCTGCTGACCTCGCCTCCACGGGGCCCAAGTCCTGCGGTCGGACAAGTGTTGCCCTGGGCCTTGTGCAACACTGGAGGGCACCGACCTCCTCCGGTGCCCCAGGCTGTCAGCTGGGAGCCATGGATCATCCCTCCCTGTTCCTGCAGTAGTCGTTGTTGTTGTTGTTTGCTGGGTTGTTGGAGCTGCAGCTGAGAGTGTTGTTGTTGTCGTCGCGCTGCTGCTGCCACTGTGCCGCGAGGGACGTTCCATTTGATTTGGTCTTCGTTTGAAGTTGTATTAAGCATCTCAGCACGCCTCTGCACTTTGTCCAGCAGTGACCAGGTGGCACTATGCACTACTATCCCGGTGAGAGGACATGTACTCCATGACGGGCTCACTGGGATATCTCTATCTCTCTCTCTATGCTCTCTCCTCTCCTCCTCTCTCTCTCTCATCTCTCTCTCTACTCTCTCTCTCTTCTATCTCTCCTCTCTCAGTCTCTCTCCATCTCTCTCTCTCTCTCTCCTCGTCTCTCTCTCTCTCTCTCTCTTCATCCTCTCTCTCTCCTCTTTTCTCTCTCTCGTCCTCTCTCTCTCTCTCCTCTCTCTATCCTCTCTCTCTCCTCTCTCATCTCTCTCTCTCCTCTCTCTCTCTCTCTTCTCCATTCGTTCTCTCCTCTCTCTCTCCTCTCTCTCTCTCTCTCTGTTTCCTCTCTCTCTCTCGTCCTCTTCTCCCTCTCTCGTCTCTCGTCTTCTCTCGTCTCTCTCATCTCTCTCTCTCTCACTCTCTCTCTCTCTCTCTCCTCTCTCTATCTCTCTCTCTCTCTTCTCTCTCTCTCTCTCTCTCGCTCGCTCTCTCTCTCTCTCTCTCCCCGCCCCTCCCTCGCTCTCTCTACCACCCCTGTGGTCCCCTTAATCTAGCACCTAAGCGCGCAGGGTGAAGGTTCCTCCTCGTCTTCTCCTCTTCTTTTCTTTTAGTGCGGTAGAGGATAAATTAATCCCCTATGTCGACCTGCACCCTTACCACACCACACACTAACCCCGACCACACACACACCACACTACACACACACACCGCACGCACCACACACCACCACACCACATACGCACACACACACACGCACACACACACGCACACTTACACACACACACACACACACACACCAACACACAACAACGCACGCACACACACACAAACCCACACAACACACACACAACACCAACACCACACACACATACACCACACCACACACCACACACACACACACACATCACGACCCGAACTAAAGGCAAAGAAGAACAAAGAAAAAAGATACCAAAAACTAAAAGGAAAATGATGCAAGAAAGGGATGTAAAAAAGGGGCCATAAAAAAGATAATTATGAGTCTTCAATGAGTGACGTCGCCTCGCGGGGCAAGAGCAAATAGAGAGAGAGAGAGAGATAGAGAGAGGAGCGAGAAATAAGAGGAGAGAGAAGAGGAGAGAGAGAGAGAAAGAGAGAGAGAGAGAGAGAGAGATAGAAGAGAGAGAGAGAGAGCGAGAGAGAGAGAGAGAGCGAGCGGAAAGAGAGAGAGAGAGCCAGAGAGAGAGAGAGAGAGAGCGAGCATAGAGAGAGAGACAACGAGAAGAGAGAGAGGGAGAGATAGAGAGAGAGAGAGAGGAGAGAGAGAGAGAGAGAGAGAGAGAAGAGAGATAGAGAGAGAGAAGAGAGAGAGAGAGAGATAGAGAGAGAGAGAGAGAGAGAAGAGGGCGAGAGAGGAGAGGAGAGAGAGATAGGGAGAGAGAGATAGACAGAGCGAGAGAAGAGAGAGAGATGAGAGAGAGAGAGACTAGAGGAGGAGAGAGCGAGAGGCGAGAGCGAGAGCGAGAGCGATGACCGAGGCGAGAGCGAGAGCGAGAGCGAAGCGAGAGAGAGAGAGAGGAGAGAGAGAGGAGAGAGAAGAGAGAGAGAGAGGAGAGAGGCGAGAGCGAGACGAGAGCGAGAGCGAGAGCGAGAGCGAGAGCGAGAGCGAGAGCGGAGAGAGAGAGAGAGAAGAGAGAGAGAGAAGAGAGAGAGAGAGAGAGAGAGAGCGAGAGCGGAGCGAGCGCCGAGAGCGAGAGCGAGAGCGAGAGCGAGAAGCGAGAGCGGAGAGCCGAGAGCGGAGCGAAGCGAGAGCAGAGCGAGAGAGAGAGAGAGAGAGAGAGAGAGAGAGAGAGAGAGAGAGAGGAGGAGAGAGAGAGAGAATAGAGAGAGAGAGAGATAGGGAGGCCCCTGGAAAAGTAACACCAAAAAGGCGCCTGGGCCTGATTGGTTTTATCCTTCCTGCTCAAGCACTGTGCAATGAGCTGCTAACGGCCCATCCCGCACATCTTTCAGCATGCCTCCAACGGGCGCCTGGCGACAGCCTGAAAGGAGCTCGTGTCACGCCGTACACAGAAAGGAGATATCCTTGATCAGCCAACTATCGTCCCAATCTCGCTCCTGTCAG
>JACEEZ010020138.1:193058-195558 GCA_016584305.1 Chionoecetes opilio
TGTCTTTGAATTCATCAATCTAATGCTTTCTTTCTCGCTTTTTTCTTTAATAACCAAACCAACCCGAGTTACCAGCACCTCAGCAACACTCATAGACCACATATGGTCATCACAACTGGAAGAAAATATTGGTAACTATATAATTCATACAGACATATCTGATCATTTTTCCACATTGTCTCATCTTAAACTTCAACATACAAAACAAGAACCTCAGTTTATTTATAAAAGATTAATTACTACAGTTTCAATGGAACATTTCACCAGTGATCCTGCTCTTGTCGATTGGAATCTTGTATTTAACTCAACATGTTCTAATGAGGCTTATGATTTTCATCAACTCATCTACAATTAATTTTATAAATATTAAAAAAACATTTCCCCATTAAAAGGATTCGTTTGAATAAAAAGAGTGAAACTAGCCCATTTATCACTCCAGCTCTAAAAACCAGCATAAAAGAAAGACACAGATTAGAAAGACTAGTTAGAAAATGGCCATTAATCTATGGAGATACTTACAGACAGTATAGAAATAAATTAACATCAATTTTACGAACAGCAAAAAACTTGTATTGCAAAATTTATTTCAAGAAAGCCAAGGAAACCCAAATAGACAGTGGAAAACAATAAATTCTTTGATGGGCAGAACCGACAGTTACAATAAACGTATTATATAATTAAACCAACCTTGCTCGGATACATCCATGAAATTTAATGAACATTTTCTAAGAAATAGTTCCACGATTAATGAAGACGAATTTAACTTTAAAAAATATCTTAAAAATTCACCACGTTTTTCCATGTATTTGGCTCCTACCAATAAAATTCACGTTGAAAAAGTCCTCAACACGCTGAAATCAGAGACGCTTGGGTATGCTGACATATCTCCCAAAATACTAAAGCACGCTTCCTTTTTAATATCTACTACTCTGACCTATTTAATTAACCTTTCATTAAAAACTGGTACCTTTCCAGACCAATTAAAAAAAGCCAAAGTAATTCCTTTGTTTAAGTCAGGTGACAGAAGTGATTTAAATAATTATCGCTTCATTTCCATCCTTCCTGCATTTAATAAAAAATTTGAAAAAATTATTTCCTCTCATAGTCAACTACTTTGAAAGAAACAATCTTTTGACTGAACACCAGGATGGCTTCAGAGCACAGCATTCTACTGAGTCTGCAATGCTACTGTTTGTCAACAATGTGTACACATGTTTGGAAGAAAAACTATATGTTATTGGTGTATTCATGGATTTATCAAAAGCATTTGGTACCCTAGATCACAATATTTTACTTCACCAATAATTATAACACTTAGGAATAAGAGGTGTACCATTGAAATTATTTCAGAGTTATCTCAGTGCCAGAAAACAGAGTGTATATTGTAATCAGATTTACTCTCCATTTGAATCCATATATAAAGGCTTTGTTTTAGATCCGATTCTTTTTCTTATATATATTAATGACATTGTAAAGACTAGCACATAATTTTCTTTTCTAATTTATGCTGATGATCCAACACTTTTACTCAAGGACAAAAATCTAGATTCACTCTACACAAGTTTAATGCCAGAGCTAAACAACGTAAAATCATGGATTCAATCAAATAAATTAAAACTTAATATTTCAAAAACAAATTATATTCTATTTCAAAATAGGTCTGTGAATAACTCCATCCCTCCAATAGTATTAGATGGCGAAATTATAGAACAAGTCAATCATCCAAAATTTCTTGGTGTCACGATTGATGAAAACTTAAATTGGAAATATCACATTGATCAAACATGTTTGAAACTTTCTAAGATAACTAGCATCCTATACAGAGTCCGCCATAACCTAATTATAGAGGCAATGATCAGCATTTATTATACTCTTTGTTACTCACACCTCATAAATTGTGTTCCTATATGGGCATGCACATGGCCCTCTTTTTTCAGTAAATTATCAATAGCACAAAACCAAAATTTTTGGTGTATATTCTTCTTTAAAAAGTTTGATTCAACAGCAAAAGTATTCTCTAAAACAAATATTTTTAAATTCCCTCTTATCCACATATATTTTACATTATTATTAATATTCCAAAGTCATGGACAAAACACAATATTTAAATTAGTTAATTATGTTACCCATACAATAAGTAATTATTTTATAATTTATTAACCTTATTTGTCCAATATTTAGAACAACATTATTTAAAAACAGTGTTATCAGTTTTGGTCCGAAACTGTTTAATATGCCTCATGATAAAAAAAGTTCTCCTTGCAACTACCAATTTAGTTAGATATAAGAAAGAAATTAAAAGTAATTACTTTATCAACAAAATAAATAATAAGTTTTTTACTAGACGTATAAGTATTTTATTTAGTTTATCATAGTTTATACTTTTATTTATAATTCATCTCTATTGTTTTTTATTTGTATTACTATTATTATTATTATATTATTATTAGTAGTAGTAGTAGTAGTAGTAGTAGTAGTAGTAGTAGTAGTAGTAGTAGTA
>JACEEZ010020138.1:200558-241183 GCA_016584305.1 Chionoecetes opilio
CATGACAGTGCACTAAGTGTATCGAACCAATAGTTTCATGCAAGACTACAAACGTGAATCATTTACCAGACTCAGACTTATGTCTCATAATCTCAAGATAGAAGTAGGGAGGTGGAGTCGCACTCCTGCTGACCAACGCGTGTTTCAGTGTGATGGTGAAGACGTGCAAACAGAACAATATGTCATGATAGATTGTCCCCTTTATGCTCACTGCCGCGTAAGGTTCTTCATGCTATCGTTTTAAAATATTACCAACCTGTTGAATGAGGACACATATGTACGCGAATTATGTGATTATGTACATGAAGTGCTTAGTATTTATGCTTAGATTATATGTATTACCTTCTACTTGGAAAGAATAATATTTTTGTTTTGTTTGGACAAATGATAGATCTACATTGTATTTGTTTACATTTTTTGTATAATATTTTGAGTTCTGCATTCCTTTGTATTTTGTATTATGTATGTATTTGAATTTTTTTGCCAAAAATTAACTAACTAACTAACTGTGTGTGTAAGGAAACAAAGATGTCTATTCGATTTTGCAAATATGTGGCTATTTTTTGTTTACTTCGTTCGTACGTGTGTGTGTGTGTGTGTGTGTGTGTGTGTGAGTGTGTGTGTGTGTGTGTGTGTCTGTGTGTGTGTGTGTGTGTGTGTGTGTGTGTGTGTGTGTGTGTGTGTGTGTGTGTGTGTGTGTGTGTGTGTGTGTGTGTGTGTGTGTGTGTGTGTGTGGTAGTTTAACTCGGAAAACACAAAAAGGCAGATAAAGGGGTCGAGTATTGGGTGTGGATCGATCGCTTGTGTTATTTCACGCTTCAAAATACACAAATAGTTCGACTGTTTGGAATTTAGGAAAAAGACGGAATAAATAAAAAAATATTAAAAGAATTAAAAAAAAAAAAATGACAAAAAAAAATATATAACGGCATGTGTATGGGATTTGCGATCGTAAAAAATATTTCACGAATTTTTATAGCAATTTGGCACACCCACCACCACCCACACACACACACACACACACACACACACACACCACACACACACACACACACACACACACACACACACACACACACACACACACACACACACACACACACACACACACACACACATACACACACACACACACATACACATACACACACACACACACACACACACACAAACGCTAAAAAATAAAAATAAAACTGATGTGGAAGAATGCCGGGTAAAGCGAGGCCGTTGTGTGAGAGCTTCATAACTTTGTCGAAATTCTTTTTTTTATTTTTCTATTTTTTTATTTAGTGTTTGAAACAAAAATAATTAATGGCATTCACTATATTTCCTTTTGCATCATTTGTTGGGTTTATTTGTCTTACTGTCTTTTTGTTCGTATGTTATAGTTTATTATATCTTTATCTTTGTATCTATCTGACACACACATACACACACACACCCACACACACACACACACACACACACACACACACACACACACACACACACACACACACACACACACACACACACACACACACACACACACACACACACACACACACACACACACACACACACACACACACACACACACACACACACACACACACACACACACACACACACACACACACACACACACACACACACATTTTTCCTCCTGTCTCTCCCCTTCGCCTGTGTATCATGTCTCGCCCTCATTCAACCAGTCATACATTGATACATTTCTTTCTTCACCTTTCAGCTACACACAAGTCTCCCTGCGTAGCACAGTGGACGCCTAGATGCTGGGTGAGTACAATGCAATACTTGGGATCAACTCTAACACCATGTCACAAGTATAATGATAGAGATAAAAAGTGAGTTACATGTATAATTGAGTGGCAGATTATCGGTATTGACGGGAGAGCAAGACAAAAATAGGTATAGATATATAACCTTTGTATTTCTCGTGTGAAAACCTTAACATCCTTCATATCTAGAATCAATATATTTTTACCTTCTTTTTATTTGGCATTTCTGGAGTAGATAAAACATAGGTATATATTCAATTTAAACCACTTGTATAGGTATAAATATTAACCATCTTGTTCTCCAGTCAATAAGTCTTACGTCCCACATTCTCCACAAGTCTCTATTTTTCCTTCCTATCTGTTTTTACAGTATAGGTCCATATTATTCTATAGTAAATAATCTAAGCTTCTATATTTTCCACGTCTCTTTTCCTATCTATTTATACAGTAAATGAAGGGTGATATACAAGTGTTATAAGGTAAGGTGGTATACAGATGAGGAGATGGTTTAGGGAGTAAGTACAAACAGGTGATAATATGTTAATCATTTGTATTGCTCGCTGTGTGTGTAAACAAAAAATCATATTATTTTCATTTCAAAGTCTAGGGATCCGTTTTGCCATTTATCACATACATTTACGTATATATATTTTTCATTTTTGTATAGGGTGGATGATAGGGAGGTTATGTACAGGTGATGGGAAAAGTGATGGGAAAGGTGAAGGGTAACTGATGGTTATGTTGCAGGGAAGGAAAGAGAAGGGAAAGGGAAGGAAGGGAGAGGAATGGAGTGTTTGTCTATTAGATGAAACAATGTAAAAATCCATAATTTTATAGAGGAAATAAATGGGTTTCTCTCTGTCATTCTCTATTTCTCTCTCTTTCTTACTTGCTCTCTCGCTCTCTATATATATATATATATCTCGCCCTATCTCTCTCTCTCTATCTCTCTCTCACACTCTCACTCTCTAATACCGTCAAATCAATTAACTCCTGGTCATTTGTCAATTATTTTCCTTCTTTCTTTCATATAAACTCACTTAACACACATAGAAATATAACAGAAAATAGGAACAAAACCTCCTCATAAAACGTAGGAGTAAGTCATTAGGGGAATAATAGCGCTGCGATGTTGTTTTATATGAGTTTCCTGACGACATATTTCTAGATTAGCAATAGTGAGAGTGTGATGGAGGGCCTTTGTTGTGTGTCTTTGTGGCTGTGAAGGGAAAATTTTGGGGCAGAGAGAGAGAGAGAGAGAGAGAGAGAGAGAGAGAGAGAGAGAGAGAGAGAGAGAGAGAGAGAGAGAGAGAGAGAGAGAGAGAGAGAGAGAGAGAGAGAGAGAGAGAGAGAGAGAGAGAGAGAGAGAGAGAGAGAGAGAGAGAGAGAGAGGAGGAGACAGAGACAGAGACAGAGACAGAGACAGAGAGAGAGAGAGAGGGAGAGGAGAGAGAGAGAGAGAGAGAGAGAGAGAGAGAGAGAGAGAGAGAGAGAGAGAGAGAGAGAGGATGGAAAGAGGGAGGGGAGGAAGATACAAAACTAAATGAATATAGAAGTAGAGGGAGAGAGTAAACTAATTAAGTGAGAGGGATAGAGAGAATAAGAGAAATGCTGGTAGGAAAGAAGGAAAAGAAAAGAAAAGAAGAAACATGAATAATGAGAAGCAAGAGATGAAATAGAGAATACAAAAACGACAAGTAGAAATGTGTATAAAAAGGAGTGGTGGAAATGGAGCTGAGAAATAAGAAAGTAAAATGGATATGAAAAATAGGAAAAAGAAAAGAGAATAGGAAAGGAGGGAAAATGAAGAGGATGAAGAGGAAGTAAGGCAGTAGCGAACACCTGGGAGAGAAAAATGTGGAGGAAACAGGGACTGGAGGAGGAAATTGTGTGTGGGGAGGCGTGATACTGGAGAGCATAGGGGATGGAGGGACATTAGGGTGTGTGGCTTGAGGGAGGGAGGGGGGGGGGGGAGAGAGGAGAGAGAGAGAGAGAGAGGAGAGAGGAGAGAGAGAGAGAGAGAGAGAGAGAGAGAGGGGGAGAGAGAGAGGAGAAGAGAGAGAGAGAGAGAGAGAGAGAGAGAGAGGAGAGGAGAGAGAGAGAGAGAGAGAGAGGAGAGAGAGAGAGAGAGAAGAGAGAGAGAGAGAGAGAGAGAGAGAGAGAGAGAGAGAGAGAGGAGAGGAGAGGAGAGAAGAGAGAGAGAGAGAGGAGAGAGAGAGAGAGAGAGAGAGCGAGAGCGAGAGCGAGAGAGAGGAGAGAGAGAGAGAGAGAGAGAGAAGAGAGAGAGAGAGAGAAGAGGAGAGGAGAGAGAGAGAGAGAGAGAGAGAGAGAGAGAGAGAGGAGGAGAAGATATTAATGAGATGAGAGAGAAGATGGAGAAAGGAAATATGGAGGAGGAGAAAGAGAGGAGAAGGAAGTAGAATTGGAAGAGAGAAGGGGAGAGAAGGGAAAATTATGTGTATTTTGTAGAAGAGGAGTGGAGGTGGAAGAAGGGAAGAGTAAGATGGAATTTGTGTTGTGTAGGTGGTGGTGTGTGAGAGTTGGTTGTGTGTGTGTGTGTGTGTGTGTGTGTGGTGTGTGTGTGTGTGTGTGTGTGTGTGTGAGTGTGTGTGTGTGTGTGTGTGGTGTGTGTGTGTGTGTGTGTTCACTGTGTATATGTGTGTGTGTGTGTCTGTTTGTTGTTGTGTGTGTGTGTGTGTGTGTGTGTGTGTGTGTGTGTGTGTGTAAACCCACCGCATTTGTGTTTTTATATAATAACAGGACATTCCAAATTAGGTTTGGGAAATTGGTTTGGGGGTTATTCTGTACTTTTCCACACAATACACACACACACAGCGGGAGGTCAGGTTTTGATAACGGAGGGCCCCCCATTCTGTGGGTAGGGGGTTTTTTAATCCTCGTGCCCCGGGATTTTTCACTTGACAAAATCGGGCGGTTAGGTCCCCTTAAAGAAAGGGGGGATGGGGGGGTGTGCTGTGTGAGGCCCCAGCTTGCCCAAAGATCGGTAAAAAAGGGCTCCAATCGCACTGAGGGGGCCCCGAAAACTGGCATCGCGAGCCAGCTGCGTGGAAACCCCATAGGAATAACACCACACCCGCAACATACACCACCCCAAAAAACACACAACCACACACACCCCAACGCAACACACACACACAACACACACACAACACACAAAACGTCAAAGTCAACGTAAAAGGGGAACCTGGTAATAGTAGATTTGGAGCGGAACATACGAGCATAGCTTTTTCCTGTATGTTACAACGGGTAATAAAATAGGTAAAATAACACGCACGCACTACACACACACACACACCACACACCCAAACACAAAAATAAAAACCACACGCACTACCAACCGCCCCACACAACACAAAAAATTTTCACTTTCGTGGTGACCAGACGTGCCTATCTGGTGTCGCCCCTATCCAACAAACGAGTGATTAACCATGGTTCTTGCCCTGTTAAGATTTACTAAATTTCTAATGTACGCGCATTTCGCTCTGCATTGGTTTAGTGGGATCAACTAAAGGGAACGGTCCGGTATTTGAAGACACTATGACGGGATCTCATAAAAACCCTTGAATTCTCCCAATCCGGTACGGGCCCGAAAACAAGTAAAGGTGTTCAAAAACTAAAAAACGAGAAACAAGTGGCAGTTAAAAGAGCTGAGTCTTCCAAGAAGAGACCAAGGTCGCTAAAAAATGAACACCGGTAAATACCAAAAGTTACTCCAGAGCAACAATCAAAGATCTTGGGCCCAAGGAGCCCCTGTCGGTGAAACTTGGGCAGACAGAAAAAAAGTGAAAAATTAGAGGACAAGTAAAATTTCCCCCTTGTAAACCTCAAAAACGTGCTAACCGGGTGGGACCCGCTGCTTTATCCTCGAGAATCCCGTTCGGTTCGAAAATTTGCGACAGAGACAGCATAAAAAATGCAAGAACTTAAAGGAACGGGGGATTATATATATGAGACCTTTGTCCTGCTTCAACGGAAATAAAAAAAAAAAAATTTCCCCTTAATGAAAAAGGCCGGGGAAGACGGCAAAGTCCCCTTTTTCCCGACACACAGACTCAAAATTTGGGACAGAATTGCCCAAAACGATGTCATCCCGGTGCCGGCTGCTGGCTCCCCCCCAGTAGGGCTGGTGGGGGCCACAGTCTTCGGGGAGAGAAAGCGGCTGGCGACCATCTAGGGGGCTGGTGCTTGCGACGTCAGAGGAGCAGTTTTTTTTGCCACGGGCGATGGGCCCCTTTGGTGAGGGGGGTTTCGCGAGGGAGTACGGGTGTTGGTGCTGTCAGTGATCGTACGGTACAGCCACCTGAAGTACTAAAGGGGGTTGACGAGCAGGACCAGTATGAAACCCGGGGACATTGGTGAACTACAGGTCTTTTCAGGGGCTCTCAGGAACCCCCATACAGAAATAGATAAGTTCAGCATAATGGTAATCTAATTTTCATATTTACCTATGGCCATATTTAAAATTTTTGTTTTTTATTTCCATTACCCTCTTTCCCCCGCCACAAATATTATACTAATTTTCCATTATTACTGTTACAGTACTATTGCTATGCCCCATCATTTCTACACTTTCAAATTTCTATTTTATTTTACGTTAAGTGTATAGTACTAACTACCCTTACTATATATTTTTCTACTACTACTACTACAATATTACAAATCTCTACTACTACTATTACTACAACTCCAACCCCCCACTATCTTGTATGCTACTAATTTTACTTCTATACTACATGTTTATACTGCCAAGACTACCCCTACTAACTTTTATTTCTGCTACTGCTGTTTTTTGTTACTACTACTCCCTGCCCCATTAAATGTACTGCCACTGCAAAAACATAATTTTTTTTGATGCTGACTTTTTTTACTACTATTTCTTTCTACTACAATCCCCCTTTGTTTCCATAAACCCACTACTTAATAACTGGCTACTTCCTCTACCATATGCAAAATATACTACTACACTTCTACTGCTACTGCTACTACGTCTATATACTGCTATTACTATTTAATACGGCTACTACAAGGTTCTACTATACTGCCACTACTACTAGTATTAATACTTCGCTATCTACTGTTCCCCCAATACTATTGTTATACTACTGATTTATTTATATTTGCTAAATACTGATACTACCGTTTCTACTACTACTGTACACTAAGGAAAAAAAAATGACTTTTATTATTATTAAATTTTCTCATCTCACAATGACTTCCAACATAAAAAATTTAGTGACCCTTTATATTTTAAAGGGTGGGATAAATATAACGGCAATTGAAAGTTTAAAAATCTTTACACACAATTTAGCCACATAAATTTTTCCCAGATCGAATAATTCACTGGATAAGTTTATTTTCCACAACAATGAAGTTACATTTCTAACTCTGAATATACGGTCAAATTTCCCAAATTTTCAATCCCTTTTAATACTGGTTTATTAAAAAAACATTAAAGTAAAATCCTTTGGGCCCTTTCAGAAATTTGGGTGAGCCCTCACCTTTTTCCTTTTACCAGTTCCGGCAAAGAAAAAAGTTCACTAAATTTTAGGAAACCATGGTGGTGGTGTAGCCTTGTAATTTCTGATTGTTATGATTCCATAGCTCTTGTGAATTTTTAAAAGTAGATACATTATAGAAAGTATTGGTGTTCAAAGACAATTTGAATAAGAAAACATTATTATTAGTTTTCATAAGCTTCGCCTTATCCTCATTTCCCGTGTGACACACCCCACAACACACACACACACACACACAACCCCCACACACCACACAACACACACACACACACACACACACAAACACAAAAACACACACACACACCCACACACACTGCCGGAGTACCACTAACTACCCTTCTCAATCAACACGAAGGAAGGCACCGGAACTACTCCGGGATCTCGCCGGTTTGTTTCACTCAAAGCTGAGTGAAGCAGCCCCAGGCAAATACGAGGGCATTTATAAACCTCGTTTTCTTTTGTTAGTCAGTCATCTGTATATAGCTGAAGCGTTACTACTCTCTCGAGGAACATAGCAGTAACACCATTCTTGTGCCTTTAAGTAAGTACCAACCAGTCAACATTAGCACTGGTGACTCTACTCAAGTCAACTCACATTATTATTATTGCTTACTACTGGTGGTGAAATTATCTTAGTATTCTTTTTGTGTTTTCTCTAGGGTTAATTATCTTGTGTTATGTACATATTGGTCATTTAGATTACATAAGCATTTTCTTTAGTCATCTCTGTGTGTGCTTCAAAAGCAAGATCATCTTACTCCTTGCTACAAGGTGATTTATTAGATATTATTAAATTGTTATTGTTATCTACTTCTTTCCATCACCTTTTTGTTATGGTTTCGGGCGTTTCAGTCTCGCTACTCATTCCTCTAGACAACTCACTGTCCCGCTCGTAACAATGTATTTATAGATCACCGAGTGGCAACATAGATAAATTTACAAATGCTGTTACGGATATTTTATCTTTAGCGTATGATAAAAAATTTCAAGACATCTTTGCATTTGGTGATTTCAATTTAGATTTGTTAAAATGCAGTGACATTAATGTTCGGGAATTTTGTAATCTAATGTATTCATTTTCTTTATTTCCATTGACCACAAAACCTACACGAGTCATACATCTACATACATCCGCCACAATTATTGACCACATATGGTCAAAACAAGCAGAGGTAAATGTCGGGAACTATATAATTAATTCAGATATTTCAGACCATTTTCCAATAATATCACAATTCAAACATGCAGTATGTGATCCCCCAGCATTCGTCAATAAGAGATGTATAACTGACTCTACCCTCTTAGCCCTTAATAACTTTAGTTATGATTTAGAAAAGGTAAATTGGAATAACGTATTACAATGTAATTGTCCCACCGAATCCTTTAGTTTATTTTTCAATGAATTCAATATACCATTTCAGAGACACTTTCCAATTAAGAAAAGTACTGTAAGAAATAAGCACGTCGTAAGCCCATATATCACTCCTGCTCTAAAAAGGTGCATTACTGAAAAAAACAGGTTGGCAAGACTAGCAAGTAAGTGGCCTCTAACATATAAAGAAACATACAGGCAATATAAAAACAACTTAACTAAAACATTAACATTTCCCAAAAATGAATATTATAAAAACAAGCTAAAAAATAATCAAGGAAATTCCAAATCCCATTGGAATACCATAAACTCCCTTCTAGGCGGAACCAATAAAGCCAATAATACAATATCATTAGATCCACCTTGCACTAACATCTCAACTTTCTTTAATGAACATTTTATTAATCGTGGTTATTTATAATCAAATTCTTCTGACGACGATTATATGAGGTATTTAAGTCAGCCCCCCGCCTTATGTACATGACCCCAACAAATACCGCAGAAGTAATCAATAAATTAAAGGCCCTAAAATCTAATTGTTCAGGATATGATGAAATTTCTCCTAAAATACTGAAACATTCATGTGAATCATTGGCCATCCCATTAACTTATATTATTAATCTAACATTAAAAGGGCAATATTCCTGATCATTTAAAAAAAGCCAAAGTCATTCTTATATTCAAGTCTGGTAATAGATGCGACATCAACAATTACAGGCCAATTTCAATCTTATCTGCTTTCAGTAAAGTATATGAAAAAATTATTGCGTCACGTTTAACTAACTACCTTGAAAAAAATAACCTATTAACTAAATATCAACACGGCTTTAGAGCAAATACTCAACAGAAACTGCTATATTAAACTTTGTCAATAATGTGTATACCTTTTTGGAGGAGAAGCTTTATGTGGTTGGGATTTTCATTGATTTATCCAAAGCATTTGACACATTAAATCATTGTATTTTGTTAGATAAATTAAAAACATGTCGGGATAAGGGTGTACCGTTACAAACTTTTTCGCAGTTACCTCTGTAACAGATCACAATCTGTTTTTTGTAATAATGATACATCACATTTATATCTATATCCAGAGGTGTACCACAAGGCTCAATCATAGGACCAATTCTTTTCTCATATATATAAATGATATAAATAATGCTAGCTTAAAAAAAATTTTGGTATTATTATATATGCCGACGATACTAACCTCTTACTAGCTGACAAAGACATCAATTCCCTACATTTAAACATAAATACAGAATTGAATTAGTATCTCAATGGATTAAAATGTAATAAATTAAAACTTAATGTTCTAAAACTAATTATATATTTTTTTCAGAATAGATCCATACAAAATATTCTTCCTCCATTACAGTTAGAAGGCGATACATTAAATCGAGTAAATCACACAAAATTCTAGGTGTTTGCATAGATGAAAATCTGAACTGGAAATGCACATAGAAGAGGTTTGCATGAAAGTCTCAAAAATTTGTGGAATACTGTACAAGATACGTTACAATCTACTGTAGATGCATTACTTAGTATTTACTATACAGTGTGTTACCCTCACTTAACATACTGTGTGTCCATCTGGGCCAGCACATAGCAACATTCTTATATAAGGTAAAAATAGCTCAGAAGAAAGTTGTCAGATGTATTCTTTTCTTAGGCAAATTTGACTCTGTCACTGAAATTATTTCTTCAATGAAAATGTTAACATTCGATTCAATAAACAAATACTTTTCTTATTATTGATTTATAAAATGTCTATGCAAGTTATACAGGGAATGAAATTTCAAATTATTGACAATTTCATCAGACTAGAAGCAATAATGTAGATTTGATTGTCCACAGTCAGAACAGTTTTATATAAAAACAGTATTTTATGTTCAGACCCCAAGTTATTCAACAGCTTACCACTAAATATTAAGGCTTCAGTTAAAACAAACAAATATTTAGCATTCAAAAGGGAAATGAGAAATTTCATACTTCAGAATTCTTAGCAGAGATATTTCGACATGTATGTATAACCATTGCAAAACTAATACTTGTTTTATGTTATTATTTTATTATTTATTTATTATTATTATTGCATTTGTATAAGTTATTAATAACACATAATTCACACACTATTATTTTTTTTTTTTTACTACTATTCATAACATAGTACTGTCAAGGATAATTTTGTTATGGGCTAGGGTTTAGGCATGTCTGAATACACCTATATTATATGATATCTGCCTGTCAGGGAGCTTCGGCTCGACAGACACTTGCTATTATGCTATTATTATAAAATTCTGTGCTTTTGTATATTTATATAGCAATAAATATTTACTTACTTACTTACTTACTTACACACACACACAATATATATCCAACAATATCACCATATATATAACAATCTTCTCCCCCCAAAAAAGAAGCATTCCACAATCCATATAATATAGTTTTCCTGAAAAAAAAAAGCCCTCCACAATTTTATTTCATTTTCTTCTCTTGTTACGGATATTTCGGTGCCTCGACGGAAGTAGTTACGAGAGATAACCATTCCTTCTATCCCTCTATTCTTCTTAGATATGATTAGGGCGAAGAAAATATAAGAAGGCAAAGAAAAGGACGAGATACCACATGGAAAAGAATAAACATACGAGATATTACTTCCTACACATTAGCGGCATTTTATCCTTAGATGTGATTAACCCCTTCACGCCCAGATCTTTCCTTTGCTTTTTTAAATAGTCTGTTGTCGAGCCATAAAATAAAGAAAAGTTACTTAATATACCAAATTAGTTAGTGGACAAGGATACTAAACAGGTCTTGGCTATAATATATTGTTTATATTCACCAGAAATTGTCTAATGATAGCTAAATTACAATGACAATGACGTTCTTGGTCTCAAGGGGTTAAGGCGAAGTATAATCAAAAACACAAAGAAAATGACGAGACACTACAAAGAAGATATAAACATGCCAGATACTGGTTACTACACATTGGTGGCACCGCGGGAAGGAAAGAGGTAAAGCCTTGCCAATATTCATAGAGCAGTATTGCATTGCTCATCCCCCTGGAGTGAAGCGTACATTGTCTTAACACTTCGGCGAGAAATAAGGACTTTTCCCTGAATTGAATGTATGTCCCTCGCCCCTGGAGAGCATTAGCACGAGGAGAGGCAGAAGCAAAGCAAGTTTGTTCACGCAAAGTATCGTCGCTCTCAGGATATTTTTATGTATATTTTAATAGCCTTGAATTTCATCGGTTTTATTTAATTTGAAATTTCAAGGTTATTGCTAAAGTTTTGTTGCCTTAGTAACGTACGCCACTTCCTCCTCCTCTTCTTCATCTCTTCCTCTTCCTCCTCCTCCTCCTCCTCCTCCTCTTCCTCCTCCTCCTCACTAGTCCCAAATTATAATAAAGCAGATTTCACGAAGATCAGCAGGGTACTAAGCGAAGTTGATTGGATTGACCTACTAAATAGTAATAATGCCGAACACATGTGTAATATATTCACAAATAAACTCCAATAGGTGGTGGAAAAACATGTGCCCATGGTAAGGAAACGTTTGAATAACATAAACCTACCCTATTGGATGACAAATGAGATCCAACAAATCATTGGCAGAAAGCGCCGAGCGTACAAAGTTTACAAGCGATCAAATGCGGACTGCGATTCTAGAGAATACAATGACGTAAAACGTCATTGCAAAGGAGTAATTAAGTCTAAAAAGCGCGAGTATGAAGAAAAAATTGCAAAGGAATCCAAATCAAACCCGAAAAGGTTCTTGCAATACGTTCGAAGTAAGAAAAACGTCAAAACAAGTATTGGGCCACTGAAAGATAAGAATAACATCTTGGTAAATGATAATAAGAGTATGGCGATCGTACTCAATGATTACTTTAATGCGGTATTTATTAAAGAAGACGAAGCTCCATTACCAAAACCAGAAAACATGTATGAGGGACTCTATAGTGATAGATTGGGAATAGGAGAGATAACAGTAGACGAAATATCAAAGTATTTGCAGAAACTTCACCCAGCAAAATCCGTGGGGGGTGGACGAAATCTCGCCGCGACTACTTTGCGAATGTCACAGTCAACTTTCGCTCCCATTAAATATTATTCTCAATAAATCACTAATGGACAAAAATGTTCCTAGTATGTGCAAATTAGCTAATGTTACACCGATATTCAAAAAAGGGAGTAAGGGCCTCGCAAGTAATTATCGCCTAATTAGTCTAACGTCTGTGATTGTTAAACTATTTGAGAAAATATTGCGGGAAAAAATAGGGTTTTTCTCGATGAAAATAAATCAATACTAAACCCCAGCATGGATTCGAAATAAGAGATCCTGCTTAACAAACCTACTCGATTTTCTAATGTCATTTATCAAACTGGGACGCTAAAATTCCCTTCGGATGTAATATACCTTGATTTCAAAAAGCCTTCGATACAGTTCCCCAAAAGCGACTTTTGACAAAGCTAAGGGGCACATGGCTTAGGAGAGCAATTTTTCATGGATTGGCGACTGGCTTTCAAATCGTAAACAACGGGCAGTAATAAATGGCGAGGCATCTAATTGGTTAGATGTTACTTGTGGGGTTTGCCTCAGGGCTCGGTCTTGGTTCCTACTCTTTTCTGATATATATCAATGAATCTGGATGCGGATGTATCTAAAATATCGAAATTTCCCATATGACACCAAATTAGGCGGGTTAGAGCATATACTAGAAAAAACTGCGAACTCATACAACGTGATCTCGACAAACTATCAAATTGAAGTGATAAATGGCTACTAAAATCAATTCCGATAAATGTAAAGTGATGAATATGGGCAACGATACCCCAAATATAACTATCAAATGCAAAATAAATCGCTAACTGAAGTACAGCAGGAAAAAGATTTAGGTTGCCCATCATCAGTAACGATCTTAAAGCCAGTCCGCATTGCCTAGCTGCCAGTAAAAAGGCGAATATGATGCTGGGCTTCTTTTAAACGCAACTTTGAACATAAAACTCCGAAAGTAATGCCCACAATTACACAACGTCCTTGGTTAGGCCGCACTTAAAATATGCCGTTCAATTTGGTCGCCCCGTTTCATAAAGGATCAAGCCAAATTGGAATCAGTGCAAAGAAGAGCAAGAAAACCCAAATTCTAGCTCTGGGAAATTCATCTTAAAAAGAGAGACTGAGGAAAACTTAATGTTTTCCTAAAAAGATCGTAGAATCCGTGGGGACTTGATAAAAACCTTTAAGATCCTAAAAGGATTTGACGTCTTTAATCAAGAGAACCTATTCGAGCTTTTCCCAAGTAACAACAAGAAATAATGGTTTAAAACTAAACGGTCAACTTTGCATCACAGAAGTCCGCAAAAAAATATTTCAATGTAGAGTCGTTGAACGATGAAACAATTACCAGCAAATGTAGTCGAAGCCAGCACAAAAAACTACATTTTAAAAACAGAAATTGACGCGCACTGTAAAGTAAATGGGTATGATAGTGCCCTGCAAATTAATATTTAGTCCCCGGGTCGATTAGTGTAGTGGTAGTGGTAGTTTTAGTAGTATGTTTCAATCCTATCATTCTTCACTACGAAACTTCCATTTTTCCTATCTTCTTTAGGGACATGGTATCATTTTCCAACTGTTTTTTTCAATGAGTTGATAGTTAGTAGTATGTAGTTTCAGCAGATACCCTCGTCATGGACCAATAGGTCTCCTGGTGTTGTTATTTCCCAAGGGAATCCTATGAATCCTCCTCTCCTCCTATTTTCCTCTCTTCCTCCTCCTCTTCTTCTTCCTCTCCTGCTTCTCCCTACTCCTCCTTTTTCTTTCCTCCCCTCCCTTTTCCTCTTCCCTCCTCTTCTTCCTTCCTCTTCCTCCTCCTCCTCCTCCTTCTCCTCCTCCTTCCTCCACCTCCTCCTCCCTCCTCCTCCCCCTCCCCTCCTCCTTCTCTTCCTCCTCACCCCACCCATACCCGCCATCACCTCGCCCTCCTCTTCGCTCTCCTCTTCCCTTTCTTCCGCTCGAGTAACACCTCCCCTCACCCCCTTCCCCCTATCCTCCTTATCCTCCCCTCCCAGATCTTCCCCCGCATACCCCTACAACTTAAGATCATCCACCTCCTTAAATCTACCCAGCCCCACCCTATCCACATCCCCTTCTATTTCATCCAACCCCTCCACCCCCTCCACCTCCCCCTCCTTCCCCCCTCCTCCTATCCTCCTTTCCTCCTCCTCCACCCCCCCTCCTACTCCTCCTCCTCCTCCTCCTCCTCCCCCTTCTCACTCCTCCACGCCAGCCTCCTCCCACCCCCCCCCCCGTACCCTCGTCTTCTCCTTCCCTGCTCCCTTTTTTCCAGTAAGGCGAGGAATCGCGACGAACAGCAGCAGTCAAGGCGCCCCTAACGATCACAACCTTTAACAAATTTCAGGTTCTTGGCGAAATGAAGGAAGACGTTCACGAAACCAGATTGATCGGCGACTCAATTCTCCGAGGACAGCTGGGTGGAGTTTTGGGTAGGGTCACGAGTGACAAAGGAAGCGCTTCTGTTTCCCAGGAGCCCGAAATCGACGACATCACTGCAGCCTGCGATGACGTCACCAAGAACACTAATGATAACACTCTCTATGTCATTCATGCAGGAACAAAAAGAAGTGTACAGTAGCGGATCTGAAGAAATATGGACAAGTACAAGAAGTTTATCCGGAAATCCAAGACTAAAGCTAATCATATCATTATTTTTGGAATTTTACCAAGACTAGGTGTGTGCCGACGCTTTTACGACAAAGCGTTCAGCGCAAATAAACCCGGGTAAGGTCTCTTTGTGCACAGGAGAATGTTTGACTTCGCAAACTTATGGGATAATTTTTACGAGGACCCCATCCTGGTTTGAGGATTTCCATCCTGTTTGGGGATGACGGACTCCACCTCAGCCCCGTTGGCCACGCAAGATTAGGAGGGCTGCTAAATGGGTAAAGTTTCTTCTTACAGATCAAAAAAAGACGAGCGGACGGCGGGGAAACAGCATAACCTTAACCCTTCTTACCCCACAAGCAACGCTGGGTCACGTTCCGTTTCCCCAAATTTCTAATCAAAGTAACATAATCAAGTGCTCTGTTTCAGTGGACCCTAGACACCCTGCCTGTAAACCCTCACGCAAGGTTACCAAAACTACTAAAGGGACTTTAAATTACTCTACACAAATGCCAGAAGCATTATTTTAAAGCGTAACGAATTTAAAAGCATACGTTGTTGCCGAAACGCCAAGAATCGTTAGTATCACTGAGAGTTGGGTCAACACAAAAGATTAAACACTTATTACTGAAATAGCCATTCCAGGCTATAAGACATTCCTAAATTGTCGCAGCATAAAGAGGGGAGGGTCATTCTTTACATCAAAGATAATTTTCAAGCATCGAAATCGATAAAGAAATCAAGATCATTATGACTCAGTCTACGCAAAGATTAAACTAAACGGTATATTCCTAACTATTGGGACAATATATCGTTTCCCCCCAAATCAAATGCGGAAGTCGATTGCCTCCTCTATGACGAGATGAAGTCAGTTGTCAACAATAAAACGGTATAATTATATGTGGGGATTTTAACCTACCTCGTATTAAACTGGAATAATAAAAATGCTGATAGAGAAGGTATGCGATTGCTTGATATGGTAAACGAAGTATATTTAAATCAGGTGGTCCGTGAGCCCCACAAGGGATAATAGTATCCTAGATTTAGTTTTCACTACCGACATTGATCTGATTGATTACTGCGATATAGGTGAACGTCTAGCAAACAGGGATCACAGGTTAATCAGGATGCGGCATAAATTGCAATGTAGACATCACAGAAAGTCGGTTATTAGTTCCCAATTATAATAAAGCGGATTTCACGAAGATCAGCAGGGTACTAAGCGAAGTTGATTGGATTGACCTACTAAACGCTTACCTACGCACACACCCACCCACACACACACACACACACACACACACACACACACACACACACACACACACACACACACACACACACACACACACACACACATATATATCCTTACCTGTAGGGGTCGTGCCTTCAGAAGGAAGAAAGAAGAGCAAACTTGGCCTAGGGAAAGAATTTGAATGGCCTATTGAATGTTGCAAATTGCCTTCATGAAAAGTTTCCCTTTGGAGCCGAACTATATCAATACGCTGAACACTTGGCTACTTGGCTATGTGGTGTGGTGTGTGCCGGGGCGGCACACACAGGACACACGCTAACCACTCCCTCCGGCAAAGTTTCCGCACCGCTGCTCTACCGGTAAACGCTTAACAAGGCGAGAAAAATATCAAGTCACAGCCAATACTTTCCCCGGTTTTTTTTCTTCCTGTAGCTTTTTTCTGCTCTTATCACTGAAACACGAACTAAATCCCGATCAAGTTAACTTGTATTTTTTCATATATCAACAGCTGTTGAAAAACTTATATAAAGTTACATAATGCATTAATTAGAGACACTATAATATAAGGGTAGAAAGTAATTTACAAGGTGAAAAGAATCAACGTTTTAACACAGCGAACTCTATCCGTTTAGAGTGGGGAGGAGAGCGGGGAGACAGTGGTACTCTCTCCACTCGCTCTAAACTCGCTCACTACTGCACTCACGGCTTCCACGACCTGACTGCCTGCTCCCCGCGCTTAGCGCGCTACCTACCTACTCTCTCTCCCACTCTCTCTTTCGCTCTCCGCCCATGCGTCGCTCTAGACAGGTTGCGACTCGGGTACCTTTTCCTTGTCTTACAGAAGGCTGCTGTTCGGTCTTATTGTGCTTTCTTTTCCTTTCTTTCTTTTCTCTCTCTCTCTCTCTTGTTTGTTGCCTGTCGTTTATGTGTTGTTCTCAGTTCGTTAGTGTTGTGTTGTGTGTATTTGTGTGTGTGTGTGTGTATAACATTTTCTCAATTTTTTGCATCCCACATCCTTCCTTCTTTTATTGATCCCTTTCTTCTCTATTTCCTCTTTCTCTTTCATTCGTATTCTTCTCTCACGCCTCTAGCTTCTTTCCTCTCTCTTAGGTCTTCACGGCTTTCTAAACTTGTCATCCTTTGTCATATATCCATTTTTGTATCCTCCTCCTCCTCCTCCTCCTCCTCCTCCTCCTCCTCCTCCTTGGCATTGAAGTGCACGGCGTCCTACTTGGAAAGTGCACTACCGCAGTGGATTGAACGGAGCTGGGGCCTGATTGACTGCTGCCTCCCAAGAAAGCGCCAGGCAAGGCTGCCGCACCACCCTTGAACTTCCACACTGAGCCTACACCAACACTACATTAGACCTCATAACACACACAGATAGCCCCGAGTTAACGGTTACCACTACTACTCTCGACCTGTGACGGGTTGTGGACCAGTAAGGGTCCTGTCAGTTAGTGACCACCATCGGGATTTAAGGTACCAGGGGTCACTGCTGCAGGAGGCATTGAAGTGTACGGCGTCCTACATGGAAAGTACACAATCCGCAGTGGATTGAACGGAGCTGGGGCCTGATTGACTGCTGCCTCCCAAGAAAGCGCCAGGCAAGGCTGCCGCACCACCCTTGAACCTCCACACTGTGTTCACACCATTACAAAACACACATAACATGACCTATCTATCAAGCACTAAACCTACCCCCACAAACTAGTAGTAGTTAGCCATAGATTACAGCTTTCAACTTTCCTCACAAATTCCATGCAGTTTTTCTATACTGCATGGTATCACTTCATTTCCGGCCAGCTTCGGCTGGAGGGATGGGTGGGTGGGGAGGAGCCTTCTACTTTCCTATCCTTTCTCTCTTATCATCTAGTTAGTGTAGTGTAGTTAAAGCAAACAGCCTTGTAAGGACCTATCGGTCTGTTGCTGTTTGTGTTTCCTTTGTAATCCTTTGTAATCCTCCTCCTCCTCCTCCTCCTCCTCCTCCTCCTCCTCCTCCTCCTCCTCTTCCTCCTCCTCTCCACTAAGCATAACATTTTCCTCTCAGCTGCCCAAGATGTCACTTTTGAGTAAAATCTTTAAAACCAACTCAATTTTTTTCCTTTCTTTTCCTTCCTTTTCTTCTTTTCTTTCTTCTTTCTTTCTTTCCTTCCTTCCTTTGATCCTTTCTTCCTTCCTTGCTTGTTTGCTTGATTGCTTCCTTCCTTCCTTGCTTGCTTGTTTCCTTCCTTCCTTCCTTCCTTCCTTCCTTCCTCCTTCCTTCCTTCCTTCCTTTCTCCCTTTCCTCCTTTCATTCCTTTTCTTTCTTACTTCCTTCCTTTTTTGCTTTCTTCCTTCCTTCAATCCTTTCCTTCCTTTCTTCCTTTTCTTCTTTCCTTCCTTTCTTCCATCCTTCGACATCAAAATCCTTTCTCTTACATGTCCTCGCCGCCGCGCCTACACACACGCACACACACACTCCTCCCTCCCTCAGAAGTTGTTGTTTGCCAAAGAAAATACATGTTTACAATAGCTATGTGACGTGCAATGGTAAAAAAACTACAACATGCGGAAATATGCATGCGTTCACGGGCACACACACACACACACACACACACGATGGTCAGGTTGAGAACGTGACGGCCTCCCATTCTGTGGGTAGGCGGTTCGAATCCTCGCGTTCCCGGGGATTTTTCACTGCAAAATTCGGGCGGTTACTGCCCCCCTTGAGCAAGGGGATGGGGGTGTGTGGTGTGTGAGGTCCCTGCATTGCCCAAAGACCGGTAATAATGAGCTCCAAGCTCGCACTGAGAGGGTGAAACTGGCGATCGCGAGCCAGCTCGCGTGGACAAGACCATGGGGTGAATAACACACACACACACACACACACACACACACCACACACAGACACACACACACACACACATTTACGTGGGTTTTTATTCTGCAATTACATAAAAGAGAGAGAGAGAGAGAGAGAGAGAGAGAGAGAAGAGAGAGAGAGAGGAGAGAGAGAGAGAGAGGAGAGAGAGAGAGAGAGAGAGAGAGAGAGAGATAACAATGCCAGGAAAATGTTTAATGATAACATAAAAGATAATATTAATAACAAAAGACAGCAACCATTTAAAATGAGATATTGGAGCAATGCAAAAAATAATAATAATGACACGAGAGAAAGAGAGATAGAAGATGAAAAATATGAATGTGCTTAGGGAAACAGGAAGAAAGATATTTGATAAAGAAGGAATGAGGCAGTATTGGGAGGAACAAATTACTGCTAGAGGAGGAGGAGGAGGAGGAGAGCATTTCGCCTCATACATGGAGGATAAAAGAGTTGGTGTGGAGGAGTCATTTCTCACCTGGAGTGAAACACAAATACCTCCACACACTTGGCAGTCTTTTGGGCAGGTGTGTGTGAGAGAGAGAGAGAGAGAGAGAGAGAGAGAGAGAGAGAGAGAGAGAGAGAGAGAGAGAGAGAGAGAGAGAGAGAAGAGAGAGAGAGAGAGAGAAGAGAGAGAGAGAGAGAGAGAGAGAGAGAGAGAGAGAGAGAGAGAGAGAGAGAGAGAATGAATGTCACACACAAATACAATTACAAAAACACCATAGTCATTTGTATTTCAAAGGAAAGTGAAGGAGAAGAGTAGGTCAAAGAGAAGGAGGAGGAGGAGGAGGAGGAGGAGTGGCCTGAGAACGTGTGATTGTAAGGCCTCTAATGTGTGGGTAATGAAAGGGTTTTGCGCTCCTCCGTTGTCTGCGTTGAGTGTGGATACGAAGAAAAGTACACACACACACACACATGCCCAGCCAGCAGCACCGGAGCGCCATGGCTGTCGCTCCGGTTATGCGTACGCGAGGGTGGCCAGGGGCCCCGCCTGCAGCAGCAGCAGGCCGACCAGTGGCCCCGCCTGCAGCAGCAGCAGGCCGACCAGGGACCCCGCTTGCAGAAGTAGCAGGCCGGCCAAGCGCCCCGCCGCCTGGCAGGCCGGCCAGGGACCCCGCCTGCAGCAGCAGCAGGCCGGTCAGGGACCCCACCTGCAGCAGCAGCAGGCAGGCCAGGGGCCCCGCCTGCAGCAGTAGCAGGCCGGCCAGTGACCCCGCCTGCAGCAGCAACAGGCCGGCCAGGGGCCCCGCCTGCAGCAACAGCAGGCCGACCAGGGAGCCCCGCCTGCAAAAGTAGCAGGCCGGCCATGGGCCCCACCTGCAGCAGCAGCAGGCCGGCCAAGGGCCACGCCTGCAGCAGCAGCAGGTCGACCATGCGCCCCGCCTGCTGCAGCAGCAGAAGGAAGCACTACGGAGCGGTGGACCCTCGTGCACGTGTTCCTAAAGTCCACAATAGCCTACTGCAGCTCCTCTTTGGTCTGTCTACCTACTTTACCTCGCCACCTCTCAAGGTTTCCCTATTTCTCACCACTGCGAGACTGATGACGGAGTCGCCGTCAGATTGGAACCCTTGAGCTTGGAGATGACAACACGGAGTTGACGTGTAGTCAAGATATCATATCCTTATTAGAATTTGTTGGTTTTATCTCAAAAATATTTTTTTATTCAGCGAGGTATGGTGTTTGGCAGACTCTCGTGAAAGTAAGTTAGAGAACGGTAGAGTTCACAAATATAGTGTCTCTAGAATCAAATACCTAAGATGCAAGGAAGCCTTGCTGGTCCCGATGCTGCCTCTGGGCGACACAAGGGAGACATGAAGGACCAGAAGAACACCCACCAGGAGGGCAAGGTGCGCCCCGCCCCGCGTCCCGCATCAGCTGTAAGATGGGCACAGCTGGCCGGCGCGCCATCTGCGGTAATCTCGCGCAGGAATATTCCCGACAGGAAGGGCCGTAATGGCGAAGACTTCGGGATGCGCTACAGGCCTCATCTGGACAAGTATTTCCTGAAGCCTGAACGCCAACAGGCTGCCATGCGCTCCCTGGAGGAGGAGTGGGAGGAGGACGTGAAGAAGTGTTCGCATCCTCGCTGGCGGCGGGAAATCTTTCTTGGCGACACTTACTTCACGTGTGACAAGTGCGGCAGCCGGCGGCGGCAGGCGGTGGTGCCGACCACCTTCAAGATGTCCCGCGACGATGCCAGGGAATGGTTTGAGGAATGTTACCCTCGAGGAACCTCTCCCTCCTCTCCCTGCCATGACACTCGGCCGCTGAGAAACGAGTGGCTTATCCGCGAGCACAAGACCCTTGCCAGGCGTGAGCAGCCTCCTGTGAGCGTGGCCAAGGCAGTGAGCGCCGAGGACATGACTCAGAGCGAGGTCTACTGCCGCCTGACAGCGCGGGTGCATGCCGCCGCCCCGATGGACAGAGAGGTGCAGGCACTCGCCCGCCGCTACACCGCCGCCCTGCAGGTGTTCGAGTCCCGCCTCACGCGTAACACTAATGCACGCAACAAGGAGGCTGCGCAGCGGTAACAACAGGAGCAGGAAGACTCCGAAGACAGTCTGGGTAAGGGTGAAGACAGCTTGAGAAAAGGACGCCAAGGGGCAAAGAAAGTATCTGTGCCTCGGCTAAAGGTGCGGGATATGGTGTTGGGTGGCTACTTCTAAGCCAACGTTTCTTTGCATCGCAAGAACGTGTTCTTGGCAGGTGCAGTGTTGGATGAGCTGTGGTTGGCTCACCACAGGCTACGGCTCATGTATCCCAGCCTGCCTCGCGACATGCCCACCATCACCTACCTGGAGGGCCTCATCCCGCGCCTCTTCCCGCGCCTCAGCCTCGCCCAGACGGAGGTCCTTAAGGCCACAGCTCTGGATTGGATCTACACAGTGGCACGCCGCCAACCCACAACAACCAGGCGTTCACTGATCTGTTGCGCCTTGATCGCCATGGCTGCAGAAATAGGCCGCGGCTTGTCTGAACAGGATATCCGTTTCCTGCAAGATTTTGATGACAATTACAGTAACTGGCAAGTAGTGATCTGCATGTTTGGCCAGGTGTCTGAAGAGGTTCTGCAGCGCGTGCCACAGCCCTTGCTGCCCGAGGCGGAACAATGGCTGGACGAGAAAGAGAGCGCGGGAATGGGCGACAAGAAAAGAGGAACTAAACGGCGGACGCCATCATGAAGGCGAGGCGAAGAAAGCAGACAAGAGGAGAGCCGAGGGCAAGGAGCAGCCCTCGGCCAAATGAATGAAGAAAAAAACACACATTTGTGCAGAAAAAGCTCTGCATTCCAGAAAACAACGAGACAATGACGAGTGCATGCAGAAAAAGAAGAAAACTAAGAAATACTGTAACACTACTTCAAGAATTTTGATCAGAAATGAAAATCCTGATGCAGATGCCTAAGCCCGGAGCCTAAAATTTTTTANTAGCTCTACTTTTATAACCCAACATAAAATGTATTTCCATGATTATTACTACTATATTGTACACGGCTTATTTTGAGCTAAAAGTGATATTTTCCATTTATTTTCAGTGTCCATTTCAGTTTCAGTGTGACATGGTCGTGCTTTGCAGCCCCTCCTAAAGCTACTTTTGCAGCTAAGTTTTGGAGCCTTTGCACACGTTGTATATGTGTGATGTTGGATGCTCCCTAAATCTTAATGCCATAATTCAGTATACTTAGGACCAGTGACTGTAATCTTGAGATCCTGGTGGTCTGGTTAAAATAGTCTCGGAGTCTATTTATGTGGACAATGGTTCCATAAGTTTTCCTGTACAATGCGTCGATGTGTTCATTAAGCTGCATATGGTTGTCAAAGTGTATGTCCAAGTTCTTTAATGTTCTGCTAGGTTTAATTAGATTCCCGTCAACATGCATACATATGTCAGGGGGAATCTGTGACAAAAGTCCTCGTGTTCCTATAAACATACATTGAGTCTTTTTGGCGTTTAACATTAGGCCATTCCTGTGAAAATACTGTTGTGTTTTCTTTAGTGATTGTTCGCTCCTTAGCATTAAGTCATGTATATTGTTAACACTGCCTGTGTGAATTAGCTGAGTGTCATCTGCATATTGTATAATTTCACATTCAGAAAAGAAGGACGAGAGATCATTTGCATAAATTATAAATAAAATAGGACCTAGTAGAGACCCTTGGGGAACGCCATGGGATATTCCTGTCTTCTCAGATATGCATTTTTCTATACGTACGGATTGTGTCCTGCCGCTGAGATAGCTTTGAAACCAGAAGGAGTCGATGTTTAACTTGAACAATTTATTTATTAATATATCATGGCTGACGCTGTCGAATGCTTTGGATAAGTCACAAAGGGTAATGCAGGAGACCTTTTTTGTATCAATATTTGAATATAACTTGTTAGAAAGTTTTAAAAGAGCTGAATCCGTAGACAAGCCGGTCCTAAAGCCATGTTGAGTTTTACTAAGGAGGCGATTGGTCTCTAAGTACTGGGTGAGCTGAGATGCGATTACTTTTTCTAGTTCCTTGGAAATAATTGGTAAGAGAGAAATAGGGCGGTAGTTGTTAGGTTCATTCATGTTACCAGCCTTGAAAATAGGAACAACAATAGAGTGCTTCCATGCTGTGGGAAAAACACCTCGGGACCTTATTGCTTATTACTAGTATTGCATTTTACTACTGCATTACTCATATTACTAGTATTTTAATAAATCATTATGGTATATATTACTTAAATGTATAGTCTGGTAAATTATGTTTGTGTCACATATCCCTTTTTTTTTTTTTTTTTTTTTTTTTCTTTTACATCACAAAGGGCTGGTGGCAAAAGGGTAAAATGGAGATATTCCGTTTGCCGATTGTTGCCGAGATATTCCCGATCAATGTGTATGGAGTCATCGGTGGCTCAGTATATATGGAGTGACTTCATGTTGACATTATACTGGGGAACACTAAACTTTTTTCAGAAACTCTCCCAATCAATCTAATCCTTCAACCCTCTATCCCACCCCGTCCCCCAAATCACACCTCCTATTCTTCTTCTTTCCCTTTTTCGATACGCAAATTACTATCTGCTGCCTTTGTTGTTATTGTTTTTTCTTCTTCTTCTTCTTCCATCTAAATTCCTCCTTAAAAGCTACTGTCGAAAAACGATTAATACAAAATATTTTATCTCTCCTTTTTGCTCTCAATTAGATTCCTTCCTTGTGTTTGTTTCTTGCTGCAAATGACTCTCGCTCTTATGTGCCGGGTGCGTTGAGGTGTCTTTAGTGTGGCCCGCCAGTATGATACATGATAATTAGAGCCTATTTTGCTTAATTGTACAGGTGATGTCACTAATGTATTATGTTACGTCCCCAGCCACACTTCACCACACTGCAGCTCCTTGCTGCAAAAACATGCACAGTAAATATTGTGCAATACCTATCAATGTGCCTTACTTCTCCCTTAAGAGAAGTTCTCCCGGGCCGGCTGGTTGGTAGCTAGATTTTCACTCCCCACACCTCACTCTCACAACCACACCTTACTCTCACAGCCACACCTCACTCTCACAACCACCAGGCAAATATTTACTCACTTCTCTATATAACATATTATATATTTTCATAATCATATATGTAGAGAAACAAAGAAATAAATCTATGATAGCCCTTTGATGTCTCAAACATCAATCCACCAATCATCACTCACCAGGCTACTCGCCACAGTTAAGCCCACACCATCACACACCATCAGGCTTACACGCCAGTCAACACAGCCTGCTGCTGCTCACGCCACACACATCCGACACACATACACCATCAGTCAATCATACAACAAGTCAATCACCAAGTCAATCATACACCAAGTCAATCACACACCAAGTCAATCATACACCAAGTCAATCACCAACTCAAGCACACAATTACTTCCCTTGTACCACACTCAGTACAACACGTGGCCTATCCACGGAGCTTCCACACCCAGCCACCAAGCTGTCCACACCAAAAAGAGGACCCCGCCCCAAACTTTCTATCCAGCTCATCAACACGCTCGCTTAAATTTTAAACGGGACCACAATCATATCACCCCCACAAAAAATGTTTTTAGGGGTGACTAAGGGAAAACACACCCCTTCCAGTTAAGATGTGAGTTCTCTCTTAAGAGGGCTCACAGCTTACAGGAACTCGTTGAAAGAGCGTCTGCTATCACATTATTCTTCCCCTTTTTACATGGGTAAAACAACCAAATCATACTCCTGCAACAGTAGACACCCACCTCATCAACCTTATTTGAATTTTTCATACTATTTACAAAAAACTAAGGGGTTGTGATCTGTAAACACTTGCACTGGCATCCCCAGCCCCTTTTACATATATATCAAAATGATTTAAATTCAAAATCAACGCCAAAGCCTCTTTCTCAATTGTGCTATAATTCTTCTGTTTATAACAATAACTTTTTAGAGAAATATCCAATGGGATGATCAACTCCTTCCATCTCCTGCATCAACACCCTAAATTTCCCTCACCACTGGCATCCACATACAGCTGAAATGTTTTGTCAAAATCAGGAGTAATCAATATGGGAGCATTAACTAAAATCTCTTAATTTTCTTGAAAGCCTCTTCACAGTGCTCGTTTCCACACAAATTTCATCCTTTTACACAACAACCTCGTTAATGGCAGTGCTGATAAATTTCTACAAAATCTCCTATAATAACCACTCATCCCCAAAAATCTCAACAGCTCCTTCCTGTTTGTTGGAGAAGGCAAATCCATAATGCCTTTCACTTTGGAATTAAGGGTCTTCCCTCTCCTTGTCAACCTTAAATCTTAATTAACCCCACTGAAGCCTTCACAAAATCACTTTTCATCAGGTCACTGTGAGTTTTGGGCATTATCCAATTTCCTAAATACTTCAACCAACAATTTAGATGCTCCTCCCACTTCTCAGAATACACTACAATATCATCTATATATACAGTAAAACTTTTTACTCCCTTCAATACTTCATTAAACCAATCTTTGAAAACAACTGGAACTATTTTTCATACCAAAAGGAAAAAACTTTATATTGATAGAGTCCATCCATGGTAAACAAATGCTGACAACTCCCTAGCTTTCTCAGTTAATCCCACCTGCCAAAAACCTTTGAGCAGGTTATTTTGTTACATATCTAGCATTTCCCAGCTGGTCTATACAGTCATCAATTTCTGGGAATGGGGTAAGAGTCACTTTTAGTTACCACTTTAAACCTTTCTATAATCAGTACAAAATCTATAACCCTTCCCCCCGGGTTTAGGCACCAACACACAGGGTGGAACTCCATGGACTATTGCTATGTTAAATTTAAATCATTTTTCAACATGTACTCTACTTCTTTTCTCATTATCTCTCTCTTTCTGTGGTTAACTCTGTATGGGTGTTGTTAAATTGGTGCTACTTTTTCAATCGCTACATCATATACAATTACATTTGTTCTTCTGGGAGCATCAGGAAACAAAGATTTAAAATCATTTGTAATTCTTTTTACCTCTCCCCCTCTCATCCCGACACAAATGTTTCAGCTTCTTTTTCCAACTGTGATAATACTACTGAGTTCTCCAAACTCTGCCCCTCACATCTGACTAAATCATTATGCTCCACATCATCCTTCTCAGACTTCACAACTTTCCCCAAACAAATTATAATTATTAACATTTACTCCATGTATCTTCCCCTCTGTCATAATATGGCTTCAACATTTTTACATGGCATAGCTGATTCCCTTTGCGTCTCCCATGGAGTTTCTACAAAATAATTTACACCTAATTTTTTTTCTCAATTACCCAAGGCCCACAGTAATTTAGCATTAAAGGGATTACCTTGCATGGGAACAGAAACCAACACCTTGTCACCGGGTTGAAAATCTCTCTCTTGCCTTTTTTTTCATATACCATTTCTTCATACCCCTCTGAGATTCCTTTAAGTTCTCCCCAGCAATTTCTCTAGCCCTCATCAGTTCTCCTTAAACTTTGCTACATTTTCCAAAACATTTGGTAACATTTACATTTCCTAACCATTTCTCCTTCAACATCCTCAATGGCCCTCTGACCTCATGCCCATACACAAGTTCAAAAGGGCTGAAACCTGTTGATTCCTGTATAGCATCTCTCAAACCCAAACAGTGTTAACGGCACAGCCTCATCCAATCCCAAATCCAATTCCATACAATATGTCCTCAGAGTCTTTTTGAGTGTCTGGTGAAACCCTTTCTAAGCAGCCCTGTGACTGCGGGGTGGTGGCACTTGATAATTGTTGTTTAATTCTCAACCCCCTGTAAAACTTGACCAAACAATTTGAAGTGAAGTTACTACCCTGATCCGATTGTATTATTTTAGGAAGTCAAACCCACGAAACAAAAATTAAACCAACTCTCTCACAATAACTTTAGCATGAATACTTCTCAATGCTATTGCTTCGGGGAAATCTAGCAGCCATACACATTATGGTCAATAAATACTGGTTGCCTCTCTTAGAAAACAGGAAGAGGGGCCCACAAATCAATGCATATTCTACTAAATGGCTCACCCACCAAAAGGAATAGGACACAGTGGTGCTTTCACTATAGTTTGGTTTGGTTTTCCCACCACTTGGCATACATGGCAAGTTTTACAATATTCAGTTACACTCTTCTTTACTCCTGGCCAATAAAATGAGCTGTTATTTTGTTCCAATGTCTTTTTACACCTAAATGACCCGACCAATTATTTTCAGAGCCAATTCTAAAACTTCTATCTATACTTCCTAGAACAACAATTTTAGTCTTCACCATCCAATGATTATTTACTGGGCTATCAGTAGGCCTCCACTTCCTCATTAAAACTTCATTCTCCACATAATTTTCCCACATCCTCATCTGAAGCTCCTCTTCTCACTGCCTAATCCACGAAGATTTAGACTTCCTCACTTCCCATTTTGCACTTGTCAAATCCTCCTTTCTCACAATATAATCTGACATAATCCCTGCCTCACATTTAGTCGCATCTCCTTTCACCTGTTAACCTCCATGTGGGACTCCCTCAATTTAAACAATGAGGTTAAGTCCATCTCACGCTCCTCTATTTGCTTGGCCTTACCTTGTCACTACACATGCTGGATACAGTATACTCTCCTCTACCTTTCCTTCAACCTTTCATATTTCAGGCTCTAAAATGTCATCATCCTGACAAATTATAGGATTCTCCATAAGCTCAGGGGTAGGGACTACCCGTTCACCCGCCAAATTCATTCCCCAGGAGCATGTTTTACACCTGTTACTGGAAGTTCATTACTCACTCCCCACCTTCACTTTTCCGTGACGAATCCACTCTTAAAACCACACATGATGAATAGGAATGACTATTCCAGCAGATCCTATACCTTTAACCTCAACTTCTACACCTGTAAAAGTCTTCTCACTCCATTCCACAGTATTCTTAAGTACTAGACTTAAATTGGCACCTGTATCCCTCAAAATTACTATTTCCCCCTCTGCACCATCATCTACATTCATCTTTCCTTTTGTAATAAAATGTTCAAAATCAACTGCATGTAAAACTTTCTTCTCAGTGTTAACATTTTGTTGGCAAGTGCTCTACCCCATCCTCTCCTGGACACTGTCAGTCCTGCCTCCCTTTGAATTTTAATACCTATAACATTGAAAATTTTCTATGTCCCTGTTTACCACAAAGTTGACATTTGGGAGGCAAGCTTTGTTGGTTGCCACAATATATACTTAGGTGTCCAACTTCACCACATTTATAACATCTAATCAAGGACTGACTCTGCCTTGGAGCATTACTGACATTATTATTCCTGGGAGGGGGTGAATATACTGCCTGATTGTGAAAATTACCTCCACAACTAGATTTCACATAGTTACTTGAGTACCTAGCATTTTTTTCATTTGCGATACCTTGTAAATTAAAAAAAAATTCCCCTTACTACTCCCATAACCAGCCGAGCTACCAGACCAGCTCTGGTGGCTAAGTCTACCCCTTGACACTGAATTACAAAGCCCGTAGGCCACCTCAAGTTGGTCAGCCCTACGTCCAGCCTCCATCACATCTTTTATATCAAGCTTCATCATTTCATACCTCAACTCTGATTTCAGATTATTTCTAAAATGTTCTAACATCATTAACTGCCTTAAGTCCTCCTTTCATTTCATTTTCTGCCCTTTAACCATTTATCACACTTGAAAGCACACTCTCTGGCCATTTCTAAATATGTACAGTTGGTGTTTTCTTTAATCTTGAATCTCTGTCTATAGATCTCAGGGTCCACTCTCACAGTTTGTAACACGGCTTCCTTCACAACCTGATATTCACTACATTCCTCTACAGTCAAACCTGCATAAGCCTCCCTTGCTTTACCTTTAAATTTTGTCTGTACTAATAAAGCCCATTCATTCTCAGGCCAACCTCTCAATATTTCCACCTTTTCAATTGAAGAAAGTAAATTTTCTGCCTTTCCCCCTCCAAAAAATCTGGCACAAAATGAACTTTTCCATCATTTGATCTTCCCCTGTGACCACCATTGTCTTCTTCCATTTTCTTTATTTGCACCTCTGCCTCTGTTCTAATTTTCTCTCCTTCAACTTCTGCCCTACTTTTTTCAACTTCTGCCTCTATCCTCACTGCCACATTTCTCTCTCTCTGCAACCTGATCTCCATTTCCATCAACCTCAGCCTCTGTGATAATGCTTGCTCACTATCAGTCACTTCACTCCCCTGTTCCTCCAGGCTCTTTCCTTCCACACCATCCTTTTTCTTTCATCTTCATCCTGCTCTTCTCTTAATACACCCAAGTCTATTAATTTTTTCACTAATTCTCTCTGCATATCCTTCTTGAGCCTAGATATCAACTCTATTTCAAATTTCTCTGCTAATTTCATTAACTCCTCCCTGGTACACTGATATAGGTAGTGCACCTCATGATGAACCATACAGTCGCTCACATTTCCCTCCATCATAAATATAGGAGTGCACAGAGCTTACCACAGTACTGAAGTGCAGAGATAGTAAGCCGGCAGAGTTCACACTGTGGCAGGGTTGCAGGTTCGCCAGGGTTGGCAGGGTTGGCAGGGTTGGCAGGGTTGCAGGGTAGGCTATGGCTCCACGTGGTCCACTGGTCACACACACAAGATCAAAATTCCATCCCGGTCAGGCCCCCAAATATCTGTTACGTCCCCAGCCACACTTCACCACACTGCAGCTCCTTGCTGCAAAAACATGCACGGTAAATATTGTGCAATACCTATCAATGTGCCTTACTTCTCCCTTAAGAGAAGTTCCCCCGGGCCGGGGTTGTTGGTTGGTAGCTAGATTTTCACTCCCACACCTCACTCTCAAACCACACCTCACTCTCACAACCACCAGGCAAATATTTACTCACTTCTCTATTTAACATATTATAAAATTTTCATAATCATATATGTTTCAGAAACAAATAAATAAATCTATGATAGCCCTTTGATGTCTCAAACATCAATCCACCAATCACCAGGCTACTCGCCACAGTTAAGCCCACACCATCAGGCTTACACGCCAGTCAACACAGCCAGCTGCTGCTCACGCCACACACCTCCGACACACATACACCATCAGTCAATCATACAACAAGTCAAACACCAAATCAATCATACACCAAGTCAATCACACACCAAGTCAAAACATACACCAAGTCAATCACCAACTCAAGCACACAATTACTTCCTTGTACCACACTCAGTACAACACGGGGCCTATCCACGGAGCTTCCACACCCAGCACCAAGCTGTCCACACCAAAAGAAAAACCCGCTCCACTTTCTATCCAGCTGATCAACACGCTCGCTTAATTTACGGGACACAATCAATCATCCTCAGAAAGTTTTTAGGGGTTGATTAAGGGTAACCAATTCACCTTAATCACTTTAAAAGGGGAACAGGTGGTGTGTGTGTTGTGTGTGTGTGTGTGTGTGTGGTGTGTGTATGTGTGTGTGTTATGTGTGTGTGTGTGTGTGGGTGTGTGTGTGGGATGTGGGGTTTTGTGTGTGTGTGGGGTGTGTGTGTGTGTGTGTTGTGTGTGTGGTGTGTATGTGTTGTGTGTGTGTGTGTTGTGTGTGTGTGTGTTTTGTGTGTTTGGTGTTTTGTTCATTTCTCCTATATTTTTTCTCTGCCTCCTTACATCCCTTTTTTCTCTTCCATTTCCCTTCCTTCCATATCTTCTTTTCTCTTCTCTTCATCTCCCCTCCCCTCTCCTTCTCTCTCTCCTCTCTCTCTCTCTCTCTCTCTCTCTTCTCTCTCTCCCCTCTCCCCTCTCCCCTCTCTCTCTCTTTTCTCTCTCTCCTCCCCTCTCTCTCTCTCTCTCTTTCTCTCTCTCCTCTCTCTCTCCTCTCTCTTCTCTCTCTCTCTCTTCTCTCTCTCTCTCTCTCCTCTCCTCTCTCTCTCTCTCTCCCCTCTCTCTCTCTCTCTCTCTCTCTCCTCTCTCTCTCTCTCCTCTTCTCTCTCTCCACTGTATTGAATGAAATAATTGCCACTTATTCCTTTAAAGAATTAGTAATTTGAAATTCAATTTTGATGATGATTTTCTCAATGATCATGTATTACAAGAAACTCGCTTGTAACTATTATTTTGGGACAATGAAGTTAATCAACAATTTTCTTTGTTCTAGTCTTAAAATTATGTCCCTTTTAATATCAGTAGTATTCCGCTTCACTTTGATGCTTTTCTTGAGCAATGTTTGGACCATACTGGTGTTGAATTTGATGTTGTAGGATTATGTGAGACTCGGTTAAATGATGCAATATGCCCACTTTATAATATAAATACCTGTACTGCTCATTTCAAAAACAAAAACACTCATGGAGGAGGATTAGCAGTTTATCTACACAAAAAAGTTCACAGTTTGCCAATGCATAATATTTCCTTTCTATTACCCCACATGGAGTCATTATTTTTTAAGATTATTTACCCTTACAAGTTTATTATAGGAATTATTTACAGATCACCAAATGCAAGCCTTGATGAATTTCTTTTGAGTGTAGAGAATATTTTGGAACTATTAGTAACAGAACAACTACCATGCTATATAATGGGGGACTTCAATGTAAATTTACTTAAAAATGAAGGTAAGGTGCATGAGTTTGTAAACTTTTTTTTTTCTTACTATTTTTTTCCAACAATTACTAAGCCAACACGAGTCACTAAGACTACAGCTTCATTAATCGATCACATAGGGTCAAATAATTTGAAAAGCCATCAGGAAAGTTATATATGCTACACTACTATTAGCGATCACTTCCCTGTCTTTAGCATATTTTCAGTTGATACTAGTAATGTATTTTCCTCCAGAATCACAAGGACAAAAGAATATTCAGCAATGTCTCTATTGATGCTTTCAAAATAGATTTAGTGAATTATGACTGGAATTTAGAGATGAGTAATACTGATGTCAATAGATGCTTTGACATTTATATGAATAAGTTTCAAATTTTGTATGACAAACATTTCCCTTCAAAGCAATACACTTTCAAAGAAAAGCATAGTACTAAACCCTACATTACGCAAGCAATAATAAAATCCATTAAACACCGCAATAAAATACAGAAGCTTTATGCTGGATGGCCACTTACCTATGAAAAAATATTTAAACAGTATAGGAATACATTAACCTCAGTAATAAGAGCAGCTGAAGAAAGGTATTATAATTCAAAACTAAAAGAAAACGCTGGTAACATTAAAAAAACATGTGAAATAGTAAACAAATTAATGGGTAAAAAAGATAATAAACTACCGGTTGCCATTACATTTCAAGATGAATCAAAATCTAACAATCATGATGTAGCTGAGTCATTTAATAAATATTTTTGCAATATTGCCAACAGTTTAGCTTCTAATATTTTGCCACCTACAACCCAATTCACTTCTTATTTACCAGAATCTGTTGCATACTCTTTTTTTCTCCAACCAACAACAATTTTTGAAATTAATAATGTCATCAAAAACTTGAAATTAACGTCACCAGGATTTGATGATATCAACATTAAAATAATCAAACAATGCAGTAACGAAATTTCTTCATTTCTTGAATACATTATAAATAGATATTTTAAAGAGGGCTGCTTCCCAAATCATCTCCAAGTTGCTTGAGTAATCCCGGTTTATAAAAAAGGTGACAAATCAATCCACAGTAATTACAGACCAATTTCAATCCTTCCTAGTTTTAGCAAAGTTTTTTTTAAAAACTGTAGCTAGTAGACTGCTGAATTATCTCACCAATTTTTTATTATTATCAGAATCTCAATATGGTTTTAGTCCTAAATTTTCTACAGAACTAGCAATACATCAACTTTGTCAAAATATGTACAATGCACTAGATAATAAGATGTTCCAAATATCAGTTTTTTGTGACTTGTCTAAGGCTTTTGACATTGTATCCCACTCCATTTTATTAGAAAAATGATTGGTTTATGGCATTCGTGGACCAGCATATAACTGGTTTAAAAGCTACCTAAGCAGCAGGAAACAATGTACAGTCTTTAATAATACTCTATCCCCATACCTGCATATTGGTTTCGGCGTTGCGCAAGGTTCTGTTTTAGGCCCTCTCCTATTTTTACTTTATATAAATGATATTACACGTAGTACTGATAAGCTAAAATTCCTACTTTTTGCCGGCGACACAACTATTTTTCTTCAGGGACAAGATCTTAATAACATCAAAAATATATTAAATAAATAATTACTTAATGTTTCTAATTGGATAAAAAGCAACAAATTAAGTTTAAATGGCACAAAAACACATTATATGATATATCATCCCCTGTTGACGCAAACATTACATGTTGAAATTTAGATTGATAACCTTAAGCTAAATAAGGTTCATGAGTCCAAGTTCTTATGGGTAATAATTGATGACAAATTAAAATGTTAGTCTCATATATTTGAAATTAAGACTAAACTTTCTAAAATCACTGGTGTAGTACATAAAATACGTAATAATATACCCACTGACTGCTTGAGACAAATATATTTGACATTAGCATATCCGCACATTACACTGGGGAACAAATTTTTGTTGAGTTAGGTCTGACACTTGTTATTAAGTAATTTTTGGGTGCTGAATCCAAAACTGATCTCAGTTTTTCTCTATCACGTCAAGTTTTTGAACTGTAGGATTTTCGTTTTCCTAAAAAAATATGAAAAATACTGTACATAACAGTAACAGTGCTTATTTTATAAAAAGTTGCAAATGTAACATACAATGAAAAATGAAAGAAATAGGCATGAAATANATGACTCAAGCCACCGTTATGCCCACACTAACACATTGTTTAAAGATCTGAAATTACTTAAATTGCCTGATGTGATAGCCCTTCAAACCAATATATTTGTTCATAAGGCACATCCATACGCATACAACTGACACTGACTTCCAATTAGCTTCTTATAATCCAGACAGTCGACGACCACATGATCTGAGACTCCCATTATGTAGAACCTCCCATGCACAGCAAGGCATCACCGTTAGAGGTGTTAGATGTTGGAACCAACTGCCACAAGATCTTAGGAGCATTGTACACTAAACACTTTCAGGTACAAATTAAAACAAAAACTATATAATGGACTATTAACATTTAGGTGAGTGTGAATATATATATTTTTTTCTTTTTTTTGTGAAACTCGGAGAGTAGTGATATATCACTACTATGTAACTTGCTTTTCTTGTGGTTTTTTCTTGTTTTTTTCTTTAATTATTTTCTAAATATATTTCTAAATAATTCTTTTTTGCACATAAACAAATTGCCCATTTGTAAGTATTTATTATAGGATCACACCTTGAGTTTACTTATGTATATTTTGTTTACTGTATAAACTAATGTGTTGGTTATATATGGGAATTTAGATTTATGTTTATTTATATAAATTATTTAGGACTATAAAATATGACGTCTTAAGGTTTAAAATATATACTAGCACAGGTCTGTACAAGAGCCTCGGCTCAACGGACCTGGTCCTCAGATATACTGTATGTACTGTAAATTATTTTGTTTAACAATTGTAACAAGAGGTCAATAAATATATCAATCAATCAATCAATCTTCACTGCTCCCTCCTGACGGCGCCGCCTTAATTTCCACGCTCACTCCCTCTGCAGGGGCGTCACCTAGGGACAAGGGCAGCTCTTCCTCGCCTACCCTTAACAGCTTTTCCCCCGGATCGACGCACGCCCCACCCTGCGTCAGGTCCTGCAGGGGCGTCACCTAGGGACAAGGGCAGCTCTTCCTCGCCTACCCTTAACAGCTTCTTCCCCGGATCGACGCACGCCCCACCCTGCGTCAGGTCCTGCCTCGCGTCAGCCTGTACCTCGTTATTTAAGCCTCTCCTCGGTGTATCTCTCATTTCCCTTAAATTCTGTTTCATTTTCACTTACAATTTCCTTTTGTTTAACCAGTTCCTTTCTCATTTCTTTCCTCATTCTCTCCTTTTCACTCATCATTTCTCTCATCGTGTCTATGATCTTGTTCGTGTTCATCTCTTTCTATCCGCCATTAGAAGCGCGCCACGTGCACATTCCTCAGTGACGTCACAAGGCTTCACCTCGCCTTCCCCCCTGTCTCTCTCTCTATCCGCCATCTTATCTGCGTGTTACACAGCCATTACCGGCCACAGATTTTTCTACAATTTATCCCACTTCTGACACCAGTGTTGCGCAGGGCCCTCACACTCACAGACTCACCTGTCTTACCTCACCCCCAAAGGCGCCCCACGTAACCACTTACCTCCGCTGACGAAGGCCCGGTAGAATTACCTGAAGCGAGTAACGGTGTATAACACGTAATCAAACACAAGGCGGATAGAGGACACTGACACTCAACTGTACAAAATCTACATTTAATGACGGAGGTCACCCCAATACACAGTTCTCCTGACGGCGTAGCGGAAGGAACAAAGTACTCACATGGTCAGTTTGGTCACGCTTGTCTAGCATGCTTCCCTAACACACGAGGCTTCACTTGAGACACTGGGAGGCAACACAAATACACGAGGCTTAACGCAACAAGGCTCCTGACGAAGGCGGACGCCTTCACTGACGGCGCCGCAGCAGAATACACACAGGGGTGGCGCGGTGGTCGCCCGCCCCCGCCGCTGCTCCAGACATCCTCACTCCTTTGTCTCTCGCCCTGCTCTCCCAGCGGCCTCACGGCCACCCCGCTCCCAGTGTCCCCTTGTCTCCCGCCGCCAGCTATCCAGCCAATCCCGCGGCTGCATGGTCGTGCGCGCCCCAATCAGAATGCCGCCGCGAATGACGTCACCCTCCTTTGTGAGAGGAGCAGTAAGTACCCTCACCACGTGCCGCCCGGTGCATGCATCCAAACATACAGACACTCTCTCACACACACCACACCCACACGCGCACACACACACACAAACACCCAAAGCGTAACAGTATTATTATTATTATTATATGTATTGTTACGACCGTGCTCCTGGACAACCCCGAGCTCGAGTTCGAGGACAACTCGAGCTCAAGTTCGAGGGGGAAGCCGGTTGTTTTGGTGGCCCAGGCTCAGGCCGAGACCCAGGAGAGACCACGAGGCCGGACGAGGCGGCTAGAGTGTTGTAGTGCTTGTGGGTGGCACTGCCGGCGAGGCAGTCGCTGACGGAGGGGATCTACGTGGCCAGAGGAGTGGAGAGACGTCTCCTGGCACGTAGGGAGGCCCTGTTGTGTGCCACTGTGGGGTAAGGCGACGTGAGGTCTCCTGTGGACTGTGGTGCGCCTGTGTGGACTGACGGCGACGCTGCAGAAGGAGGCGGCCACAGTGGATAGTCGCAAGGCTGTGCTTGCGAGGAGGTAAGGTCCTGTGGTAGGATTGCGGCCCTGGTTTGTGGCGGCCGCGGTGGATTGTGGCGCCTGATGAGGCGGCCACTGTAGTGTGCCTGTGAGAGGTACTGGGGTTGTGTGGTGCTTATGTAGCGTCTCCCTACGACTATGAGGAAGAGGTCGGGGGTTGTGACGTTGCATTGGTGTCTAGGTGTTGTAGATTTGTAGTGAGTGACCTTGCAACTTGTACTGTGATTTACTACAATATAACACCGTGAAAGGACCCCTTGTGTTTGCCTAAACCCTTCCCCCCTGAGTGTGTGAACAGCCAGAGAAGGAGAACCCAGCCTGGTAAGTCCTCAATTCCTAGCACGAGCCCTGTTTACGAGCTACGCGTCCCCCCCCCCCCCTCTGTCTTCAGCGCCTGCCTGCTTCCCTGCATCTCAAGAGAGCAGCCCGGAGTAGGTGTAGCTGAGGACAGTGAAGGTAAGAAGGGGGGGGCGTTCGTTGCAGTATATATATATTTTTTTTCTTTTGTAAAAAGGGGAGTACTGTGGTGGCCCCAGGTTGGGGCCGCACACTTGGCTAATTACCCCTAAAGGTCAAGCCAACACCTGGTCGCTGGACCTGACTCCCTCGTGACCCAAATTCCTCCCGCACCTCTGTTGCTGGGTTCCCGCCCTGGTTTCCTAGACCAGCTTCTTCAGTTACCTACCAACCATCACAGTGAGAGGACACCACTCCTCCCCTCTCTGTTCCTCGTGGCATTCCTCCGCTGTACCTACATATTCCCGCCGAAATAAACCTGTGTGTGAACTCTGTGTTTGGTGTAACCCGTGTCAAGCTAAAGTGTACACAACAGTATCATCTGTGTTTTCCTCCTTTATAAAGAGCTCCTCCATATTACTAACTCCAGCAAATAATCGTATCTTTATTATCTTTCTGAATCCTGAATGCTGGACTTATGCTTCCCCTTCATTAAATGACTCATTAACACTCTTTACAGAAGCCTCTGATGCCTTTCCCGCCTCTGCCATATAGGCCACTACACTGAATATTAAGATCCCGTTTCTAAATGTCCATAATCTTGATTAGATAGGCAACTTGCGGACAACTGGGTGTTAGCGACCAATAGTTGATGTTATTTTAACCAAAATAACGCAATCTTAAGTGTTCTTATGTTGAAAATCAGGTTTTCACTAATAAAACCAATGGTTTTGATATACTCATGTCCATACCATGAACATTGGTTACAAGAAATAGTATTTAAAAGTATGATATACTCATGTATGGCCCGCAGCATTTAAGGAACTGTTCGTCAAAATGTTTGGGTGAATATTTTTCTCCTTTGATGCTGAAAGATTATCGATTGTATGCACAAGGGTAGTATGATTTCTTATTCAATAAAAACCATGATTAACACCATGGAAAATATCGCCATCCCCCCATCTTAAACATAAACAAGGCCTGCCTGCCAAAGTACGATGTTTGTATACTATTTTCACGAGTGACGTTCGCTGACTGAGCTAGTCGCTTGTGTTTACAAGGTAAGTATAAGTGCCCTGGCGCAGGAACGTCGAGGAAACCATTGAACAGTTGCTGCTGCAGTGTCCACGCCCCCAATACCACCGTGTATGGCTACACTCTTAAATCCTCACCTGAACTTTACCACATTTGACCTTGTCGTACAATGTCAAAAAATTGTCTTAATCTCATCTGGCAACATAGAAAGAATATGGTAACAAGCGTTCATTAATGCATTACTCTAAATTTCTACCATGATATAATGCTATATTGACTAAATGAGACGTTTACCGATCGGAAATTGAATGTACGAGTTGATTTTATGGAGAAAATGGTTACTATTATACGCATATATTTTCATTTTCTATGCATCCTAGACACCAATGTTACATATGTTAAATGAATTTGAATAATCTTTTGATTTGAAACAACTATATAGAAGCATGTACAAAAAATTATCTATGAAGTCCTCACAACATGTATTTGAGTGAGATTCACAGGCTCTAACGGGATCATAAAACTGAGTGTAGTGGCCCATTGTGTAAACACGGTTAAGCTCTAGTCTATTTTTACTGAAACATCTAGATCTCAGTTACTCTATAGTAGAAGGGCAGGCGTGGCCAAGTGGTTAGCGTCTTGGAGTGCTGAACTCTATGTCCCGAGTTCGAATCCTGCCGGGGGCAACTCTTTCAAGAGCCTGGTAGGGGACCAAGATCCCGAGTTCAAGTCTCACCAAGGAGCAACTGTCAAAGCCATCGTCGAGTGACCGAAGCAACCCACATGCAGCGTATACCTGTCTGCCGATTGCGAGTGTGACGGTGGACTCTAGGGCTGCATGCGCCTAACATGGAGATCAAGAACATCATAGAAAATGAGATCTTCACCTGAGACCACAGGTGTCACTATAAAAAAATCCAGCCTGCGCCACCAACGGGCGAGTTCGACCAACATCAAGACTCTCCATATGCCTACAGGCGCTATAGGCTACAACGTAAAAAAAAAAAAAAAAAAAAAAAAAAAATCTCTTTCTATTCAGTACTACCAGGAGAACAGGATACCTAGCTCAGGCCCGTTTTATAACTTGATTATGATGTAGCACTTGTCGAGTTTGACTCCTCTGACTCCATCCACATCAGAGAGTTTCACCGAGAGGTGTCACTCGGGAGATATATCATGGCGCGTCATTTTGATTTCATGGACGACAGCGATCCTAGCGGAGGAGCCTGCACTGACAGTCGCCCGTGCAGATAGAGGGGGAATCGCTCCTTCTTTTGGTGATGATGGGGTGATAATGGAAGGTGGGAGAGAGGGAAGGAAGGAGATATGAGAGAAGGAAAGAAGGAATAAGGATTAAGGAAGAAAATGGAGGGATGAAGAGTCAGAAGAGGAACTGACGAGGAAAGAAATAAAGAATCAAAGAAGGGAGGAATTCCTCCACTCACCCATTAGCCTACCCATCACCACACACCCATTCACTCACCCATTACCCATCATCCCCCACCCATTCACTCACCCATTACCCATCACCCCACACCCATTCGATCGCTCACCCATTTCCCTTGTCTGGCACATTCACTTTTTTGGCATTAATTTATAAATCATCAATCAATCACCCATTTCCCATCACCCCCAACCCATTCACTCACCCATTCACTCACTCACTTCACTCACCTCACATCACCCCCCACTAGGATGTCCCAAGATCATAGATGGAAAAAATAAAACATGTTTTTTTCACTTGCTCGTGTTTTACTTCTGTTCACAGATGCATTAGAAGGTTCTTGTGAAATTAGAATGAATTCGAAACTGAATCA
>JACEEZ010020139.1:26583-56668 GCA_016584305.1 Chionoecetes opilio
CCGCTGTCCCTCACATCCAGGAGATGAACACAAAAAGTGTAAAGTTGGCGGCCAATCGTTGGAGACTGTTGAAGCCCACCCTGCTGAGGCTAGTGATACTGTGACACTAGTGACAGCAACAGTGCCTCAACAAACACTTTAGTGATGCATAAATGTATATAATGTTAGTTTTTAGGTCTTTATATTTATGTGTAAATTGCCCTTAAGATAGGTAGCACACGACAGTGCACCTTTGGGTTTAGTTATAAGTATGTTTAAAAAAAAAGAAAAAAAAAAAAAGAGGAGAGAGAGAGAGAGAGAGAGAGAGAGAGAGAGAGAGAGAGAGAGAGAGGAGACGAGCGAGCGAGCGAGGGAGGGAGGGGAGGGAGGAGAGAGAGAGAGAGAGAGAGAGAGAGAGAGAGAGAGAGAGCGAGAGCGAGAGAGAGAGAGAGAGTTGGTTCAGTAAACACAAACACAAGTCATCGTACTTCTAATGTTTATAGCCAGCCGACCCAGTCCTGACGTGCGACTATCGTGCGCCTGGCAGCGTGAAAAGGCTGTGGCATATGGTTGCCACTGAAGCCGCAGCCTTCATAATGTATGCCATTATTTCAATAGTTCCAGACAATGACATGTGATTTCCTTTCAGGAGTTGGCTCAATATAGTCCCTAGTTGCATTTCATTGGCATGTCTGTAAGAACTTACTGTTTTAACATTGTAACAGGCCTCACTATTGGTATTTGTTAAATGTCCTTATATTTTTTTTAGTTTTCACACAACGATGAAATTCGTTTATTAACATTAGAGTATGCATATTATGATATACATTGGATACTAAAAACTTCATTGAAGTACAGCATCAGCTGATAAACAAAACAATAAAAATGCCTAACTGATCACTTTAAAGGACCTTGTCCTCATTTCTGAGAGACGACACTATGGCCACCTGGCGAGAAGTGAGATGAACTGCAAACAGTGATACCTCGAATTTCTTTAAAAAAAAGTCGTCTTTGTTTCTGTTCAAAGTTGGGGCAAAAGTCGCGGAAAAAAAAAATTGGGGGTGGGGACTTTGTTATCCGACTTTTTCAAAACTTTTTCCGATTTCGATTTTGCGACTTCAAAATTCATAGTCCCAAAAGTCGCAAAGTCGCCCTCGGTGCCGAAAAGGGGGGGGGCCCACCCCTGTTTTTAAACACTTCTGGTAATAAACCCTAATACTCTATTACTCTTTTTTCTGGCCTAAATACAGGTTTCCTAGGTCGGGGGGTCAGGCTCACCCTCACCCCCCGAACCCTTTTTTTTCACCTTCTGATTTTTTCAGGATACTTGCTTAGGGTGAAATCTTTTAAACCGGGGGTTTTTTTCTACCACATTCATAACGCTGCTTTTATCAATTTATATTCCATCCGCCTATGACTCCCCCAATTTCGTTAATTTTTTATCAAAGTCTCCCTGAAATATTTTTTCATCAACTGGGATCCAAAAATCCTACCTACCTTAGTATCACAAAAAACTTGCTGTACCCCGGCAACCCCACTATCCAAGTGGGTTGATGAAAATAAAAAATTTTAATTGCCCCAAAACAGACCCTTTTTTTGGAACTCCACTTGTCCCCCAGCCCCCATTAAATTTTAGAACCATTAATTGAAAACCCTTTTTTTGCCTATTACTTAGCCAAGCTCTGACCCAAATTTAAAAACCTTCCCATCTATTCCATGACCCCTTAACCTTATTTAAGAGACGCCGGTAGTTTTTGTAAAATGCGTTACAAAAATTCCAGATATTTATTCAAAATCCTTTCTTTCTGCCGTCGCAAAAAACTTTCCTATAAACACTCAAAAAATTTGGGTGAGCCCTGCCCTACCTTGGTAAACCCCTTTTGTAAATCATTGTTTAAAACTATGTTTATCTAAGTGCTCCAAATTTTTTTTGCATAATGGGTTTTCCAAAAATTTTTACCCCCCACTGACTTTAAACTTAGGGGTCGAAAATTTTTGACTTTGGCCCCTCTGTCCCCCCTTTTTAAAAGGGGGGAAACAACATTTCCTTTCCCTCCAAAAAAAGGGCACACCCGCCTATCTCCCCGTTTTCCCTAAAATGTGCACTAACGCTCACTAACAACCCCCTTGCATTCCTTTATTGCCCCCAAGCTCCTTCGCTCGTTTGGGACACCTATTTCAGCCAAAATCAGGTGTAAATTTTTAGGCTTGTAAAATGCTTCCCGAATTCTTCTTCTTTTTCTTTTTTGTACTTTTGTGGGAAAGGGTGGATCCAGGTGTAAAGGAAAAAATTTTGGGCCCCCAAAAGGTTATTATCGTCTTTTAAACTCATTTATCCGGGAACTATTCCTATTTAGAAAAAAATAAGAGAAAAATTTATGTCAAATTTTTTTTTATTTACAGATTTACGCGAAAAACTGTTTATTTTAGCTGTGCACTGGGGCGGCCATAAAAGTGTTGCCAAGTCAAAAGTTACGTTTGACGAAATTTTTTTTGGCTTCGAAAGGGAAAAAAAAAAGGCAAAAAAGGGGGAAAAAAAAAACCATTGATTTCATGTTAAACCCTTTATTTTGTGCGTGTGCGTGTGGGGAAAGGGGAAAAAATGATAAAAAACGGGATTTTTAATTTCCAAAAGGATTTATATAGGGGGGATTTTGGTAACTGTGTGAGTGGAAAGGGCCTGGGGGCACGCCCGGGCAGTGCTCCCGGGAGGCGGGGAATTTTTTCCCTTTTTAAGGGAATTCGGGTTTCCCCAAACAGGGAAACAGGGAAAAAAATTTGGGAAAATTTTCCCAAAAAATATAAAAAAATTTCAAAAAGTTTACGGAGAATTTTAAAAACTTTTTGTGTATAATCTCTAAATTACGAGAGAGAGAGAGAGAGAGAGAGAGAGGAAGAGAGAGAGAGGGGAGAGAAAAGAGAGAGAAGAGAGAAGGAGAGATTCGCTGTAAGTCTCGAAAAAACCCCGTATCGTTCCGCCCGGGTTTTTGGGGCACAGTGTCGGACGAACTTTTCTGAGTCCTATCTAAAACTCCCGTGAGTTCATTCTTTTTTCCCGGGGAAAAGTTTCCGTACTGTTGACGTTTAAAAATTCCTTAAAGGATTTCTGTTACTGTGTTTTTGTCCAAGCGGGGCGAAGCGTGCTTGGACACCTATTTCACCCAAAATCGGTGTCATATAGTCTTAAAAATTTTTCCCAAAGGGAATTCTTCTTCTTCTTTTTGGGGGATTTTGTGGGGCAAGAAAGATACAGGCAAAGGAAAAAATTTGGGCACAGAAAGTTATTTTTTCCTTTCTTAACCCCAATGCCAAAAGCGACAAAAGCGAGCTTTTAGCTTTATTTTTAAAATTCGAAATATATTGTGCCTGGCGAATAGCGCAGTGCGAAAGTAGTGCTTTATGGGCAGTGGAAAAAAAAATGTGTTCGTAGCCTTCACAACCGTGCCCTGGGGTCCCGAGGAGGCGGGCCGCTTGTGTGTGTGAACTTTTTGAGCTACCGTGGTGGTGATAAACGTTTTTCTCCACTCCCCCCCCAAAATAAAAACCGTTTATTTATCGCTTCATAACCACGACACAAACACAAAGTTGAAATGTGCCTGATTTTTTCTCTTTTGGGGTTAACGTTTTGTCTGTCCCCTGGCCCCCCCTTTTCCCCGTGTTTGATGCCCCCTGACGAGGGAAGGGGCCGCCACCCGGGGTCCCGTGGACATGGACACCACTTAAACCGCCCCCCCAAGAGGCCCCGCTCCCCTTTCCCCTCCGTCTTTTGAGTTTCCACCTCCCTGATAAGCCCTGAAAGCTTGCCGTTTCCTTTTCGCCTCCTTTTCATTTGCCATCCCCCCCTCCACCGATGCTATACCCCCCCCCCTTCCCTTCTGCTTCTGAACCCGCCTGCTCCCCCTGTTTTTCCCAAAGCCTAATCGCCTCATCATGGGTCGGGTCAGCTGAGGGACTAGATCTTTTTATAAAACCCCGGGAAGGTGTCCGGCATTTTTTGTTTTCCATTTTTAAAAAAAAAAAATTTGTGTCTACCTCAAACCCATCCCCGGGGGGGGGCAGGGGTATAAAGTTCGGGGGGCCCCAACCTTGAAAAACCTTCCCCGGGCCCCCAGAGCCCTGTAAAAAAAGCTGGGGGAGTGGTCCTTGAATTGGGGGGGTTTTTGCATCGGACGACGACCCGACCTACATGTTCGGGAAAATTTTTCCCTTTTTCCCCAGAAATGAAAAATGACGAGATTCGGGCTGGGTGACTGAAACTTGACGGCCCCCCTTTCCCAGTAATTTTAGTCCCCTTTAAAGACTCCCGACTCCCGCCCGGGGAAAGGGGGTGAGTCGGAGGCCAACAGGGAAATCGGGTTTTAAAGTTTGGGGGCCCCCTTCCAGCCCGGGGTCTCTCAAAGAAAACGGGGTTCGGGGCCCGGGCCCCCCAACCCCCTCCCGGGCCCTCCGGGCCCCCCTTTGCCCCTTTTTTGGGGCCTTTTGTAATGCCCCTGCAACTTAAAATCCCCCTGCAGTAACTGCAGGGGTTTTTCATTTTTGCAGGGGGGTGTCCCCGGGGCCCGGTGTACTCCCTTTTTTTTTGTGGTGATAAACCACCGGCCCCACCTAAAAGCATGCCCGGCTTCCTCCAGGCGAGGGCGGTGCAACTCCTTCAACTGAGCCCCCCTTTTTCCACTCGGATTTAAAAGGGGAAGCTGAGGGGCTCCACCCTGGGCCTTTCCCGCCCAAGGGGGGCCCCCCCTGTAGGGAGCCGCCCCTCCCCTACTCGCCACCTTCAGTCCCAGCCTTTTTCCGGGGGCCTCCCCCTCCCTGTCAGCCTAAACCCAAAAGGCCCTGCCCCTGCCATCCTTGGCCCCTCCATTACTGTTGTCCAGCGGGCTGCTGGCTCGTAAACCCCCACCCGTCCACCCACTATCGTGGTCCCCTTCCCCCAAAACCCCCCAAGGCGCCAAGTCCCCCCGGCCCGGAACAAAACCCCAAAACTTAAATTAGGCACAGGCCCTCCTTCCTGCCGGGGGGGCCCCTATGGATTTTTATGGGGGTGACTTTCCATCCCCCTCCCCCTTATCACCTAATCCCCCCCCCCCGACCTTTTCCTTTCCCCTCCCTTTCCCAGCCTCAGCCCCAAATGCCCAACTGCCGCAGCTCAACAGCCCCCCTGCCCTCGGGGGGCCCATGCAAAACCTTTGCGCCCCCTTTTTCCTTCTCACCCCAGCATGCTTGGGGCTTTCCCGGGCCCCGCCTTCTTTAAGGGAATTGCACCCTTTGGGCACTTAAATTTTTTTAAATTTCTCCTTATTTCAGGTTCCAGCCTCAGGGACCCCTCATTCGATGCCTCCCGGCCTCCTTCCTTCCTTATGTCCTCAGGGTTGAGTCCTTTACTCCCCCCCCACTTCATCTTCGGGAAACCCCCCCGCCCTTTGTCCCGGAAATTTCCCAGTTTTTAAAAACCCGCTCTCATCATAACCCTCTAGTTTTTGGGCGCCCTGTGAGACGTGGCTCACGACGCATTCTCCCCCCCCTTTTCCCCCAACTATGCTTCCTAAGGATGGACCGGTAGCCGGCGGGGCAGGAGGCAGCCTGCTTCTGGGGGCCACCGCCCCTCTTTTCTAGCCCTCTCACTATCCCCCTTTTTCCCTGGGGGTTGCCGGGGAGCACCGGGGGTTGCTTTACCTTTGTTTCGGGGGCCCCTTCCGATTCTTTTGATATACATCCATGTTTAGATTAACCCTTCGGGAAATTTCCCCAGCCCTTGTTCTCCCCACTTTCCCCCCCAGTTTAAATAAGGGGGGGTTTTTAAAGCCCATCATGCCCTTTGGGAAACCCGGGCCCTCCCCGGACCCGGAAAAACCCCTGGGGCAGGTCACTTCCCGGCTTTCGGCGGACAGAACTTTTTTTATCCCCCTTACTCCCCTGGCCTCCCTACCGGGACTGATCCATTTTTCGGGAAACCCCCTCCCCCTTGGACCTCTCCCTGGGAAAGGGCCCCCCCCTCCTCCCACTTTTACAACGGGGCCCTTCCATGGGGACGCCATTTTCCTGTTTTTTTTTCCCCTTCCCCTTTCAGTCCCAAACCACCCACCCCCCCCTTACGCAAAACCTCGTTGGCCCTTTCCCCACCAAAGAGACAAAGGGAGCTTTTTAAATCAAATTTAAAATTACTTCCCCCCCCTTACCCCCCTTCATCGGATATAATTAAATACCTCACGGTCCCCTGGGGGACGGGGGGGTCCACCATTTTCATCAAATCACTTCCCCCCCCCTCCCGTTTTTTTCCCGGGTTTCCCCTGGGGCCCCAAGTGTGCGGCCCCCTTTTCAGGCCAACCCCAACCCTTTACTGCGTGGCGTAAGAACCCCTTCCCTTTTGTTTCCGTATCGCTTCCTTTTTAATTTGGGGGCCCGGGCAACGTGTTATTCTTGTGAGAAAAAGTTCTGCAAAGGGCCTCCTTTTGTGCTTCCCCCTTTCCCTTTTCCCCCTCAGTCTCCCGAGCTTGGTCCTTTTTCAGGAAATGGTCCCCCCCCCCAGGGCCCCCCTTCACTTTCCCCTTAACAAAAACCCGGTTTTCCCTCCTCGTCACTGATGCCCAAAAAATCGGTGCCTTCCTCCTACATTCAAAACCCACAAACCCCCGGCTTCCCCCAAAACCCCCTACCCCCACCTTTTGGGGGGGGTTACCCCCTTCACACACCGGCCATACAATTAGCCTGCTATAACCCCCCAGGGGCTTTCCCCGCTTTTAAAAGCACTGTCCCGGGAAGGCGGGGGGACCGGACAAAGTCCCCAACGAGTTTCTTCGGGGCCCCCTCCCCCTGCTCCCGGCTTTGCCTCCCCTGGACTTTCCCCAACGCCCCTGGCCCGTCGGGGGCGTTCCCGGTTTTGGCGGCGCCATAAAAATTCCCCATTCTTAAGCCTGGCAAGGGGCCTCTGAGGTTTCCTCCTATAGGCCCATTAGCCTTCTCTCTAATCTCAGTAAGGGGAGTAGAACAAATAGTTTCGGGGTAGGTTGCCCTGGTGGGGTTTAACACAACACCCCTTCCCTTCCATCAACATTTCGGGTTTCGTCCCCACCGGGGCAACCCCGGATGCCCCGCTCCGCTGGAGCACCACTACGGGAAAGGGTTTACCCACAAACAAATTCCCCCTAATAGCCTTTATTGACCTCCCAAACAGCTTTTGACAAACCCCCTCCCATAATGCCCATCATTTGGAAAAATTGCCCCCCTAGGCTGCAAAGGGGTCCCCCCTTTCCAAAGGGTTTTAAAAACCTTCCCCGTCCCTTCCCAGGTCCCTTTTCTCGGTTTTCGGGAACCCCATTCCGTTTTTACCCGGTCACCCGAGGCGTCCCACAGGGGTTTTTCCCCCCTCAGTCCTTTCCCCTTCAACATCTTGCCCTTTTAGACTTTCCCTGCTCCCATGCCACATGCACTCATCTACTGATACATCTCTCTCATTTTTCTCTGCTCCCACACCAGGAGGCTCAAAACCCTTTTCAACGTGGCTTGAAAGCCGGTTTCCCCTCATGGGCCTCCCGTTGGGGCCTGACGTGATGCCCAGAAGTCTAGCCTTCTGGGGCTTCACCCGAGGTGTTTCCCCCAAAATCCCAATGGTCACCATTAATGGGTTTCCCCCTTTTTTTCAAAAACCCCCCACAAATTCCCTTTGGGTTTTCTTTTTTGGATGGGCCCCCCCTAAACCCGGGGGCCCCCAATAAGTCCTGATGACCTCGTGCCTCAAGAGGCTTTTAAATTAATGAAGTCCCCCTTTTCAGGGGTCAAATGGGGGGCGGACAGGAATCCCCTCCTTTATTTCTATAGGCCTTACATCCGTAAACCCCTTAGGGCCCACGGGTTGGGTTTAGGTGCGGCCCCACCTTCCCCCCCCCCCCACAAGGGTTTGATGTAATCCAGAAAAATGCCCCCCGTATAGCTTTGGGGGCCTTTGGTCCCCCCCCATTCCCCCAGCCCTTCAGGGAGAAACCTCCCTCCCCTCCCTGTCACACCCACGCTCCACCCCCCTTTTCCCCCACCCACACCAAACTTTTTTTCCTTTCCCCCACTGCCATGGGCCCCCCACTCCCCCCCTTTTCCGACACGGGAAAGGGAACCCCCTTCATGGGCCCCCCCCGTATCAAACCCACAACCTTTCGTAGACGAGCCCTCTCCTTCTTTGCTTCTTCCGGGTTTACTCCCCCCCCCTTTTTCACTTGGAGAAGGGCCCCCTCCCTGGGCCCTTTGGGTTTCCCCTTTTCTTCTCTAATTTCTCTGTCCCCTTTACACACCTCCCATGGTCCAAGGGTGCCTGTCCGGTTGGGAGGGGGAGGTCCCCTTTTTTTCTCCCTCCTAAAAACACCCCTCCAAAAACCCCCCTCCCCATTTTCACCGGGGCGGCTCCCCCTTTTGCCACCCCTCCGTCTGTAGGGGCGGCCAGGTTTAAACCCGGGCCCGGTCCCTTGCCACCTGCCTGGAGGTTTTCCAAACCCCCTGCCTCCTTTCCCGACGGCAGAACTTTTTTCCATCAGGGAGGGCATCAAAAAGCCCCCAAAAAAACCGCCCCCCTCCTGTGCTGTTAAAACCCTTTTCATGAAACCCCCACAGCCCTCCAAACCTTTTTCCGACTCACCGCCCTATCACTCACCATGCCCTTTGTTTTCCATCCACCCCTCTTGCTTCCCTTATCCTCCTCTGGCCATTTTTCATCCACCTTCAGTGGGTTTCCCCCCACATTGGTGTCAGGGGCAACACTTTTGCCGACAGGGCGGCAAACGGAGGGACACTCTCTCCCCCTCTCCCATAGACCCGGGCCCCAGACCTGATGATTCCTGACAAACCCTTTAGATACATGCAAAACCCACCCTGGGGCAAAAGAACTGAAATGACCCCCTTAGTAAACTTCACTTGGGCGTATACGAAAAATGAAAACACGACCCACGGGGGGAAACCCCCTCCCCCCGCCCGGGCCCCGGACACCGCAGTCACCAGACTCCGGATTGGGCCCCACCCGCCTCAAAAGCCCCCTACCCCAAAAATGGGGATGACACTTTACCCTCACTGCCCCCGGTGCCCCCCATACCCGACAAAACCCGAACACCTCCCGGCCTGGGAATTTTCCCTCGGGGCCCCCACTCCCCCCCGCACGGGGACTCCTCCAATCTCTATCCCCCTCCTCCTCCGCAGGCCAACTCTAGCTGACCCCCTGGGGGGCTCTCCAGACCCCGGCTTGGGGCCCTTTAAAAAAATTTTTCAAACACACCAAGGGCCTTTTCCCACACAAATCGGGGCCAAAAACACAGGATCTAACCTGCTAACCCATCTGCCTACTGCCCTTCGGGGCACTAAGGCTGTGGCACCACAACCTGCCCGGCCCCATCAAACCCCCAAAAACAACAAAAACAGGCCGCTTGTGTTGGCCTCATATAAACCCCTATAACTCGTGGTTTTTTAAAACCGTTATAGGGGTTTTTTTGGGGTTTGCGTGGTGTTTATAAAAACGTTTTGGGTGTGCGCGAGGTTTTTTAAAAAGGCCCTTTTAGCCCTGGGGGAAAAGAGAGGGGGGAAAAAATGTAAAATTTTAAAACCCCTCTTATTGGAAAATTTTTTTACAAATCATCCTTTCCCCTTTGAAAGAAAAGAACTACCGCAAATGTATCGTATGCCCATGTACTTTTCCCCCTGTAAAAGGGTTTCCGCTCGCGGCCCCGGGGGTTGGTTAAACCCCAAAGGCCCCTATGAAATATGAGGGGGGCCCCAAAAATTCTAAGTCCCCGGGCAGAAACCCGGGTAAACTTTGGGAAAAAAGTCCTTCACCCCTATCTTTTTTTTTTTTTCCCCCTTTTACCCAACAACCCCGGGAACTGGGGGAAAAAGGGGGTTTTTTGGGGGGGGGAAACAAAAATAACGTGGGGGAAATACTTTGGAACTCATCCTTCCGGCTTTGACGTGAAAACCCACTGTATTGTATGCTTTTGTACTTCACACCTGTAAAGGTTTTTCCCGCGTTTTTCCCCGGGCCCTTGGGAAACCCCCACGGCCGCTATGAAAAAAAGGTGCCTCAAAAAAATTCTAAGTCCATCAAATTTTCCCCTCCCAGCGTTTCCTAGCTAGACTGAGCCCCAGTACCCCTTACTACACTAGATAAGTTTGTCCCCGTGTAAGGACACGGGAGTTTGCATGAATTATTGCATTATGAATATGAAATGCTCAAATTTGTACCCACATCAAATTTTTTGATATATTTAAGATATAATTGCAAATAATCATTTAGGGAATATTTTGGTTTTTAATAAAAACTCCCGGGTTTTTAAATTTGTGACGGAGGACGAGTGACGTCACGTTGGGGGAGGGTTTAAATGTTCCCCCCAGTTCAAATTCACTCACTGGCGGTCACGGGGACAGAAGGTTGTGGTGATGGTTTACCCTTTTAGCTACGTACTGGCCCCAATTTTTTTTAGGAGTGTAATAAAGGAAAACCCAAAAAAGGGCTTTGTGTGTTCGCCACAAACTCCCTTTTGTAAACGAAAAAAGGGTTTTTGCCTTGATAAACCCTTCCCCCATTTGGGTTTTTTAAAGAAAATCATTAGAAAATAGTTGTTGTCGTAACTACCCTTAAAATTAGTTTTTTACAAATACCCCATCCCTTTGGGCCCTTTTTAAAAATCGGGAAACCCCCCATTTTGGGCCCCCGTCACGGTGTAAAACTCAACTTTAAAAAGGGAAGTTGAAAGGATTTTTTACTCATATATAAAAAAGTGTTTTTTGATGTGGTTATGATGCGGGGGCCCTTGAGGCCCCTTAATTTAGGGTGTTCTTTTTTTTGGGGGTTTTCCTTGAGGGTAGCGTTTTACCCCCGAAATTTCAAACTTTTTTTTTTTTTTTTTTTTTTTTTTTTTTTTTTAAAATATTCCCTTTTTCTTTTTCAAGTCGTATCACAAATAAGGTTAGGTTGCAACTTGTGGGGATTATAGTAAGGTTAGGGTTTTGTTCCTTTTTGGGGTTTAGTGAGGGTTTAATTTTGTTTTTCTTTTAAAAGGGGTTTTAAATTTTGGTTAGGGTTGGTTTTTTTTTTAAGGGTTATGTTTGGTTAGGGTTTAATTAAATTTTTAAAGGGGGGATAGTGAGGTTAAATTAGTAAATTTTGAGGGTTATAGTGAAAATTTAAATTAGTAACTTTTAGGGGGTTATAGTGGTATCCGTTGATTTTGGGCCCCCAGTTGAAAAAGGCCGCCTATATAGCATGCATACCCAGCAACAGTATCTTTGTGGTTAAAGGGTTTGGTTGGGTAACTTTTTTGGTTAAAAGGGTTTGGGTTTGGTTCGTTTTGGGGATACTTTTTTGGTTAAGGTTAGGTTAGGCCTAGGTTAAATTTTTTTTTTGGTTTTAAAGGGTTTGGTTAAGGTTAGTGTACTTTTTTTGGTTAAAGGGTTTGGTTTTGGTTTTGGGTTTGGTATACTTTGTGGGTTTAAAGGGTTTGGTTGGGTTTGGTTAGTAAACTTTTTTGGTTAAGGTTTTAGGTTTAGTTTAAGTTAGGTATATTTGTGGGTTTAAAGGTTTTGGGTTTGGTATACTTTTTTGGTTTAAAGGGTTTGGTTTTGGTTTCATTAAAAACCCATAAAGGGTTTCAAAGCTGTTTGGGGGAAAGCTTTTAAAAAGGCGGCCTGATTCAACCGGTTGGGCCCGAAACAACTGTATTGTTTAGTGGGTTAGGGTTTGTAACTTTAGGGGGTTATAGGGGGGTTAGATTTTGCAACCCTTTAGGGGGTCCCTGGCGGGCGCAGCCCCCCCCTGGCTAGAAAAGGGTTTGGTTTTTCTTTGCCTCCCCATGGGCCCGCAAACCCTGGGGGTCTTATGGAAAACCTTTGGGGTTTTTGGGGAGGAAGGGGAGACACGACTCATTTATTTTGCTCTCCCAAAAAATTTTCCAATCTATACATTTTTTCATTAAGGAAAACCCCTAGGGAAAAGGGTATCGAGGGAAATCCCCAATTTAGGAAATTCCCTAGATATTTAAAATATAGTGACTGATGATTTTTTTTTGGGGGCCTAAATCACTTATATTTGCTTTCCCCCCCCCCCAAAAAACCCCTATTCCCGGGCCGTTCCCCCGGGTTTTTGGGTTTTGGGGAAGAAAAAAAAGATGGGGTGAAGGGGCTTCTCCAAAGTTTTGCCGTTGGTTTTGGTTTGGGCAGGTTGTAATAGAAGTATTTTTGGGGCGGGTTTTTTTAAAAAGTTGACTTTGTCTGTGCGAGCTTGGACCGTTCCATTTTTTATGTGGAAAGTCTATTTCCCCAGTGTTAAAAAACAATGGGGTGGGCTCAAAAAATTTACACAACAATAGGTACCAAATTTTACCTACTCAGGTATGAGGTTTTTAGTTTTATGGTAAAGGATTTCAGGCATTTTAGTATGGTGGTGGTTGGGGGTATGGGGTGGTAAGGGGATGGCTGAGGGGGTGTGGTAAATTCGTAAAACTTGAAAATAAAGTCGGTTCCCCCCTTGATTTCCCGTCTTTTTTATTTAAAGTCAGCTGGGATAGTTATGTTTTGCAAAAACTTCACTGGATTTTCCATAGTCAGAGGGTAATTAAAGAAAGCACGATTTAACCACCCCGTCCCCCCGCACTTTTAAACACGAGAGGGACGAGACAGCTGCCTCGGCTGCAGCTCACTGTTTTCACAAGTGGCGCGGCGGCAGCGCAGAATGAATCGTACAGCTAATATGAAAGTAACTTACTTTTGGTTTGGTTTTTAATGAAAATTCACTTAGTAACGTATTGAAAATAATTAAATAACATATAATGACTTTTCATTATGATATATTTGTTAGTTAGATTACGATTGGTTACGGATAGGTTAGGTTAGGAATCCCTCTGCTTTCATTTGCTAACTGTGCGTGGGAATCACAATGAGGGTATTTACTAGACAATCCTGTGGTTAGTTTTTGGAGCTACAGCCAAAAGTCTTCACTAGGAAACCAAAGACTCGCATAGAGAACGGGAATATGCCCCCGGGCGGCTGACAGGTGGACTCAGGGATGCCACCAAAGACCAAATTTTATTTATTTAAAGGTAAAAATGTAGTCAGGAAGCCACGCCCCCTGCCTCCCCTTCTTATTCTACGGGGCAGTGATTGGTGCATTCCTCGTATCATCAATACCAATCAAATATCTTTCCTACTTACAGCGGCGCTGACCACTGGACAGCGATCTTTACTTCAGAGGGTAACAAAATCAATAATCCCTTTTGTATTAAATTGCGCCCCCATGTCACGCGCTGTTAAGAGTGAATATTTGTATTGGTAGTGATGATACAGGAAGGCACCATCACCCCCGTAGAAAAATAGAAAGGGGGGCAGGGGGCGGGGTTCCCGATGCATTTACCTTTTTAAAAAAAAAGACTATAGTAGGTTGGTTGGGTGGTCGCCCAAAGGGATAAAAACCTGTGGTAAAAAAACCTATGCAGTGGTTTTGTTATATTTCATCCCCCCAAACATTTCAAAGCTTTGAGTGTACCCAGCAGTCATCATGGTGATGAAATAAAGAACCATTGACACTACGTATAGACCTTTATAAGCTGATAAAATATAGGCACTGTTGGTAATAGGGGGTATAAGCTGTATAACCTTTTAAGTGATACAATTAGGCAGTGTTGATAATATTGGGCTATAACTGTATAGCCATTTAAGCTGATAATATAGCACTGTTGAGTAAATTGGGCAAATAAGCGTATAGACCATTTAAGCTGAACAATATAGGCATTTTTTGAGAAAATTTGGGCTAAACTGTATAGACCATTTAACTGATACAATAAAAAGGCAAATTTTGGTGAAAAAGCCGTAAAAAAGGCTTCTTGCGCTTGCGTTTTCGTTAGCGAGGTTTTTTAAGACCCGGGTTCTTAGGGATTGGCCCCTTGGTCAACCCGTAAAAGCCATAAAAAGCGAGAGCGGGCTGTTTACCGGGGTTTTCTTACCGCTTGTTGCCGTACTCAGAGATAACAACAAATAGGCGGGACGGCAGAGATTCCAACTGAGTATCGCTAAAAATACTGTAATTAAGAAAAACAGGACACAAAAAAACACTAGTTTTACTTTCGAAGCATGGACATACCTTAAACCACAAACAAGAATATACAAGGTTAAACACGACGAAAAAATTTTAAAACGGGTAAAAGAATGATATGTCTTATCACCCGGGACATATCCTAGTGCGACAGCAAATTTTTTGCAAATTTCTTTGATGATATGGACAAATTACTTGATTTGTACTTTAGTACACGGGTTTAAATTTTCGGACACACAATAAGCAAAAATGGAATGACATGGTGATGGAGAACTTTTCCTGGTGAAAAAACTTTCTCGATCTTTTAACTTTAAACCAAGACGTTGTTTTTCAATTTTATAATTATGCTATCAAAAGAGACCGAAAAACGTTTTCGCTGATTCTTTATGCTCCAATTTTTGGTTCTTAGAGATCTCTCACACTTTTGAGAAGTGAAAATGTTGGAACTCTCCCCGAGGGGGATGAGAGTACCATAAACCCTTTCCCCATCCCGAATTCCACCACAAACATTGCAGATATTTTAATATGTGACATTACTGTTGACGGAATGAAAAATTTTTAATGTGTAGGTAGAGGTGCGATGTATTGTGGAAATGACTACATTCGTTGGGGGAAAATCTTAAAAAAGGGCCCCCACGGTAAGTGCCCCAAAAATTTGGGCTCTATGTGTTATTTTTTCGCCCTTTAACACATCTTTTTAAATTTTTAATGAGTCCCGATCCTTACTTTGCCAATGGCCGATTTTAAATTTCAGGTTCTTGAAAAAACAAAGCCCATAGGGTTGGTTTGGGTCAGGTCAGGTCAGGTTGGGTTGGGTTTTGCACACCCCGAGGGGCTCGGGGGGGGTGCTAGGTGGGTTTGTGGGTTTTTGTCATCTTTGAAAAAGGCTCACCCCCCTATTTCTTTTTCCCCTTTTATAGACAAAAAGCTTGGGGACATGGGGAAACCGGGGATTTTTGGGGGGGGGAGACACTTTAAAAGGGAAATAGGGGGGCCCGATAAGTCTATGAACTGGGGAAAATTTTTCCTATTTTATGGATTTTTTTGGGGGGCCCCCTTTTCCCTTAGTGTGTGCTCCCCCCCCAAAAACCCGGTTTCCACCATGCCCCCAAAGCTTTTGGCTTAAAAAAAGATGGGGGGTGAAGCCTTGTTCTTAAAATTCCCAATATATATATATATAATATAATATATATATATAAAATTATATATAAAATATTATAATATAAAATATATATGGGTATTTCTGTTTTTTTGGTTAAATTAGTATATTTTTGAAAAAAGATTTAATGGCTTTTTTGGTGTACTTGTTTTTATGTTACTCAATTAATGGGGTAAATATGTCAGTAAACCCTCGCTTTGGAAAAAAAATTGGGGGGAAGGGATGCAGGTTATAATTTCCAGTGATCCGAATTTTCGCATAAACAAATTGTGGTCTTTATATGAGGTGAAATTTCCCCTATTTCCGACAAATTCCGTTATCGTAACTTTGTCCGTTACATCTGACAAAATTTCCCGAAAAATACTTAAATCACCCATCACAATATACACAATACGGGGCAATTAAAACAATAAAAACCGACAAGCATATACTGAATTTTCGGTAAAACACGCTATACCGGATGGCGAAAAAGTTTTAAAGCCGATTTGTTATCAAAATTTAAGGTCCGTAAAGCGGGGGTTTCCCGTGTATACACTAAACTTTGAGAAAGTACAAAGGGAGCATCAGGGGTATATACCTATCGTTGGGTTTGGTGACTTAAGTGGATTAGGTTTGGGTCAAGAGTGTTTCTGCATATAGGAAATACAAAATTTAAAACTAGTTATAGAAATTGTATTTGTTTTAATAGAATGTTAATCGTTTTTTCTGGGTACTTTGGTTGCAATTTTTGACCAAAAGATTTCACTGGTCCTTTGTGCATTAAAAATTTTGAGGGTTTTGAAAAATTTTTTTTTTTATTTATAGTTTTGGGTTATTTGCTTCTGTTATTTTTTAATTTTTCTTGTCCTTATAAAACTTTTTTAAAGGACATCACATCAATAAAATACTTTTTTTATTATTTTCAAATTTTCCTTTTTATTTTTCCGTTTTTCTATAAAGGTGGCAAAAATCGGTAAAAAATTTGGAGAAACATGAACAGAATTGTCATGTATGAACAAACACTCTAATGCGTCTGTCTCTATTTCCTTTCATGCAAGGGTTTAATCTGCAATGTAACCCCATCTATGTTTCAGGTATGTATGTGCCCGGTTGCGAAGTGTTACCGCCGAAGATGAAAGGGAAGACCTGAGAGAAGGGTGAAGGGGGGGTAAATAAATAAAAAATATCTTATTTTCCCTGAAAAATGGGTTTTCTATCAAAAATTACATCACGATGTTCTATGCAATAATACTAAAATAAAAATTCTTCTGAAAGTCACGCAAATAAAAATAAAAAACATAAAAAGAAAATCAAAAGAAACATTTAAAAAGGAAATTTAATTTTAAAAAACAATAAACTAAAAATCACTTCAAAAATCTTTAAAAAAACATAACTATGCAACGGGTTTTTTATATGGGGAAACAAATTAAGTTTTTTGGGGCAATTAAAAGTAAATTTATAAGTCAAGACTTAAAAGTGTAGCTTCCATAATTAAAGATGCTGAAAGCAAATTTTTTCCTGTTTAAGGCCTTGTCAGTGTGGGTCCCGCACCAGTCGTTCTGGCTCTTGGGACATAAAGGTCTTTTAGCTGCTTGTTGTACTGGCTGATTTTCCCTGACAATGGGAAAATAGTACCCCTCCGGGTACAACCCCTTTACCCTTTTAAAAGCGAAACATTTTTCATAAAAATATCTTTCTTTAATTTTAACCCCTTTACTCCCTTTTTTGATAGGAGTAACGTGTCCTTTTTTCTAGCTCCTCCAAAACTAGTTTAGCTGCAAAATTTTTCAGTTTTAAAACGCTAAAAATAAAGTTGAGAAAAATATTTGTTGAGTCACATCCCATACAGTAATTCATTAAACTGAGAGAGAGAGAGATTAATTTAATGCCAAAATTGCCACGAATGAAAAACAGCCCCCCCATTTCCAAGCAAAAATTAAATCACCCAACCCCCAAAAAACGAAAAACCCCCGGGGCCCGGGGCCCGAGATGGCCATTAATGAAATCCCTCATTTTACCTGACCCCCGCCATCAGGTGGGGCCCTTTTAAAAAAAATAGTCCTAATGTGGAACCGCCCAGCCACCCCCAAAGAAAGTCCGTTGCCCGCCCTTTTTTCCCTTTCCCCATTAATAGTCCTTGGTTTATGGGCAAAAAAAAAATTAAAGTGAAGGATAAATGTTGTGATCCTTTACAATATCGTCAGTCGTTTATGTAAATTTTTAAAGGCTTTCATTCGACGGTACACTTTTTGTCAGTTGGTTGTTTTTTTTACAATTTCAGCTGTGGGCCGGCGGGCGAGCCCGAACCCACTGTCAGCCGTTCTGGCGAGGGAGAAAAAGGGGAGAAAGCCGCAAAAAGCCGAAAAAGCCCGGTTCTTACGGCTTCTCTCCCAAAAATTCGCCTTAAATAAAGGGTATTACCCCAAACGTACGTGGCGGCCTGGCCTGGAGCTGATTTCAAAATTCAAACGCCACCGGCCCAGCGCCCGGGCCCGCGGCCATAAAAAAAGGGTTTCCACTTTTCCCACAGGGTCCGAAAATTTTTTATATGTAAATCAAAGTACAGAATTTGAAAAAAAGTATTCCTTTTATGTTAAACATTCTAAACCAACAGTTTTTATGAGATATTGATGAGTATTGCTCAGTGGTGATAACCCCGGCTACTTGACGTAAGACCCCCCGTCCACAGGCCCCCTGCGGTTATTTGAAGTGCACAAGAAAATATTAATTCGCAGCTGTTCCCCCCTTTATAAAAATGAACAGTTGAATTTTCATCAGACGGGATCTCCCCTTTCCCTGTTGATTTCCTTTTCCTTGCTTCCCGCGCACAGTGCGGGGGGGGAGTTTACTGCTGATCATCATAAAAAATTTTTGTACCTCTGATGAAAAATTCAACATGTTCATGTTTATGAAGGGGGAACATACTGCAGAAATTAAATTTTTTTTGTACTTCAAATAACACCGCAGCGGGTGCGGTACGGAGGTCTTCGTCAAGTAGCCGCTGGTTATCACCACTGATGCAATATACATCAATACATCATATAATGTTGTTTAGAATGTTTAACACATTAAAGGAATACATTTTTCAAATTCTGTAGCATTGATTTCAAAAAATTATTTCCTCTCTGAAAATACACCAAGCGGCACTACGGAGGGCTTCGGGAGGCAAGTTGCCGCTGGTGGCCGCCGTTCGCCGCTCTAATGACTATCGTAGTCTCCGCCGGTGTGGTTTCTGGGAAGGCCACTATGACAATCTGGTAGAAAAACGAACAATATGGCGGATGGATGTTCGCAAGATAGTTTGAAAATACCTCTGACGCGTTACGACGTTCCAAGATCAATCTTAAGTCAAAGATGATCTTAGAGACGCGTTAACAACGTTCGAACAATCCGGCCCCAGGTGCTGAGCTTAAAGATTATAATCCCATAAAAGTTGGCCGCCACAAAATACGCCCTATAGTGTTATGTACGGTAACTAATTTTGGTATATTCCAGTTCTCTTTATTTTATGGCTGGACCACAGACAATTTTTATATAGCAAAGGAAAGATCTGGACGTGAATGGGTTAAAATACGATGGTTACCTGACTCGTCTTCATGTACGTTTAGTTTACCGTCAATATCTATAGTCGCCACTGCAACTAATGTCGCCAGGCGCTAGATTAGCACCACTCAAGACTTGCATGTGCCACTACTCCCAACTCACGCTCCAAGTTCTCAGAAGAGAAGAGGGAGAGCAAAGTTTCACGAGCACGAGCGTCCGTCAGCCTGACATGCTTTTGGTTAGTGACTTATACAGCGTCTTTATACCCTAGATAACCTACGTATAGTCGCCAGCTGCACTAATGTCGCCAGGGCGCCATATATTACGAATGATAGCCTCCTAGCTGCTGTGTCCTGTGCACTGAAGATATAGCACAGTAGTGTAGATCATGACTAGTCTACTTTGTTTCAGCGTTTGGTTTTATCTTTTTGTAGCTGCGAGTATATAGACGTGATATTTTAGAGACGCCCTCGGTGTATTTTTGTAATTGTTCATTTATAGCCCTACTATGACACAGATAAGACACAATATGACACAACGCCAGATAGCCCCTTCTAACCTTCCTGAAATCACGATGTGAAGTAACTATTAAACGCCACCAAGACGTCTGTAAACAGAACAAAAGTTGTCCTGGCGACTTTAGTGTTTCTACGGTAGTAGTCAGTCAACTCTGAGCTGAGGGTACGAAAAGACTATGGTTTCATATAGAGTCGAAACACTTTTTGGTATACGAATCTACTGGTGTAACGAACAACTTGTTACGAACTGACCCACCCCACAAAGACACATAACCCTTGTAGGAGCGGCGGCGTCAGGCTATGACGTCACAATTGCTGACTCCGGGGAAGCAGCTGTTTGTATCGCTAATCAGTGGGGTGCAGTCAGTTTCGTACCAAAGTTTGTTTCGTACACTAGTAGGTTCATACAAAAGAAAGTTGGGTAATTTTTACGATAGGAACCAAACTTCCTAACAATAGAGAGCATGTTTTTGTTTTACCATATTGTATTCCTAAGAGACCTTTTTGTTGAATTTTTACGACAGTATCAAACTTCCCTACACATTGGGAGCATGGTTTTTGTACTTATTGTATTCTAGATGACTTTTCTCTGTGAGCTTTCGTCGCAAATCATAGTTTCGGGATATAGAGGATTTTAGGTGGTAGGAATGAATACGTCTCCTTGTTTACAAAGTGCTTCCCCCTCTTCCTCTTCTTGTGACCTGCCATCGCTTTGTTTCGGGAGGCGCACCTGTGGCTACCTTACCTAACCTAACCTAACACTAACTTAACCTAACCTCCTAACCTCATTACCTAACCTTTAACCTCCTCACTTTTCCAAATACTAAAAGTGTATAAAATACCAAACAAAAGCGTGCAGGTCACAAGAAGAGGAAGGGTAGGCATTTCGTTACAATGGAGATGTATTCTTCCTCCCATTTAAAATGTTCTATATCTCCAAAACTATTGATTAGCGACGGAAAGCTCGGAGAGAAAATGTCTCTTAGAATACCATAAGGTAAACAAAAACCATGCTCCCTATTGTGTAGGGAAGTTTGGTCCTGTAGTAAAATAATACCAAAAGTTGTTCCGTAGTCTATACATATGTAACCATAGTCGTTTCGTACACTCAGCTCAGAGTTTAACATGACTACTAGAGTTACGAAACGACACCAGGTATGTACGAAAAAACTCAAAATCAGTGTACGAAACGACTAACAAAACCTGGGTACGAAGCAATGGTAAATTTTTAGTGTTTGCCCATACTCTCCCACTTCCCCCAAGCAGGTTTGGGGACCTGTGGGAATGCGGGGTTCTCGGGTGGGGAGCAAATAATGCATCAGAAACACGTAATTTAAGAGTTGTGTAAGGGGGGGGGGGTAAAATTCCCTAGATCTAGGGTAATTTGCGTATATCTAGAGAAATTTGCCTAAACAAAAGTAACCTAACCTAGTGGGGGGCTTGACCCACCGATAACCTAACCTAACCTAACCTAACTTAACTTAACTTAATCTAACCTAACCTAACCTAACCTAACCTACCCTACCCAAATATAACCTACCCTAACCTAACCAACTAGCGGGGGTAGGAGGGGTTCTCGACACATCGGTCATCATTCTGTGAGGATCGTCAGGTTCACACGTCTCTGGACTCGGAAAAAATCCAATCCATTTTCCCTAGATCTAGGGAATTTTTACAACACCCCTAACTCAAAAACTTTGTGGTTGCGACGCATATTTTGTACCCCAGCCAAATATCCCGCTTTCTGCCAGGTTCCCAAGCTTGTTTTGTGGGAGAGGGAGAGTATGGCCAAACACTAGAATAATACCGAAACAACTTGTGTACGAAACTCCCTGTAACCAATCAGTGTTATTTCATTACCAGCCTAAAATTACGGGATTACTGATCTTACGGAAGGCTGATGAAGGGTCAATAAGGAGAAAAGCGAGGCGTGAACCCCGAAAACAGTGACAAAAGGTGGAAATAATGGGTAATACTTCCGGTATTTTGGTACTTTTAACCAGTCATTGAGTACGAGGTCAAAAGTACTGTTTTCCCGGTAAATTTCTAGCGTTTGCCCATACTCCCCCCTTCCCCCAAACAAGCTTCCAGACCTGTGGGAATGCGGGTTTTCGGGTGGGGAACAAATCATACGTCGGAAACACTTATTTTTTTAGTTATGTAGGAGTCAAAATTCCCAAGATCTACATTAATTTCCCTAAATCTAGGGATATTTACCTAAGCTACTAGGGGGGGAGGGCTCCGCCCCCCTCGACCCCCCGGTAATAACCTAAACTAACCGAATATAACCTGACCTAGCGTTAAACTCCGTCCTCAACAATCTAACCTAACCTCCTTGCGTGGGGGGTTCCGCCGCCCCCTCGACCTCGATATTCCTCCATAGGTAACCTATCAAAATTGTACCTAACCTCTTAGCGGGGGCGGGGGGTCTCGACACTCCGGTCATTATTCTGTTTGTGAGGATCGTCAGACTCACGCGTCTCTGGACATAGAAGAAATCCAATCCATTTTCCCTGGATCCAGGGAATTTTTACAACACCCCTAACTCAAAAACGTTGTGGTTGCGACGCATATTTTGTACCCCAGCCAAATATCCCGCATTCCCTCAAGCCTCTTAGCTTGTCTTGGGGCGAGGGGGGAGTCTGGGCAAACACTAGAATAATACCTAAAATTTTACTGACTGTGACATGCCTTCCGGAAGGCTCTACTGAGCGAATGGGACATGCCTTCCGGAAGGCTCTGCTGAGCGACTGTGACCTGCCTTCCGGAAGGCTCTGCTGAGCGACTGTGACATGCCTTCCGGAAGGCTCTGCTGAGCGACTGGGACATGCCTTCCGGAAGGCTCTGCTGAGCGACTGTCACATGCCTTCCGGAAGGCTCTGCTGAGCGACTGTGACATGCCTTCCGGAAGGCTCTGCTGAGCGACTGGGACATGCCTTCCGGAAGGCTCTGCTGAGCGACTGTGACATGCCTTCCGGAAGGCTCTGCTGAGCGACTGGGACATGCCTTCCGGAAGGCTCTGCTGAGCGACTGTGACATGCCTTCCGGAAGGCTCTGCTGAGCGACTGTGACATGCCTTCCGGAAGGCTCTGCTGAGCGACTGTGACATGCCTTCCGGAAGGCTCTGCTGAGCGACTGGGACATGCCTTCCGGAAGGCTCTGCTGAGCGACTGTGACATGCCTTCTGGAAGTGCAATTCTAAAAAGCATACAAAAACCGCGCCAACATTTGTAGAAGTCTACAAACTGTGTCACATAAACGCCTTGATGTCAGCCCTCGACACCACACACCACCATCTGCCTAACTACGCTCTACGCTGGGATACCACTCCTTGGGTTTTTTCCCAAGATCTTGGGGATTTATNGCTCTCTCAGCCGCCTGCCTGCTCACAGCCACAGTAGACACACGCCCCACTGTTCTTCCTTGTACTATACACGCTGTCTCCAACACACCCGTAGACTCGACACACTGTGAGGCGCGCTACACACACTGTACAGGGCCGCCCTTGCGCCGTGACCCTACCCCACAGTCGCCGCCACTGAGTTTCAAGGCCACGCCGTGCCCAACAGGGCCACTCTCGTCCCCCTTCGTCAGAAGAGGGAGACGGGTCTTTCAGGACGGGGTTTTGCAGGGCGCAGTGGTCACGGTAAATCCTGGGCGGGAGCGCCTGTCCACCCGACGTGGCTGTGTTTCTGCTACTCTCCAGTTGCCGCCACTGCCAGCACCACGTCGGTTCCCCCCCATTCTCTGGGCCAATGGGAGGAAAGGACGTGGCGACCCGAACCTTGTGTCGAACCCCCGCCAGCGAGACCCCAGAGGTAGAGACGAAGGACCCTAGTCTTGTTCGCTAGTAGCAACGAACAAGGCCCTTCGTAACAATATTAAATACACTGGTACCTTGACTTACGAGCGCCCCAACTTACGAGTTTTCCGAGTTTCGAGCAGTCGCTCGGTCGATTTTTTGCTTTGAGTTGCGAGCCAAAATCCGAGTTACGAGCGAGCTTCAGATACGCCGCTGCTAGTTGGCGCAGCGAACGCCACAGCATGCGCCCAGCATCCCGCGTCTCACTCGTTCACTTCACGTGGTTACCTCGCCGTGGAAGCATCTCTGTTGTGTTGTGCTCACACAGGCGAATGCAAATGGCGGAGGGTGAGTGCAGTACGTTTAGCGGCAGTTTCACACACAGCTGTTTCCAACAGCTGATACCCAGAGTGTAAACACTGGCGAATGCAAATGGCGGAGGGTGAGTGCAGTCCAGTCATGTAGGTACAGTCAAAAAATTGGGGTGGTTTTTTGGGGCTTGAACGGATTAATGGTATTTCAATTAATTTCAATGGGGAAATTGATTTGATATACGAGCAAATTGAGTTACGAGCTCGATCAATGAACGATTTAAACTGGTAAGCCAAGGTACCACTGTATATATATATCGGTTGACTTCTTGAATCAAAACGTATAGTTCATCATACAAGTTTGGTCCCTATAATTATGCGGTGATGGTGGCGTCTTTGTCTGACGTACACACGCACACACACACTGTAACGTCTCGCTACATTTGAAGTGTCTCTTTGAACTTCTTTCTCGGGCTCCCTGACAGCTGAGAGCAAGATGATTGGCCAGATAAGGCCGCGTTCATGCCAGGCGCTGCTCTGTGATTGGTCAGCAGAATTTCCCCACACATTCCTAGAATATCCCTAATATTCCCCGCCCAGAGGCCACCGATCACCGTACGGGAGTGACGGCTCGGTACGAGCATCAACCTCAGCCCACCCTCGTAAGGTTACTGTAGCCACACACTCATAAGTTGTCCCTTACGAGGGATTTTCGAGCATCCCTGCCCGGGCCTATGAACCGTCGTCCATTATAAACAAAATTATAAACAACTGAAAGTTGTGCACATGAATGTAATTACGTATACAGATACAGTTTCATTAAATTATATCAATAAATGCATAAATTAAAAATAATTCAGTTGAATTTGTCAGTGCTTTAAGTCAAGTATTCATGTCGCTACTAGTCACTAGCTATTAGGAGTTGTGCCTAGTCACTAGCTATTAGGAGTTCTGCCTAGTCACTAGCTATTAGGAGTTCTGCCTAGTCACTAGCTATTAGGAGTTCTGCCTAGTCACTAGCTATTAGGAGTTCTGCCTAGTCACTAGCTATTAGGAGTTCTGCCTAGTCACTAGCTATTAGGAGTGCTGCCTAGTCACTAGCTATTAGGAGTTCTGCCTAGTCACTAGCTATTAGGAGTTCTGCCTAGTCACTAGCTATTAGGAGTTCTGCCTAGTCACTAGCTATTAGGAGTGCTGCCTAGTCACTAGCTATTAGGAGTTCTGCCTAGTCACTAGCTATTAGGAGTTCTGCCTAGTCACTAGCTATTAGGAGTTCTGCCTAGTCACTAGCTATTAGGAGTTCTGCCTAGTCACTAGCTATTAGGAGTTCTGCCTAGTCACTAGCTATTAGGAGTTCTGCCTAGTCACTAGCTATTAGGAGTGCTGCCTAGTCACTAGCTATTAGGAGTTCTGCCTAGTCACTAGCTATTAGGAGTTCTACCTAGTCACTAGCTATTAGGAGTTCTGCCTAGTCACTAGCTATTAGGAGTTCTGCCTAGTCACTAGCTATTAGGAGTGCTGCCTAGTCACTAGCTATTAGGAGTTCTGCCTAGTCACTAGCTATTAGGAGTTCTGCCTAGTCACTAGCTATAGGAGTTCTGCCTAGTCACTAGCTATTAGGAGTTTGCCTAGTCACTAGCTATTAGAGATTCTGCCTAGTCACTAGCTATTAGGAGTTCTGCCTAGTCACTAGCTATTAGGAGTTGCTGCCTAGTCACTAGCTATTAGGATCGCCTAGTCACTACTATTGGATTCTGCCTAGTCACTAGCTATTAGGAGTTCTGCCTATGTCACTAGCTATTAGGAGTTCTGCCTAGTCACTACTATTAGGAGTTCTGCCTAGTCACTAGCTATTAGGAGTTCTGCTAGTCATACTATTAGGATTCTGCTAGTCACTAGCTATTAGGAGTTCTGCCTAGTCACTAGCTATTAGGAGTTCTGCCTAGTCACTAGCTATTAAGGAGTTCTGCCTAGTCACTAGCTATTAGGAGTTCTGCCTACTTTTAGGCCCATCCTAGCTATTAGGAGTGCTTAGTCCTAGCTATTATTTGCTTCATAGCTATTGTTCTGCCTAGTCACTAGCTATTAGGAGTCTCTAGTACTATGGGACCATAGTTCTGCGTAGCCTAGTGCTGTAGTCGACAGTAAATCTGCCTAGTCTACATAGTCTTATATCTTTAGGATGTAGTACTAGCTTAGATGTTTTCTGTTTTTTGTGCCAGGCTGCCTGCTATGCCCTGCCCCAGTCATACTTTGGGGTTCTCCCGCACAGATGGCGCGCGTCCTGCCAGTCCTTTCCCCTTGATCTGGGAAGTGTCAAGGCCACCGTTTTGGAGTTGTGCCTGCCCCTAGCTTTGAGGACGCCTAGGGGGCGGGGGCACCAGTTTTAACTTAAGGGCCCTGCCGGGGCTATTGGGGGTTCGGGGGTAGTCACGTTGTCCATGGGTTGGGGTTTCCTAGCACTAGCTTTTGGATTTCGGTGTAATAGCAAATCCTCTGTGCCCACTCCCTTTAGGGGCGCCTAGCCACAGCTTTGGAAGCTGGACTAGGTCCTGTTTAGGAGTCTGCCCTTACCCCCCAGCATTCGGGTTCTGCCTAGGTCAACAGCTTTAGGAGTGCGCCGCACGCTGGATTGGATGCGCCACCCCCTGCGGGGAGTGCTGGGGTTTTTGGGTAAGGCTATTGGGCCCTGGTGCCAAACCCCTTGGCCGGAGTTGGGTAATCATTGGGGCGGGGTTTCCAAATGTTTTCCGGGTATTACCCGTCGTTCATAACACAAACTTCAATATAAAATCAGATAGTCAACAAAAGTGTCAGCTTTCAAATAAACAAAAATGATGGCAATTGGAAAAGACTTGGCAGAGTAGTAAGAGGCTGCCTGACATTATCTTAGGCAAAAACCAAACTCCTGAAACGCCCCTCAAAGTTTTATTATGTTTTATGTTTTATTATTTTTTCAAAGGTTTTTTTTAACCTGAACAACAAATATGCAGAACCAAGAAAAAGGAGGACAAAATAGTATCAATGAGCTGCCCACGTGCTGTGACTTCACTGTAACAAGTCCCTTTTCCAGCCTACCAATAGTACTTATAATATTTATTACAAATATAAAAATAGTCAAATGACAGGGAATCTTTTGGGACGGTAATTTCCAACACATAGGCTGATTTTTCAAAGTTTTTTGCACATTTTCACTTTTTTTTCTCCTCTAAAACAGATGACGTCCTTAACTCATCGCCATTTATAATTTTGTGAGAAAACTTGTGACATGGAGTTTATAAAAAGAAGCGGTATTGAATTAGCTTTCCATTGATATATTTCGTTTTCTGATGAACAAGTAATTACCACGCAAATATTTGCACTGTAGCTACACATGGAACCATGCAGAGTGCAGGTGCGAACACACAGTGACGGGGATCCCTATCTGTACAAAGATTATAAGTGTTATATATATATATAAAATATATATATATATATATATATATATATAGGGAGGTCCCCGTTATAACGAGCATTCGATATACGAGAATCCGATGAATCGAGATGTGTAAAATTAGGTCTATTTTCAATTACGAGATCGAAAATCCAAAGTTACGACATTCAAACTGGGTGAGTAAAAGTACCAAGTTATTTACTAAAGTAAATTACAAGTTATTTACTAAAATTATAAAGTCATTTACTGACTATATGATTTTACCTAAGGTTGTACGATAAATAATCAATCTGAAAATATGATAATTCTGGTGGCTCGGTACGACAATGTGGCCTACAAAAATTCACAGCCCCGGGCGAGAAGCCAGCAACGGAGGTAGTATGGCCAGCAACAACCTGCTCTCGCACTACCTAGATACTACTTTCCCTAATGACGGAAGCTACAAAGCTGATTGAAAACTCCCTCGATAGGTCGTAAACGAGTAGGAAGGTTGTGACTGGCTAAGGCGTCATCCGTCACCAGCCAATGACAAACAGTTTTTAAAACTTCTCGACCAATCACAAGCCAGTGATACATATTTCCGGGCAAGAGTGGCATGCCAGACTGCCTCTGTCCGCCTTCTGTTCCCGTCATCTAAAACTAATTCTCGTTTTATTTTGAATGCTTGCGTTTTAAGTAGTTTTAATGTATCAGATAGTAAGATATATAAGTAAGGAGCCTGTGTTGCTAGTGTATTGGTGGTAGAAGGTGTGTATGTGTGTTAAAATGGTGAATATTTGTGTTATGGGGCGGTGTCGTGCAGGAAATCGGCCCGCGTCGTAAATCGTCCCGCGGAAGCTTATTTAACCTAAATAACTCTACAAAACCTAACACAAACCTATCCTAAACCTAACGTAACCTAAACCAGACCTAAACATAACTTAAATATAACTTAAATTAAACCTAGAAAACTATATGTGGCGATCTGAGGGAAGAAAACATAAGAAAGCTACAAGAGGCCGTGAGACCTATACACTTGGTAGTTCCTGTTACTTAACACCATAGCCTACATCTGCCTTTCATCCCCATCCATTAAATTGTCTAGTCTCCTTTTAAAACTCCCTATTGACTCCGCACTAACCACCTGACGACTGAGTCCATGCCAGTCATTTACCACCCTACTTATGAACCATTTTTTCCCTATTTCCTTTCTATGTCTACGCTTTTCCAGCTTGAGTACGTTACTGCGTGTTCTACCCTGGTTACTAGCTGTAAGAACTTTTCCTACATCGCCTTTATAATATCCCTTTAACCACTTTAAAAAAATTCTATCAGATCGCCCCTCAGATCGGCAAACATAGTTTTTAGGTTTAGGTTAAGTTATATTTCAGTTATGTTTAGGTCTGGTTTAGGTTAGGTTAGGCTTAGGATAGGTTTGTGTTAGGTTTTGTAGAGTTATTTAGGTTAAATAAACGTCCACGGGACGATTTACGAAGGGGGCCCATTTCATCACAACAGCGGCTCCGCGGCTAGTATTTCTCCGTCACTCTCTACCCCGCCAGCTCGGCCAACAGTCACCTCATCATAACATTTTTAAATCACCCTTATTTAAGGTGACACACGGTGCTACATTGATTTAGATAATGACACGTGGATATAACATCTCACCATAATCACTAAGTTGTATAATAACGAGTGATAAGACGTTTAAGCCTGCCCAAACCTACCTTGGCGGAGGAGGCGGCGGCCTGCCCCGTCCGCCGCCTCTCTCAAAAACCGCCGTCATCCGCCTCACCTGTGCCTTCCTGAAGAAGACAGTCAGCTCCTACACCTGTGATAGCACCATAGGATATCACCAGTGATCATAGGATTCCTCAAAGGGTCCTCGCTTTCCTACTAAATAATTACCAAGGAGATCTGCGCTGGCGGCGGACATCGGCTGCCGCCCGCACAACACAACACCCCGTTATCAGCTGTATAATATGTGGCTTCCTGAAGAAGTCAGGTCAGCTCCCACGCATGTGATAGCACCATAGGATATCACCAGGGACCATAGGATTCCTCAAGGGGTTCTCGCATCCCTACTAAATATTACCAAATTTTATTTTAGCTTGAAAAACATGTCTTTTTTTTTCTTTTTCTTTTTCTTAATTGTTGGGGTCCTGGAACCAAACCTATATTTTACCATTAGTTATGTGTTTCGTTATACGAGATTTCGCTTTACGAGTATGCCAGGTGGAACCTAACTGCTCGTATCTTCGGGACCTCCCTGTATATATATATATATATATATATATATATATATATATATAATATATTATATATATATAAAATATATATATATATATATATATATATATAAGACTACCCATGTCTACAATTTGTCAAGAATAGTCAATTCGCACTGCAGAGTTTGCTACACAGCTTAAGCACTGCAAAATGAGTCATCTGGTAGTGAGCTGTAGGCAGTGTGGTGCGTGGAGGAGGCTGTGAGCCTGGAGGGTGCGTGGCTGCTGATACCCACCCCTATTCTCCCCACCAATGCTGTTTCACGTGGACGATCGCCTTAAAGAGTAGTGTATTGAGTAAAGGGAAGTCAACAGGTGATAAGATAGTCTTGCTGCTGCAGATATCATTATGACCCCATAAATAATGGTTGGACACAAAAGCATTTTACTGAGTCAGATTTTGCCTTGCTATTTAGCCCAGCATACCTGTCTGTAATTACACAGTTACCTGTTGGGTGACACCTCCATCACGTGTTTCAGGTGACTGTTGTGTGCTGTGCTTGGTGCTCACAGGGGAACTGCCCAGTGCTTCTGACGGGACTCCTTGGTGCTTCCCACTCCTGATCCCTTGGTCCTCAAGGACAGTGCTGAGTGTATCCTTGGCAAACCCTGCTGAGCCCAGCTTCCCTGAGGGCCTCTACAAGAGCAGCGGGCCTGTCATAAGTCGTGTTGCAGAGATGGCTGCAAGAACAGGCAGCAGCAGGAGTGGCCACAGCACACAGGAGCAGTGTGCCTCTGGTGTGGGCAGGCTGGGGTGTGTTGATCTTACTGAAGGCACTGGTGATAAGGGCCATGAATGCCAAGAGTGTGGGAAAAGATTCACTCGAAAGTCTACCCTCACCAGACACACACTGACACACACTGGTGATAAGGACCATGAATGTGAAGAGTGTGGGAAAAGATTCACTCAAAAGTCTCAACTCAACAGACACACCCTGACACACACTGGTGAAAGGAATTATGAATGTGAAGAGTGTGGGAAAAATTCACTCGAAAGTCTCACCTCAACAGACACACCCTGACACCACTGGTTGAAAAGGGGAA
>JACEEZ010020139.1:57482-59982 GCA_016584305.1 Chionoecetes opilio
TTTTTGGATCACAGTCTGACGTAAAAATTGCAGGGAGATTTTAGAAAAAATTAACGAGTGGGCAGTCAGATGGCAGATGGAATTTAATATTGATAAATGTAGCGTTATGAATGTTGGTAGAAAAACCCTGGTAATAGATACACCATAAGCATGTATCGCTGAAAAGATCAGAAGGTAAAAAAGATCTTGGAGTGAGGGTGAGCCCAGACCTCCGACCTAGGAAACAATGTATTGAGGCCAGAAATAGAGCTAATAGAGTTTTAGGATTCATTACCAGAAGTTTTAAAAAGTAGAAGTGCGGAAGTTATTCTAAAGCTTTATCTGGCTCTAGTCAGGCCTCACCTAGACTATGCAGTTCATTTTTGGTCTCCATATTACAGGATGGATATAGTGTTTTTTAGAAAAAGTGCAGAGAAGGATGACCAAATGATAAAAGGGATGCGTAACTTTAGTTATGAGAGGAGATTGAAGTTATTAAAATTACACTCACTCGAGAGACGCAGAGAAAGGGGGCGATCTGATAGAAGTTTTTAAGTGGATAAAGGGATTTAATAAAGGAGAGGTAGGAAAAGTTTTTACGGCTTTAACCAGGGTAGAACAAAAAAGTAACGGATTAAAGCGGGAAAAAAAACGTAGATTAGAAAGGAAATAGGGGAAAAAACTGGTTCACAAATAGGGTGGTGAATGAGTGGAATGGTCTCAGTAAAACAGGTAGTTAGTGCGGAGCCCATTAGGGAGCTTTAAAGGGGAGCTGGATAAGTTCATGGATGGGGATAAAAGGGGGATGTAGGTAGTGTTAGGTGACAGGAACTACCACGTGTAGGCCTCGCGGCCTCTTGTAGCTTCCTTATTTTCTTATGTTCTTATGTTCTTAAGTCTACCCTCACCAGACACACCCTGACACACACTGGTGAAAGGAATTATGAATGTGAAGAGTGTGGGAAAAGATTCACTGAAAAGTCTACCCTCACCAGACACACCCTGACACACACTGGTGAAAGGAATTATGAATGTGAAGAGTGTGGGAAAAAATTCTGTTTGAATAGTGAACTCAATCGACATATCTTCAGACATTCTGGCCTGAGGAAATTCAAATGTGATGTCTGTGGGAAGCATTTCAAGACTAAGGCTGATATTTCTCGGCACATTCAGATCCACTTTTGAGGTGGTGTGATGTGGTGTGGACAAGTGTGGTCCAGTGTGTGCCGAGGCATTGTGGGTGGTGGCGTGTCCTGTGTGGGAGTGAGTGGTGGTGGACAGTGTTGCCTCCTGCCCACCCTCCCTGGCCTGGTAATGCCCCAGCACTGGTCTGGTGGGCAGTGCTGTAAATGGGTCTAGATTGTTCATTCTTCTTTATGAGATACAATTATACATGGACGCAATGGGAGGATAGAAATATTTATTGAACCCTTTTATAATTATAAAGTTGTCAGCAGAATCTTGTGTAAAATGTTTAAACAAAAAGAAATGATGAAAAATACAGGAAAGGCCAAATAAACATAAATAGACATGAGCAGAGGTATAAAACAAGGATGCATAGGATGTGCCACACTCTGAAAGGCCAACTTATGCCACACTACTTACCGCCAAATTTAACACATGAGTTACGGAACTGGGAAATTACCGTATTTAACGGCTTATAAGATGCACTTTTTTCCCTAAAAAATACCCTGAAAAACACTCTTGTGTCTTCCAAGACAAATGTTGTAGGAGGGTAGCTTAGGTAGGTATTCAACTCGGCCTTTTATATCATGTAACCTCAGTACTTATCTGTTACAGGTATTTCAAATACCATAAGACATTCAAATCAACTAATCTGTCTTCACGCTGTGATGGTTACTGCGGTACTGGCTTAAACTTAAACCACTTAAAACTTCATAAGTATCTGTTGGGAGTCATCCCATCATCTGTTGCTTCATCATTTCAGTTTAACCCTTGAGACCCAGAACATAATTTCCATTGTAATTTGGATACCATCAGATATTTTTTCGTGAATATAAGCAATATTTGATAGATATGACATGTTTAGTATCCTTGTGGACTAAAGCTCCGTCCACACTAACGGTCACCGGCAAAAGCCCGCGGGCACCCAGACTGTTGTCTACACAGCAGAGCCTGCCTGGCCCAGTCAGAGGCGAGCAGCTGGACAAGGTAATACCTTGATGCGCTGATCATAGGTTCTCTGTGCTCGCAAAGTGGTATCTCTAGACACTGTGCTGGCCGCTGCCGTACTTTGCCGTATCCGTGTCCCTTTCTTACCTGTTATATTGGACAAGAACTGCGAGTTCGCTCTTAGGTCAGACAGACACACGGGGGGCTACACCTCCTGTGACAGCACGTGACACTTGTGTGCAAGGATATATACTTTAAAATATCCTTGCTTGTGTGTATACTGCTGTGTATATTACGTCAGACATTTGATCACCACCAGCCACCACCACCTGCATCATTGTAGCTGCCAACGTGTATGATGACTGTCTTTTGATTCAAGATTCGCGAT